>OX438806.1:21335711-21684880 GCA_949316475.1 Hypomecis punctinalis
TCCGACATCGCCGAGCTCGCTGCTGCTATCACGCTAGCCGCTCGTCAGGGTGGACCGAATTCGTCAGCGAAATATTATGCCGAGTTACCATTCTACGGAGGATCGCATTTAGAGTGGCTATCTTTTAAGGTGGCCTATAACGAGTCCGCTGCGAATTACAACGCTACGGAAAACACAGCGCGACTTCGTCGTTGCCTTAAAGGTAAAGCTCGCGAAGCGGTAGGAAACTTGCTCCTACACTATACAGAGCCTGCGGAAATAATGAATACGCTCGAGTCTAGATTTGGCCGACCCGAGGCTATCGCGATTACTGAGCTCGAGAGACTACGTGCCCTGCCAAAGCTCACCGATAACCCAAGAGAGATTTGTATATTTGCGAGTAAGGTTTCCAACATCGTTGCCGCGTTGAAGGCACTGGACAGAGTGCATTATTTATACAACCCTATGATTACCTCTGCGACTTCAGAGAAACTGCCGCCGACGCTTCGATATCGATGGTTTGAATTCGCTGCAACACAGCCAGCCGATGAACCAGAACTGATAAAACTGACACGATTCCTTCAGCGTGAAACTGAGTTGTGCAGCCCATACGCACAACCTGAACCCGAGCCGTCATCTAATAGATGTTTTTATAGTATATTGTATTCTGCTTGTTGAGCCCTTTCATTTGATACCCATATTGATGGAATTAATAAAACATAAATTATCCGCCATTTTGTAGCGGCGGCCATCTTGAATTTATAATGATAATGAATAAACATAATTGTATTGTCACCAAAATCCAAAGTGTATACAAAATTTCAGATTAATCGGTTGACAGGAAGAGGGTGAAATTTGAATTACTAAATTTGACCCAAGAATAAATAATAAAACAAACGGGGTGAGCTAAATAAAACCGTTTAAAAATAATAAAATAGATACAGTCGTGGGAATTATAAACATATGCATAGACTAGACTAAAATAAAACCGTGGGGCACGTCAATTGTCTACAATCGTTGATTAAAATGTTTGTTTTGTAATGTTACACTATAATTAGGCAGTTGTTCAACCGACAACGATGGACGTGTGTTAAGTAGGGCTATAATGTGGAAACAAGCTAGCAAGCTCGATTATAAGCGAGTTTTAGGGTTTCATAATGGTGAGCGAGTAGTACTTTTATCATATGTTTTGTCGATTAAAGACAAACTACGAGCAGTGAAACGATTCCTCGCCAGCCAGCAGTGTGAATGTCCAACGATAAACTAGTTGAAACATCTCTTTTATTTACATGGAGTGTATAACTATTGGAATTTCCATGAGCAAGAAAATAGTAAGTAATTTCCTCACCGTCTGCGGGCAAACTGCCTAACGACGAATTAAACGATTCTTCTATCGCACATTAAGTCGATAATTTGTAGACAATTGACGTGCCCCACGGTTTTATTTTAGTCTAGTCTATGCATATGTTTATAATTCCCACGACTGTATCTATTTTATTATTTTTTGGTTTTTAGTACATTTATCTTAAACATTGCAATGTATGTTGAACATAAAACCGTTTAACTTAAAATTTTTTTTTTACCTATTTTTATTTTCTAGTTTTTAGTTTTTATTTTGAATTTTGTTTAATTCATTTAGTGCTTCATTATTGCAAGGTTTTGTTCCCCACGAGCGCGTCTGCCCGAGGGAACCTTATTGGTGATGTGTAGCTTGGTGTTTTCGTTTTAGGGAAACAGCATCACCGTAATCAGCAATAAGGTTCCCTCGGGCAGACGCGCTCGTGGGGAACATTTTGGTCCTTCGAGCCGGATTAGAGATGGTGTTGACTCGTTCCGAGAAGGCAAAGTTTGTACGTCGCACCGACGTCGACGGCAATCTTCGGGAGAGCACCTCTGGAGTGACGCAGGGTGCACCGCCGCCGCCCTCCTCCCACGCTGAACCACCCGCGCCACATACGGGAGAGCTTGAAGACAGCCAAATCAAGCATGGTGAGAGTGACGCAGGGCGCACCGCCGCCGCCCTCCTCTCACATTGCGCCGCGCCCAACACAGCCCGCCGCCTTAGCGACACCGGCGGTCACGGCTGTCGACACGACCTACGACAGCGGCGCACCGTCAACTTTACTACAACAACCAGCGGCAAACGCTTCAAATACACGTGTATACAATGTGTCATCTTCAAAACGTTCGAGTAGACGCTTGGAGCGCCAACTGCAGCTCGCGAAGGCGAAAGAAGACCACATCCGACTGCAAGTAGAGCTCGCTGCAGCCCGCATTGCCACCCTGGAAGCTGAATCTCATGTAGACGACGAAGAAGATGCGCGCACCACACTCTCGGACGAAGACGGAATGCGTACAATCCAGCGTATTGATTCCTGGCTTCATGAGGTAACACCGCCCTGGCAAGATAATCTTCTGGACATAGCCGCGGCGCCACCACTTAACCTACCGCCTCCGAGCAGAGCGCCTGTGACTGTACCTAAGTCCGACATCGCCGAGCTCGCTGCTGCTATCACGCTAGCCGCTCGTCAGGGTGGACCGAATTCGTCAGCGAAATATTATGCCGAGTTACCATTCTACGGAGGATCGCATTTAGAGTGGCTATCTTTTAAGGTGGCCTATAACGAGTCCGCTGCGAATTACAACGCTACGGAAAACACAGCGCGACTTCGTCGTTGCCTTAAAGGTAAAGCTCGCGAAGCGGTAGGAAACTTGCTCCTACACTATACAGAGCCTGCGGAAATAATGAATACGCTCGAGTCTAGATTTGGCCGACCCGAGGCTATCGCGATTACTGAGCTCGAGAGACTACGTGCCCTGCCAAAGCTCACCGATAACCCAAGAGAGATTTGTATATTTGCGAGTAAGGTTTCCAACATCGTTGCCGCGTTGAAGGCACTGGACAGAGTGCATTATTTATACAACCCTATGATTACCTCTGCGACTTCAGAGAAACTGCCGCCGACGCTTCGATATCGATGGTTTGAATTCGCTGCAACACAGCCAGCCGATGAACCAGAACTGATAAAACTGACACGATTCCTTCAGCGTGAAACTGAGTTGTGCAGCCCATACGCACAACCTGAACCCGAGCCGTCATCTAATAGATGTTTTTATAGTATATTGTATTCTGCTTGTTGAGCCCTTTCATTTGATACCCATATTGATGGAATTAATAAAACATAAATTATCCGCCATTTTGTAGCGGCGGCCATCTTGAATTTATAATGATAATGAATAAACATAATTGTATTGTCACCAAAATCCAAAGTGTATACAAAATTTCAGATTAATCGGTTGACAGGAAGAGGGTGAAATTTGAATTACTAAATTTGACCCAAGAATAAATAATAAAACAAACGGGGTGAGCTAAATAAAACCGTTTAATAAAACCGTTTAAAAATAGTAGATTGTTTTAGAAATGTTCTATAGAAACTAACATAGTTTACGCATACGCGATTGATGCTTATTCGTTACTTTATATAAATATTGAGAAATATTGAGAAAGACCACATCCAAATTCGGGCAAAACTGTAACCGTTAAAACGTCAAGAAGTTACGTGAGTCATTTTTGTTCTTTGAACTATAAAGTGTTCTACTAGAATTCACTCATAAATCCAGTATCCTGAGTGTGAGTTTTGACGTAAACATGACGCGCTCGCCGCGAGCGCGTAAGCATGTAATTTGTATGACGAAATGTACAGCGCCACTAGCGGCGCGTTTTTGAATCACTTTGTGCGAGTGCAAGTTCATGCAAATTACATGCTTACGCGCTCGCGGCGAGCGTGTTATGTTTACGACAAAACTCACACTCAGCATACAGATGTTCCTAATCACTATTGTTCTATCTATAGAAAACACAATTTGCACTAGCCTACGTGACTAGGGCGTGAATCCAAATCCAACAAAAACATTTTCATGTGAAATATAGCCAAAACCACTGTCCGCACTTTCAAAAATTTGTCAGATCTTATATAGAGCCAAGCTAATTCTAATTCTACACGCCTTAACTCTACAAGTACTTACTCTACAAACTTTACAGCTTAGTCAATATATAATAATATGACTTGGCTATTTCGTTACAACCAGAACTATTTATATAACAGAATTAGTGAACAGTTAATAATCACTTTACGCCCATGTGCAGTTAGCGAAACAGCCAAGCCGCATATATTGACTAAAGCATAGAGTTTGTAAAGTAAGTACTTGTACGATTAAGGTGTGTAGAGTTAGAAGCTTGGCTCTAGATTTAGCAAAATTTCATAAATGTAGGATTAAAAGTTTTCGAGTTACGAAGGGGTCAAAAGTGGCTTGAAATGGTTCGTGTAATATTACACACGTCGCGTCGCCAGTTCCTTTTTCTTAGTCTTGGCTGGACACTCTTCTGCGTGTCTAGATTCGACAACGTAGGTACTAATGAGCTATTTGGAATTTGTAAACGAGTTTTGTAATAAGGTTTTCAGCAGTGGACTTTAAACAGGCCAGAACAAATAGTGATACTTTGATACATGATTTAGTACAGATGTGTGAATAGCAACCATAAGGTATGTAGGTGACGCAAAAGCTTAGCATAACTCCCTTGACGTGAATGTAATATTTCCATCCATCAACCATATGACGTCCACTGCTGGACATACGCCTTCCTAATAGATTTCCAATAAGACCGGTCGAAAGCGGCTTGCATCCAGCGCAATCCTGCGATTTTAATAAGGACATCCCTCCACCTTATCGGAGGACGTCCTACGCTGCGCTTGTCGGTACATGATCTCCAGTCCAAAAACTTTCGATCCCATCGGTCATCAGTTATCCGCGCTATGTACCCTACCTACTTCCATTTTAACTAGCCAATCCGTTGGGCTATGACAGTAACTGGTTCTTCTACAGAGTACGGTTCTTCTACGGTAATAATATTTAACACACGTAAATCTTAATTAAGTACTAAGTAACTACATGATTTAATACAGATGCGTGAACTGAATAGCAACAATAAGGTAGGTGACGCAGAAGCTGAGCAGCATCCCGAGCAGGCGCGCGTCGAGCGGGACCACCTTGTACACCGAGAACTTGAGCGGCCGGGCTTCCACGTAGCGGATGAAGCTCGTAATCTCGCGACGTTTTGGTTCCTCTGTAAAATTTAAATGAATTGACAAGTTTTCATATTTCACAAGGCTATGAAATTCCAAAACCATTTCGAGATATTGCGATGCTGATGATTATGCTTATTTTTCCAAAATTATTGGTGCAGTAACTACAAAGTTATTAAATAAAAACCATCCGTCAAGCCGTTTACGGATTCATAATTCATGTTCAGTTGCCTTGGATAAAAAAAACACTAGCAATATAAAATGACAGTTGACACTGACTTTCGGTTACGTTTTGTTTCGTTATTGTGTCAAGCAAGGCTTAGCAAGGTCAAAGAAGATATAATAATACGCAAGGTTATACGCAAGTATACGTATGCTCGACTCGACATAAATCTTATCATTAAATTCATAATTTACGTCCTAAAATTGTTTGGTGTTCTCTTGGAAGTTTTTATTTGATCTCTCCTGATTACTTACGTTAACAAAATGAAAGTTTCGGACGGCTACACAATGGCCGACAGCCGTAATCTACCTAGATTACATGATGCTACTGCAATATATGCGAGAAAACGCACAAAACACGCAGTTATAGGATCTAGTCGCCGAGAATCCATTGTGCCCTAGAAATTCCAATCTATGGCCTTAGATTCTATGCCTAGCCGACGAAGATAGATGACTGATTAATTAGTTATTATTACAATATAAAAGCTAAAGATATAGCGTAGTAATTTATGATTGAATTTGTTATTTTCGTGGAAAGTTATTTAGTTGTGAATTCATGAATGTTTTGACTGTCACCGACACTACTGACAGTGACAGCAAAGCATGCGCCTATTTTTTTTTAGAAAGTGGCTACAGCATTACTCTTTATGAATCCACAATTTTGCAGTTACGACCTTTTGGAATAAGCTCTTTTTCAAAAATTAATTTTGCGCAAAATATGAGTAATATCGAAAAAATAAAAAATACGTGTTTCTTAATTTTCCATATTCTTTCAGAAAAAAAAATAAAAACAAATACGTAAAATATTTGAAATGTTGTCAATTGCCTCAAATCTTAATTCTGAATTGCACCCTTTCTTAAGTAATTATAATATACTCGTAATTTAAGTAAATATCAAAAATACATGGGCACAAAAAGTAGTACAATGTACTTTTTGTGCCCATGTATTTTCTAATTTCACTATTCTCGCAAAATGTCCTTAAGTTGAAAGTAGCTTTTGAAACTCTTGGTAGAAACTTCACAGTAGTGGTAAAATCAGTCCAATAATAGATTGTAGATTGGATCATTGGACAAATGCGAATATATGTATAAAAATGTTGTTGTAAATATTTACAAAATATTAAGATTTTTATTATTATTATGGAAATACCTTCTTCAATTAGCCGTTTTTCGTGTAATGTTATTTTGAGATTTTCGACTTGAGCGGTTAGCAGAGAAGCGCATAAGGCGGGTCCTACTGTTTGGGCCAGTACGAGGACCATTGTCGCATTTTGCGGTGTAAATGCCAGTTGCCAAATCTGAAAATGATAAAAAGCAAAATTAAAATTCTCTAAAAAAAAGCCATGACGGCTAAAATGTTATTGAAAAAGGGTACAAAAAGGTTAGAGAATAAGACTTAGAAATAAATGTAACGAACACGTAATAATAAACATAAAAAGGTATAAGAAGTAGAATTGATCTCTCACGGAGTGTCGGTTATTATGAGTAGGTAAACAATAGATAATTAGTTTTCATGGCATTTCCATACGTACCTATATATTTGGCTCTTGATGATTGTAGGTGGCATTAACATATTCAACTACCTATAAACTTAATATAAAACCCAAGAATATCAATCCATGGCTGCCATTATGTGAACTACTTTTACAGTTTTACAATAGAATAATTGGAGAATTTTTTTTAGACTTACACTCTTAATTGGTAGGCCGTGCCCCTACAATGGGGATTCTTAGAAGTTGATGATGATAATTATTTAAAATAGTGATTACAGCCCCTGACGCATACACACACACACACACTTACATACACCCCCTCACACGACCACCCACACTCACACACACACTAACGCAAACGTTAATTTTTGTATTGTATAGTGACTGCTTGGTTTGTACATACTTGCAAAATCACCTGCTCCATCTGGAAGACACTGCCTTTTGCAACACAGTTTTAAACTAACGCAAAAGGCAGAGCTACTTAAAATTGTGTATGTATTTAATGTAAGTTTTTGCAATAAAATTTGTCTTACCTTATATTCCAAATAATATAACTAACAGCGGAGAATATACTTATTTTCCAATTTTTAAAATGTGTTCTTTCTTTTGAAAACCAACGTAGCATTCATCAATATCTGTCCATCAGCCGTAGGACACCCACTGCTGAACATAAACCTAGGCGCAGCATAGGATGTCCATCAACAAGGTGGACAGACGATCTGATTTGTAGTAATTTGTTACACTTGAGGTTTATTGCATTTGACTGCTAGGCACTATACATATAAGGTTCTCATTGTGAGTTGACAAAATTTGGTTTCATGGGATTTGCCTACTTACTTAATAAATTACATTAACTAAAAAATGGAGATACTAGTCAGTTTTTCCATAAATCATGATTGATTTATGTTCCGTTCACTATTCATATAAAAATCCAGTATCCACATCATCTGTGGACACAGATGGAATGGTTAGTTGATTGAATCAGGCGTTACTTTGCGGAAATTCATCTTCAAATCTTTGTTTTGAATAAATACTTAGTGTATTTCCGCTATCGTGTTGTAGGCAAATAAGTTTAAAAGCATTTTAAAAAATACACAATTATTAATATAACAATAATTATACATTTACTTACAAAATAGAATAATTTTAAAAAATATTTAAAATAATAATAAATATCAGTACACTCTATTACATATTTTTTACAAATAATATACTAATAATCCGTTAACAACAAATAAATATTATTAAAATTCTTTAAAAATAATATGACAACATATTGAAAACACTTCACTAATAAATAACACCCTTGTTTTCAAAACAAAGATTTACAGATGGAATGATGGAGAACACTTTTCATTTGTGGTTTAAAGATGGCGATTAGAAAATATCCGCGTCCGAACGACACACAAGTGTTTAGGTATGTATTCATTTGAGCAGCTTCTACTTGAGGCATGAAGTGTTCATAATACAAAAAAATATATATTCGTATTTTCGAAAATTTAAAAACTACCGATATTACCAAACCAAAATTCCATAAACCATTCTTTATAAAACTTGATATTATGTCCCTGGTATCTATTTATATGTTTGAAATATGCAAATTTGTAAACAAAGCTTTAACAAAGCGTCTGATAAATCGCACAAAATTAGATCACAATGTAGACATAAACTCGTAGAACCAAAGTCTAACTTAGCAATGCACAGTTCTTGCCCAAATTCTATGGCTATAAAAATATTCAATAAATTGCCAAATAATCTAAAAGATATCGAACATCGAAAAGAGAAAACTGTTTTATAAAACAACTAAAAATAATCCTTTTCTCGAAATGCTATTGTAATAGCCGAATTAGACGATTTTTTTAACGATAAACTAAAAAACATCATAATAAATCGTTCCAATACAAATAATAAAATTGCCATACCCTTATAGGGCCATATGTATCACTATACAAAACATGTTAACTAAGAACCGCATGTAGATTTCATATATTGCAATAAATAATTTGACTTTGACTTTGAGGCGGACTGAGGCAACTTTTTTTCATGTTTTCGCTTACTTCGAGGTGTGCCTCAGGTTGGGCTCACGTCTCTTGCTCGCTTGCGCTGCCTCAGGGCGAGGCAGCCGCTCGGCCCGAGGCTGCCTGTAGTGGATTCTTAGCTATACAGATATCGGTTGTGTAACTGAAATCACTATCGTGATTCAAATTACGTGTGTGAGCAAAAACTTTAGCTTTTTAAGGTAAAATAACGCCCCTTTTTCATTCTAACCAACAGTTACCCACATGACGACTATTCTGTGATATCATACTTGAATACTGATTACGAAGATTTCCTCAGCGTAAGTTTAATATAATACGAGGGTCAAACTGAAAGTTCTTAGAAAATCAAAAACTGATTACATTAGCCAGTTATTAGTTTTATTATATCTTTTCAAAATATTGTCCATTCACGTCAATACACCGCTGCATGCGATGGAACCACTGGGAAAAGCACTTTGCCCACTCGTCCTTAGGGGTCTCTTCAATGGCATCGCGATACGCAGCCACCGCTTCTTCAGCATTCATAAACCGCTTTCCTTTAAGTTTTTCTTTAATTTTTGAAAATAAATAAAAATCACAAGGCGCGAGGTCGGGGCTATACGGCGGGTGACCCAGTAATTCAACGTTTGATGTCGCCAAATAGTCGATCGTTCGCTTGGCGGTGTGCGATGAGGCGTTGTCGTGGTGAAGGAGGATCCTACTGCGAGGTCGTTTCTCTCGAACTTTTTCCAAGACAAGTGGCAAACAATTGGTAGTGTACCATTCTGCAGAAACTGTTTTTTGATCCTCTAACACAATTGTCGCGAAATGACCTATCCTTCCAAAGAACGAGGCCACCATTTTTTTCCCCGCACTTCGATCTCTCTTCACTTTAGTTGGCAACTCCTCGAAAGGAAACACCCACTGAGCAGATTGTCTTTTGGTTTCAGGATCATAACAGTAAATCCAGCTTTCGTCACCTGTTAGTATGTCGAACACAGCATTTGAGTCACCTCCGTTAAATCTTTCAATCATTTTACGGCACCAATCCACACGATGGAGTTTTTGAGCCTCAGTCAAATTATGAGGTATCCACCGGGCGCAAAGCTTCCTGACCGCTAAATGTTCGTGTAGGATTTTGTGCACTTGACTCATACCGATGCCTAAGCTTGTCCGAATCTGCTGATAGGTCACTCTTTTGTCAGTCTCTATCATACGCCGCACAACACAGATGTTATCTTCAGTCGTCGCCGTAGAAGGCCGTCCCTCACGTAAATCATCAGTGAGATTAGTGCGACCACGTTTAAACTCATTAAACCAGTTGTAAACAGTCGCACGAGATGGGGCTTCATCGTGAAAAGCCAATCGTAGTCTATCATAACTTTCTTGTTGTCTTAAATGACATCGAAAGTCATAAAAAATCATTGCACGAAAATTTTCTCGTGTTAAATTCATGTTGACGTGACACAGACAATTTTCAATTTGCCGCCAAATCGTAAAACAAATGACAAATGAATGAAGTATATACTCAGTAATATTGGCAAAGAGTTCTATTTTCAAATTATAGAATTATTTTTTTATTATATTGTTTATAAGTGGCCAGTTCTAAGAACTTTCAGTTTGACCCTCGTAATTAAATCAAAGGTATATAGTTACCGGTAAGTTATAACTTTTTAGGCTCCATATAGCGTGATATATTGAAGTCATCATCGTGGGTATATTGAATATAACGGCCGTCAAATACTACAAGAAAGAAAGTATGAATTACGTTATCTTATTAATAATTATTACTATCTAAATGGAGCCGTGGTGGTCTAGTGGTAGTAACACCCGACCTGCAATCGTGAGGTCGTGGGTTCAAATCCTGATCCCGTACCAATGAGTTTCTTTGGAACTTATGTACGGAATTTCACATCATTGGCTTTTCGGTGAAGGAAAACGTCGTGAGGCAACCTGCATATGTCCGTAGAAGAAATTTGATAACGTATGTGAATCCACCAGCCCGCACTGGGCCAGCGTGGTGGATATGGCCCAACCACCCTTCGTGGGTAGGCCTACGTCCTGCAGTGCACTATTAAAAAAGGCTGATACAGGACAGACTATCTAAACATAAAAATATGAGACACAAAACTTTCTATCCTGAAGTAAAGATTTTATAAATTGAAAGTTTAAAAAGTGATTAAGTTAAATGTAAAAAATCCATACCACGGAATCGTACGACATTTTGTATACGAGTATTTCGGCAAAATCTGCGATCAATTTGTACAGATGTTTATAAGATTGTGTCAGCTCGTTGTCACCGTTTACTAAATTGTCAGTAAATATTACTAGTCGATGGTAAAATGAGTAAAATATAAACATAAATATACATAAAATTGCGTCGAAACCCAATGTAACAATAAAGTATATCACTGCAACCCAGATAGGTTTTATACAGTTATGGGTAATGCTGCAGTACACAAGAGACACCGATAAGCGGTAGATATAACCAAATAATAACAAAGCTATTAATCTCTTTTCAACAAATTTGCGTGCGTTGGGAGCTTTTAACTTAGAATCAATATATTGCATATCGCAATAGAACTGGTATAATGTTACATCTGATTTTTTCAACGCAAAAATTGCAATATAAATGATATAATGTACGAACAAATAACTAATCCAAGCAACAAAAAGACCGCTGTATATTTGAACGGAAATCAATCCCCACACACAAATTAAAGATATCAACAAACTCTGCAGCAAACTTATGAATTTCACAACAAATTTCCGTCGTGGCGTTTCGTGTTTAAAAAATCCGAAACCGCAACCAAATACAACATCTAATATTTTGTAAAATATAGTCAAGTAAGAATCGATTTGTTTGTCATAATTTTTTGAAAAGACCTTCATTTTTAACGTAGCAGTGTTACAATACAATTCTGAAGTAGAGTACTGGACACAGTGAACAAAGGAACTAGAAATTATTCTGAAATATTTCCAAGTCTACGTTATAGCTGAAGATATTGATTAATAAGTAATTATTTCAAGCGGATACACTAATCTAATTTATTTGTTTGACTTGACAACGCAGGTCAATTAATTACTAAGATTGTCTTCTAAGCCCTACTGGTATACACGGTAGTAATTTTAGAACGACAAGCAATGACGTTGTATATTTCAATACATTTACCGGCATCAACCTGTTAAATTTTGTTTGGCATACATGCAAGGCGGGGTACTAATAGAGTTGTTTTCCAAACTGTTGAGCAAAAATGTATCAATTGGCGTATCTAAGGAATTCAATACGGATACCCGAATCCCGGCGGCTATTACCGGGATTGAATCCCGCTCGAAATTTGACCGGGATTATATGGTGATTGACGAGATTAACTAAATTATGCATAACATAGCCCATTCGCGCGAAATCTGGTGTTATAGCCGGCTTCTACTGTTGTGCTTGAAATGTTATTTTAATTTCAGTTCAGATTTAGCACATTTGGATGTACACTTACGTTGTATGTGAAACACACACTAGAGCAGTAGTCGTCAAACTACGGCCCGCGGCAATCTTTAAAAGACTATATTTCGACTCGCTTTTGATGATTTGGTCGATACTCGCAAATCTTGTAAATAGGTATTTATCTACAAAACGATTTGGTCAAATTTATCGATATCGGCTGTTAAGAAAGCTTACAGCCCGTAAAAATCGCAAGAATATATTGAGCCCATGAACCAAGTTCCGTCAAGATTTGTTGAAAAATGCAGCCTGTAGACAATAGTTGCCAAGTTAAAACTGCTTTCTTCGTTTCCTCGGTCAATAAAACTTCTGAATAAATGTTTATTTATTTACTGTAAAATCTGCAGTTTTCTCTGTAATATAATCTGAAAATACTGTAATTTTAATGAAAATACTATAATTTCAAGTAGTTTTCACTATAATTTCAATTTGGAAACACTGAAAGGAACCTTATTTCAATTTCAAATGTTTTATTTCACAGGTCAATAGGTCAGATCGGTTCAGAAGTATTTGTACACAAATACGTCCAGAAAGGGTGCCTTTTAGGGTACTAAACGATGAGATGATTCTTACTATTAGATAATAATCTCTCAACTCAACTGCCAACCCTGGATTCGGGAAATAAAAAATTGTTTCATACATTTTGTCGATTCCGAGTGGAGGTGTAGTTTTGTATGAGTCAACTGTTTATTTATTTTCTCTCAAACTCCGGGTTGGCTGTTAAACCGAAAGAGGGTGCTTCCGAACCACCCTGAATGACTCTGTGCCAATTTATAAAAAATAATACCCAATATAAATCAAAAGTCCTTTTTTATTTAAGTCCACACCAACGTTATGTACGAACATCAAATCATTGACAAATTTCTCGAAAATATATATTAATAAATGTTATAGAATGTTACTATGAAAAAAAGGTTTATGCACATTTTTATACTATTAAATTTTTAGTAACTTGAGACAGACCGGCCAATACGGTCGAATCTAAAGTCGTGATGATTATTAAATTACGTGCGTCATTTTCCGTTATTTAAAGTATAAAAGTGTTCTAGAATTCGCTCATAAGTCCAGGTGTAGCTAATCACTGTTTTATCTAGAAAAAATAACCGGACAAGTGCGAGTCAGGCTCGCACATCGAGGGTTCCGTACAAACATATTGTTAAAATAATTAAAAACCTGTTTTGGTACGAGTATGTGCTAATGAAGTTATTTTATATGATACCTTACATGATATGATTTTGTCACCTTGAATTTTGAACCAATATTTTGTGAATTTTGAGGTCCTATTTTTATGTGATTTAAATAAAAATGTACAGTTTTCAGATTTATTCCTATATGTGTACTCTAAGACGATGCTTCTCGGCAAATTTCATAGTTCTGTGTCAACCGGAAGTACTCGGTAGGTTTTGATTTTTGTGAGCGTTGAAATATGCGTTTTTTTACGACATAAACTGCTCTAACTTCTTTATACGGTAACTGAGAAGCTTTTATTTTACACAACTGCAAGAATTCATAGGTTTACGTATATAGTTTAAATTTCAACTCGATATCTTTACGCGTTCCCGAGATAAAGAGTCTGCAGACGGACAGACGGACAACAAAGTGATCCTATAAGGGTTTGGTTTTTTCCTTTTGAGGTACGGAACCCTAAAAATACCATAAGCACTTCCTAACATGACTTAGGCGTGTATTCAAATTTAGCCCTTTGTTAGTTCGTTGGAATTTATGTGCAAATTTATTATAATTTATTTATATTTTTACAGGCCAACAGCACAAAAAATTAAATTAAACTTAATTATACAGATAAGTATAAATAGCCAATAACAGGCCTATTCCTAAAATAAGATACGTAAAGTAAAGAAAAAACCGTACAAGTGCGAGACACATATCAAAATCAGTTATGTCACAACGTTCTTCTGGCGACATAATCACCAAATCATTAGTGAATGTTGAATTATACTAAAAGTAGTTAAGTAGGTATAAAATATAAAAAATATTTCCTTATATCCATCCATAAGCCACAAGACGTCTACTGCTGGACATAGGCCTCCCTTATGGATCTCCAATAAGACCGGTTGAAACGGGCTTGCATCCAGCGCGATCCTACGGTTTTTATGAGGTCATCCGTCCAACATGTGTGTGGACGTCCAACGCTGTGCTTGCCGGCGCGTGGTCTCCACTCAAGAACTTTTTGATCCCATCGGCCATCAGTTCTCCACGCTATATGCACTGCTTACTTCTACCTACTTTAACTTGCCAATCCGTTGGATTATGTCGTTAACTGGTTCTTCTACAGAGTACGATTCTTCTACGGCAGTAATATTTCACACACGTAAATTTTAATTAAGTACTAAGTACCTAGGTCAGGTACATGAGTTAATACAGATGCGTGAATTGAATAGCAACAATAAGGTAGGTGACGCAGAAGCTGAGCAGCATCCCGAGCAGGCGCGCGTCGAGCGGGACCACCTTGTACACCGAGAACTTGAGCGGACGGGCTTCCACGTAGCGGATGAAGCTGCTGATTTCGCGACGTTTTGATTCATCTGTAAAATTAAAATGAATTGCCTCAAATCTTCAATCTACTCTTTTTGACACTCTTTTAACGTAAGTCAATATAATATAACTAAAGCAAACATCAAAAAATACATAAGCACAAAAAGTAGATGGGCAATGCTCGCAAATGTCCTTTAGTTGAAAGGAGCTTTCGAAACTCTTGGTAAGTTTTATAATAGTGTTAAAAGCACATTAAAGATTGAAAAAATGTGAATATAATTATTTTATATACAAAACTGTTATTGTGTTATAAAATATTTATATATTTACAAAACTTTAAGATAATTATTATGGAAATACCTTCTTCAATCAGCCGTTTTTCGTGTAATGTTATTTTGAGAGTTTCGACTTGAGCGGTTAGCAGAGAAGCGCACAAGGCGGGTCCCACTGTTTGGGCCAGTACGAGAAGCATTGTCGCATTTTGCGGTGTAAGTGCCAGTTGCCAAATCTGAAAATTAAAATTAAGAAAACTATAACTGATAGCAGAGAATATTCTTACATTCTTTTTTGAAATGTGCTAATTATTATATTTGCGATGTAGCATGGCGCGGGTGATAGTTGATTTTATCAAATTTAATTAGGGTTTAAATTAATTTACTACATTTATTAATTATTTAATACATTACTAATGTAGTACAGCTGAAATACTAAGTCATAATTTGTAAATCGCTGCAAATTAAAACCTGATCAAATTGAAAAAAATATCCCGCACCATGCTACAGCGCAACTAGTGTAAGTTCTTTCATACTAATATACTTTTAGGCTCTTTTCTTTTGATAACTAACGTGAATTGTTCAATCTTTCCATCAGCCGTAGAACATCCACTGCTGAACCAACAATCCCCCACGTGACGCCCACTCTGTCGATATAAAACTTCAATCCTGACAATGCAGATTTCCTGTGAGTTTTTTAAATGTCAAAACATAAATAGTTACCGGTAAGTTATCGTTTTTCAGACTCCAAACAGCGTGATATACCGAAGACATTATAAAAGGTGTATTTAATATAACAGCCGTCAAATACTACAAGAAAGAACGTATTATTACATTTTTATTATGTATATTTTTAAAATTATAATTTATCAGAGCAATAAAACATGTAACATTTATTTTTTCGAATTTTTTTTATATATTACAAGTTCACGGAGTGAATTAGTGAAAGTATGTAAAAAAAAAACATACCACGGGATCGTAAAACATCTTGTATGTTTCCGCGAAATCTGCGATCAATTTGTACAGATGTTTATAAGATTGTGTCAGCTCGTTGTCACCGTTTACTAAATTGGCAGTAAAAATTACTAGTCGATGGTAAAATGAATATAATATAAACAAAAATATGTATAAAATTGAGTCGAAACCCAATATAACAAAAAAGTATATCACTGCAACCCAGATAGGTTTTATGCAGCTGTAGCAAATGCAGAACATAGCATTCACCAATAAACGGTAGATATAACCAAATAATAACAAAGCTATTAATCTCTTTTCAACAAATTTGCGTGCGTTGTAAGCTTTCAACTTGGAATCAACATATTGCATATCGCAATAGAAGTGGTGTAAAGTTACATCTGATCTTTTCAACGCAAAAATTGCAACATAAATATTATAATGTCCGAACAAATAACTAAACCAAGCAACGAAAAGACTGTTGTATATTTCAATGCAAATCAATCCCCACACACAAATTAAAGATATCGACAAACTTTGCAGCAGGCTTACGAACTTCACAACAAATTTTCGTCGTGACGTTTTGTGTATGAAAAATCCGAAACCGAAACCAAAAAAAACATCCAGTATTTTGTAAAATATAGTCAAGTAAGAATCGACTTGTTAGTCATAATTATTTGAAAAGACTTTCATTTTAGACGTAGGAGTATTACAATAGAATACTGAAGTAGATACAGTGACCAAAAGAACTGGAATTTATTCAGAAATGTTTCCAATTCTACGTTACAGCTGAAAATATTGATTATGTAATTATTTCATTAACTAATTTATTTCTTTGACATGTCGGCGCAGTTCAATTAATTACTAATATTGTATTCTAGAACATACTGGTATATTACAATAGTAATTTTCAAAGACACGAACAATATCGAAATATATTATACTAGCTGAAGGTCGCGGCTTCGCCCGCGATTTCTTTTTTAGGGTTCCGTATCTCAAACGGAAAAAAACGGAACCCTTATAGGATCACTTTGTTGTCCGTCTGTCCGTCTGTTCGTCTGTCCAACTGTCCGTCTGTCGTCTGTCCGTCTGTCCGTACATTCGCCGGTTCGTCGGGGGGATCAATCGGGTCGCGGGAAGAGGCTATGGATAAACCAGACGGCAAAAAAGTATCACTTGTATTTTTCACCGGGAATATTCCAAGATCAAAATGGTGTATCACAGCGAATCAAAAATTCAGATGAATTGACGAGCGAATCACTAAATCAATTAACTAACCCCTTTCGCCTCTTTTTAAATGCCAGATGGATGTCCGGAGAATCAAGTGCTTCAACGAAGTGTCGACAAAAAGCCCCATTGTTGATTCGAGAAGCTTTCTGAAATCCTTTCAAAAATCGCCAACTCACTTTTTGAGCCGTTTCAAATCACGCATCCACCTATGACGTCACCGCACTTAATCTACTACACCTTGTAAACAAAATATTCTTATCTACGTTCCACTCTCCCAACAAGGTTATGAAAATACAGACATAAATAATTTCTTTTTTTTTCTTTACGGATCAGTCCGAACAATGACAGCGACAAGCAGTCCATACATGACAGCGTCAAACCAACTGTCACTTTTACTGTCTCATAACTTGCCAACATCAAAGTCACTGCATTTGCAATTGCATTTGCTATATAATGTTTTCGATTTATATACTAAATAAATTGTTAAAAAGTGCAAAAACGAATGATTGTGATGTTTAAGTGTCGTGCAACGAGAAAAAAATAAGTATTGTTAGTAGCTACGCTACAATACCGAACAAAAGTGGCGACCGTGACAGGACTGCACTCCGGACTTCGTGATTTTAGATTAACAGCCACCTGCACGCGGAACAGTGTTCGTTTCATCCTGACCATCCAGGAAAAACGACACCAGGGGACGCTAACCAAGTTTGCTGCATCCTGCACGCGGCAACGTGTCCGTTTCATCGCATTCTGCAAGGAATCGTGTTGTGATAGTGAAGAATCAACGCCGAGAAGGCCGTCGCGTGACACGGGCGAGTCGATCTTAAGGTGAGCTCTTTCCATTTCACACATTCCTAACCTAATTCCTCTTTTATTTTGGTATTTAACCCGCCGTTTGTGACCTATATGTCTCCGAGACCGGGTGGACAGAAAAAGTCGAATAACTTTTTAATCCTTGATCGATTTAAGCTGGAATTTCGAGTAGCTGCCTAATTTTACGATTCTCATTGCTGGGCAAACTTGCAATAATAATGGAAAAGTGGATGTTGGACTTTTGGCGTCCATCCGGTGCCTGAGACCGGGGTCACAAACAACGTAAGTCAAATGAACATAGCATTATTTTTAATTTTCAATGTTTTACATATACTTTAATAAATAAATAAATAAAAATAAATACTTTAATGCTTTTATTAATATTAATTGTTTTATTGTATAATTATACGCTCCAAAAGGTTTTTAGTTGGTTTATCAATATTTTTTTTTAAAAATAGGTACTAAAATACATTCACTATGTTAAATTAACAATTGATGATCTCTCGAGATTGCAGGTTCATTTAAATCTATTTAAATGTACAGAGGATACTTAAAACTAATTATCATCATCTTCATAATCATTACCTTTGTTTTAAAAGATCCTTTGGTGAACTAAGTCCAATAAACAGAACAACGCGCAGTAGGACCAGATGCGAACATTGGTCTACGTGTTCTTGCATTACTATTATTTTTCTACACTGAAAGTGAACATCCTACCCTATGAGTTCGAGCTTGTGGTCTCTATTTAAGACTTATAACCTACTGATTTCTAAAAGAACCCTTAGTTTGAAGCAGTTTGCAAATATCGTATTTTTAGGCACTATCTCATCCTCTCTGCTGGTCTTTGGGTGGCTTTCCTATGCTATGCTTACCGGTCGGCACTTTCTAATCAAGATTAAAATATTCCTTGAAATGTTTTACTACTAATGCTTCGGCTACATTAGCGGGCTATGGCGAATATTCGTGTTAACGCGATAAATGTGGCCGGGTTCATCGTGTCATCTCGTAGTATTCGGGCGAAGACGATGTAGTATCGGGGAGCTGTCGGTAAACTGGCGCGAATCAAAGGGATTTGTTGCGCCAATATTCGCTTAGATGGCTACATCTACGTCATTTCAGTGTCGTCTAGACTTTGAAGCGAGACGGACGTGCATTTAATTTTTTACACTATGGAGTGGAGTAACGAAAAAGTGTTAGAATTCATTCAATTTTATGAAACTGAGATTTCAGATTCAGATTATTATATGGAATCCTAGTGACCCCAACCATAAAAAGAAACAATTGGTACATGATGCGTGGATTCGAATTAAAAATATGCTCAGTTGGCCTACTACAGTAGAAGAACTGAAAAAGAAAGAAGAAAAAATGATACTCGTACAATTGTAATAAATAATAATTTACTGACATATAATGCAAAGCCACTATTTCCTCCATTTTTAAAATACCCACGTCTCGGCCGCACAACAAACTGAACAACACAATCCGGCACGATGCATCGCGTCAACTCGACACAAATCTTCGCCCGCCTTAATGTAGACAAGAACATCGCCTATACCCGAACACGATGTTTTTGTCTCGCCAACACGATACGAATCTTCGCCCGCTAATGTAGCCGAAGCATTAGAATGCAAATTTGCAACATCTGTTTGTATTTTGGGCGTGTAGCTATATCTTCGAAAAGAAATTGACCGTTGAAAAATACTGTACAATTGTGGAATGATTAAAAAAAGAATTATATGACAAGGATACTGTATTTGCTAATTATTTTGAGTATACTTCATAATATTTCTGATGAAGTTAAAAAAACTCAAAAATTACATAGTTTTTAAACATTTAGAATGATTGAATGACTTGGTTCAAGAAATGGCAAATTTTAGGTATTTCAGATTCGTTTCTATAAGACCTAATAAATGACAATTCATGTATATAATACCTTTGTTAAATTATTATAAAAACATGTGTTTTTATGACGTAATCATTAGAAATGGGATAAATGGCTTGAATAAAAAAATATTGTACTTGAAAAACCCGGTGCGTGACACCGGGGTCACAAATGATGTAAGTCAAATTGACGTCACAAACGGCGGGTTAAGGGAGTTATGTTCCTCTTACGACTCGATGCGTCATTGTGCATTCATTAGCTGTGCAATTTTAGTAATTTATACCTTCCTACATATGTATGCCGAGTGCCGACATACCTTCGCACCGGTAATTAATTAACCTGTCAACAGCTGTTCGAATCTACCTACAGACTATACTTCACGTCTATACTCTGTAAGAGTATGGAACGTGTTCTAAATAACAGGCTCCTCGCCTACCTGGAAGCGAATGACTTACTCAGTGACCGCCAGTACGGCTTTCGCCGAAACCGGTCTACTGGGGACCTTCTAGCGTACGCCACACACATCTGGAGTGAGGTCATGGAGAAGCACGGGGAGGCGTTGGCTGTCTCCTTGGACATTTCCAAAGCTTTTGATAGGGTCTGGCACGAGAGCCTTATTGGCAAGCTTCCATCTTACGGCCTGCCTGCTGGTTTCTGCACATGGATATCAGATTTCTTGAGGAATCGGTCGATACGAGTTGTCGTTGATGGCTGCTCGTCAGACCAAATGGCTATCAATGCCGGTGTTCCTCAGGGGTCTGTGCTCTCTGCGACACTCTTCCTACTGCATATCAACGATCTGCTTAAGCCCGGGATCTTTGGGTACGCAGATGACAGTACAGTCGTGGAGAGCTACACATCCGATGCAAGAACCAGCGGGCCACAGATCGAGTTATACAGAGAGGCTATGGTTGAACGGCTCAACTTGAGTCTGCAGGCGGTATCCGACTGGGGTGATACTAACCTGGTCAAGTTTAATGCCACAAAGACTCAGGGCTGTCTGTTTTCGGCCAAAAAGAGACCCTTTCAATTGTCTCCCGCTTTCCGTGGTGTCTCCGTTCCGGTAACTGACAGCTTGGAACTATTAGGCGTTTCACTCTCATCTTCTCTTAACTTTGGCTCTTACATAGAGTCCAAAGCCCAATTAGCCTCCAAAAAACTTGGTGTTCTCTCTAAGGTGAGACGGTATTTCACACCTGAGCAACTGCTTAGTCTTTATAAAGCACAAGTCAGGTCTTGCATGGAATACTGCTCTCACCTTTGGGATGGTTCTGCCAAATATCAACTGGAGGCTCTGGAGTCGATTGAGAGACGAGCCAGGAGGCTGATTGACAACGACACCTTGACTAAGACGCAGCTGCAAAGTCTTGAGCATCGTCGCAAGGTAGCGTGTTTGTCGGTCTTTTACCGGATACACTTCGGAGAGTGCGCCCAGGAGTTGCACAATCTGGTCCCCCCTGCCCCTTTCTTCTATCGTACGGCTAGACGGACGCGACCAAAGCGTCACCCTTTTATGGTGGACATTCCGCGCGTTAGAACCAAGCGTTTCGAATCCTCATTCCTCATACGAACAGCCGGAATGTGGAATGCTTTGCCTGGGTCTGTCTTCCCGTTAAAGTACAACGTGAGTGTCTTCAAATCCCGAGTAAATAGGTATCTTCTAGGTAAGCGTGCTACACCCTAGACTGCACATCTGCTTAACATCAGGCAGTGTGTAGTCAAACGCAAACCTATTCGAAATAAAAAAAAAAAAAAAAAAAGACTATAATATACTATAATATATATATAATATACTATAAAATATACTATAATAAAAGACTATTACTCGATTCAAACTTTAAGTCGTCTTTGCAGTCCTTAAACATTTGATTTACAAAAAAATCTAACTATAACCTAAGATTAATACAATATAGTATGTAAATACTATTGCACTAACGCAATATCTTACAGTTTACTTAACTATACATTCCAAGAATCTTAATTCAAAGCGTATTTCATACACAAGTAGGTAGTTGATTTTAGATATTACCTTGTTATTTTTCGCTTGTAGTCTTTTAATTTCAATCTTCCCACTTCGATCTATTTATGTACCTAAGTACGAGTATATCTTATACTGTGATCGAAACTTCATAAACACTTTGTTTACATTCTAAAAATAGACGTTCATCGCAAACTTTAATATGTCTAGTGAAGACTTTAAAGAACTAAATGCAAAACGCAGTTCTATTAAAGGACGCGTAACAAAGTTTAAGAATAACCTAGACATTCTAAATACATTGGAAGATATATCTGCGATTAAACTTAGTAAGCTAGCGATGAAATTAACGAAATTTTAAGCATTATTCATTGACTTTAATGAGTTGCAAAATCAAATCGAAATTGTAAATTTTGTTTAATCAAGATGATGAGCTTGCTGTTAGGGAACTTATTAAACAAGATTTCTACCATTGTATTTCATTCGCTAAAACTTTATAAGAAAAGAATACCACACCTGCGCCTACCTTGCATAACTCGACATATCATTTCAGTTGTCATAATCACACCCAGGAAACCAACAATCCTTTGGGATTCCACTTGCCTGAAATTTAAATACCTCGAAGGTACTTATTACAAGAATCTTTTTCTGAATAAGAGCGCCTATGTGAACAATATTTCGTAGCTAACACTACTAGAACTCCTAATGGTCATTTTTCTGTAGCAATACCCCTTCTAGACGACCACCGCGAATTAGGAGACAACTATAACCTAGCTTATAAGCGACTACTGGGCCTAGAAGCTCGTTTTCGTAAGCAACCTGAAATAAAAAGGGCTTACGTTGACTTCATGCGAGAGTATGAAGATTTAGGGCACTTAACTAAACTACAAACAAATCCAAGTAAGTCTAAAAATGCTTACTACCTACCGCATCATCCCGTGATTTAGGAAAGTAGCGAATCTACATACAAAAACAAGCGTTGTTTTCGAGGCTAATTCGAAATCAAGTACGGGCGTTTCAGTGAACGATCTACAATAGTTGGTCCTACAATTCAAGATCCACTATTTAATATTTTGGTACGGTTTCGTGAACATCAGTACGTATGCTGTGCGGATATCGAAAAACTGTTTAGAGCTATCTTTGTTAGAGAGTCCGACCGACGTCTACGGCGAATCTTGTGGCGAGAAAATGAAACCGATCCCATAGAAGTTTTGCAGCTGAATACAGTTACATACGGGTTTGAAAGTGCAAGCTTTCTTGCTACACGATGCATATTTCAAGTCGGCAAAGAATGCAGTGACTCTACAATAAAAGAGATCATACAAAAAGATTTTCTGTGTGATGATTTACTTACAGGTGCTGATACCGAAGCTGATTTGCTCTACATTCAGCAGTCAGTCTCTGCCGAGCTAGCCGAACATGGATTTCATCTCCGTAAGTAGCGCTCGACATTACCAAAACTTTTCTCAACGAATTCCGTCGAACTCCAAGACAGAAACCTGATGTTAAGCAACGCATCCAGCACTTTAGGTGTAGGATGGAATCCGACGTCTGATGAATTCCATTTTAATTTTTTAAATACGCAACATATTGAAAATTGAATTTCTATCAAAGCGATCGATCCTATCATCGACATTTAAACTGTTCGACCCGCTAGGGACACTAGCATTTTTTTTTTATTAAATTTAAAATTCTTATCCAGCAGCTGTGGGAGCAAAAGCTGGACTGGGATACACCAGTTAGCGACGAAATACGCAAATTTTGGCTTGAGTGCACCAAACAATTTTCTATGCTGGCTAACATCAAAATTCCGAGATGTCGTCATCAAAAACTTCTCTATCATAGAAATGCATTGTTTTAACGATGCGTCCCAAAAAGCTTATGGTTCTACTACTTACCTAAGGTCTCTAAATGCTGACGGTAATATTAGGTCTCCTTAGTGTGCGCCAAATCACGCGCGGCACCTATCAAGCCGACAACCATGAGAGCTACCGCGCTACCGCGCTTGGAGCTTTCCAAGCGCGGTAGCGCGCCGCTCTACTAGGAGCACAACTTGCCGACACTGTCATGCAAGCATTGAGACATCCAATGTCACGTCGAATCTACTGGACAGATTCTAACGTCGTTCTAGGGTGGATCAGATCCCCCCCATAGAGCGAAAACATTTGTTGACAACAGGATATTAGCTGCTATCACCGATCTCACCGATCCCTCGAACTGGAGAAAAATTGGTACTGAATCCAATCCTGCTGATCTAGTTAGTCGAGGGGCGGATCTTGATAAGTTACAATGTTCTTTATAGTGGCATGGACCTAATTTCCTCATGCAGCCCGAAGAATTTTGGCCTGTAGAGCAATCCTGCGCAGTAGAGCTACCCGATATGAAAGCTCAACCCGCTTTCGTCGGGGAGACTGCACTAGCATGCGACGAGAAAATAATCAACCTAGAGAATTATTCTAGATTACTTTTCGGACAAAACGTTTTAGCTAGGGTTTTGCGATGATTTGTGCACAACACAAGAAACCCTACTAATAAACTTTCTGGTCCCTTATCGGTGGACGAGAGACAACGAAGCTTAAATCAACTCATCAAAATATCACAACGATAATCATTCGCTAAAGAGATAGAGCGTTTGTCTTACGACAAGCCCTTGAAGTCAGAGGTCGCTCTAGTTACTTTAAACCCATTTTTAGACTCTACGGGAATCCTTAGAGTCGGCGGTCGAATCGACTCGTCATTTTACTCTTACGAGATAAGACATCCTATCGTTTTAAAATCTGACAATCGTCTAACTAAATTAATGTTTCAGAACGAACACAAAAACTTTTTACGCTGGTCCACAACATATTTGATACCTAGTAATTTAATTTATCCATAACATATTTATTTTTTTGCCATAATGGTAGAAATTTTCTAGGAGCAGCAAAAGAGATCAAAGATTTATTCAAAACTTACAGAGACTCTATCATTGACTTTGCAGCTGATCAAGGCATTAAATTTCGCTTCGCCCCCGCGTATAGTCCTCACTTTTCCGATCTAACAGAGAGTGGAGTTGGAGCAGCTAAACAGCACATTTATGGAGTCCTTAAAAATACTTACTTGACGTATGAGGAACTATCTTCTTTATTTGCTCAAATAGAAGCTATCCTTAATAGCCGCCCTTTATGTCCTCTCAGCCCCTCGCCCAACGACTGCTCACCACTTACCCCAAGACACTTTTTGATCGGCAGACCTTTAATGTCAATTCCATCACCAAATCTAATTGATGCCAACACAAACCGCTTAGACCAGTTTCAAAGTTTGGAACCAGCAAGGCAGCATTTTTGGGCAAGATAGTCAAAGGAAATTATTGCCGGACTACAATAACGCTTAAAATGGCGTACAAGACAAGCAGAGCTGCAGCTCAACGACCTCGTGCTCATAAAGGAAGAAACGCCTCCATTGCACTGGCGCTTGGGTCGTGTGTGTAAACTCTTCTACGGTCCAGATGGTCTACCACGCGTCGCCGATCTAGCCACTGCCAATGTAAACGTTATACGGAGAGTTCTTAATCGCCTGTGTCTGCTGCCGAAGCTAAGTCTTGAAAGGCCTCTACCCTCTAGCCTCTCAACGTCCGGGAGGATGTCCGCGCCGTCTTCGCGTCATACTTCAACTTTTCATTCATTTCATTCATCTGTCGCCTTTCCATTCACTTACTCATTCTATCGACATTCGATCACCAAACTTTCAACGCACATCATCAAAATCTAAAAACTTACCTAAAAACAAGCTAAATATTATGTACAAATCAAAGAAATATAGAAATCTTTACACATCGTAATTTTGTGTTATCATTGTTCGGTGTATACCGAACAAACATAATTTAGAGATTACACAAAGTACTTATCTTTAGCAACATGGCGACGTCCACTCGGCTTGGCTTCGAATATGAAAGTAACGACACTCAGCATGACTAGCTAAGTGAGACTCAGAGCGACAAAAATTTGTTCAAAGTTATGAGAATCCAGGGCGAACACTAAAAGATCGAAGCCGCGCCTACAGGCCGTTTTATACTCACTTCACCACCCCCCATGCCTTACCACCACTGCTCGATGTAAACGTTAAAACATTAACAACGGCCAATATGGAACGAGCAAGATGGCGGGTACGGTGGTAGCCTCCATTTAACACAATTGTTAAACATAAAATTATCTAAAACTGCATTTCATACTCATTACAATTATTAGAACAATTATTGATACATGTCAAGTCATCCATAACATTATGAAATCACAGTATTAAATAAAAAGTGTATGTAAACAACAATAGCCGACATTCGGACGTCATGATATTTCTCAGTTCTATTTAGTTACCTACTAATAAGTCCTATATTACTTAATATGTTTTGTAATCGTTATTAAATATTATCCTATCAACTATTAGAGAATAGTTGATAGGATCATAATCACTTTGACCACTGAATAGCACATTGATAAACAAATTATAAACACAACAAGCAATGGCGGATATGGTGTCTTGATTTGTCTGTTGATAAGAATATAAGCTAAAGAAATAGTTTTAGACCAATAAATGAAGTATAGCTACTATTTTAAGTGATATAGAATATTTTAATAAAATCCCCTATCTAACACGCTCATGTCACCAGATTCGTTCTTCGATTCCACTTCGTGGTCTAAAAGACGTGTTTTTACGAAACCTAACGTTAAATTATCTTCCGATAACGTTTTGTCAATAGCAGTTATGACTTCGTCGTAAGTAGAGGTGGAGAAGGTTACAAATGTGAAGTAAACATAAATCTAAATCCATGACATAAATACAATATTGCCGACTTTGTCACTATCTTCTAGTTTTGCTCCAGAGGTAAACAATTCGGTTATAAGGTCATGAAAAGTAGAAAAGTGTTATAAGCGGTACATCACCTTGATGACGTTGATGTCACAAGTACACACGTGAAGGATTTGCCACACTGGATGCGGTCTGTGGTCAGGTCAAATTGAATGCAGCCCGCATTATGTAGGAACAACTTTGTAAGTCAGGGCAATCAGTCAGCTGCCCGGGCAGAAACACCGCTCAAGCGTATCGGCCTGTACGCGTCCTTACGTTCCTTCAGCGGAATCGCACGGGCAGATCGCATATCTTTTTTTCAACATTTTTAGAGACCGACAACATTTGACCTGACCTCAGATCGCAGAACGCATCCATTGTGTCAAATTTTACAGGTTAAATCAGAAGTATCTGTACAGGGTAATTCTGAAAGGGTTACTACTCAACTAAATTACACTTACTACTTAACTAGAAAGAAGGTGATTCAGATCATCATTATCAAAACTTTTACTAAGAGTAAACCTGGATTTGAGAAAAAATCAAATGTTTCATACATTTTGTCAATTCCGAGTAGCATTTTTGTATGAGACAGCTCATTATTTTGTCTCGAATTCCGGGTTCACTCTTAAACCGAAAGCGAAAGACGGTGATTCCGAATCACCTTGAACGATTCTGTGCTTATTTATAAAAAATAATACCAAATATAAATCAGCAGTACTTTATTTAAGTCCACCTACATTATGAACATCAACACATTGATAAAAATTGTAAACTGTTTAAGAATTTCAAACTTACGTGATTTTCGCACACACGATTGATACTTATTCGTTACTTAACATAATTTGAGAAGGACCATTGAATGCGGTCGAAACTTTAGTCGTTTTGACTATTAAATTACGTGAGTTATTTCTCGTTATGTGAATCATAGAAGTGTTCTAATTCGCTTGTTGCTGATCACTATTGTTTTATCGAGAAAAAAACACAATTAGCACTAGCTAACACGACTAAGGCGTGCATTCAAATTCGGCAACCTACTAATGAGCTCTTTGGAATTTCACTTCATCAAAACTCGCGTGAGGATTCATATTCTAATATTAGTATCTTTGGATTTCATGCACAAATTTGTATTAAGTATTTTCAATTGTTCGGAGATGGACTTGAAACGGACAGTATACTGAGCGCCACACAAATCGGCAGATGAGATGTTAGCCGCAAATGACACTTTGCCGTGATTGGCTAATTATTGCGCATGTATGCACTTGCACAATTCAGACGCCGCTTGTGGTAGTGCGTAGGGAGCGCGCGGGAGGCATGAGGTTGGCGGGCGGGTGTGCCCCAGCGTCTCGTTTCTCTGGCTCCCGCGAATGCCTTTTTGCGCAGGCAAAAGCCGAAATAAAGGCAGAGTTCTGCGCATAACTTCTCACCCGTCGATTTGTGTGGCGCTCAGTATACAATTTATATTCATTAGATACATGATTTAATACAGATGTGTAAATTGAATAGTAACAACGTAGGTAACGCAAAAGCTCAGAATAATCCACTTGACGTGCTTGTAATAATTTTCCCACGGCCCACCTATCCGCCCATCTATCCTTCAACCATAAGAAGACCGCTGCTGAACGTAGGCCTTCCTTATGGATCTCCAATAAAACCAGTTGAAGCGGCTTGCATCCAGCGCAATCCTGATTTAATGAGGTCATCCGTCCACCTTATGGGTGGACGTCCTACGCTGTGCTTGCCGGTACGTGCATCAGTCTACTTCCATTTTAACTTGCCAATCTCATAGGTTATGTCGGTAACTGGTTCTTCTAAAGAGTACGTTTCTTCTACGGTAATAATATTTACCACACGTTAATCATAAATTTAAGTAACTACATGATTTAGTACAGATGCGTGAACTGAATAGCAACAATAAGGTAGGTGATGCAGAAGCTGAGCAGCATCCCGAGCAGGCGCGCGTCGAGCGGGAACACCTTGTACACCGAGAACTTGAGCGGCCGGGCTTCCACGTAGCGGATGAAGCTGTCAATTTCGCGACGTTCTAATTCATCTGTAATAAAAAGGAATCGCCTCTAATCCTTATTCTCATACCCTTTTTACGTAACTAAATAAAATATAGGTAATATATGTCAACATCAAAAAATACAAAGGCACAAAAAGTACATGGGCAATTCTCGCAAATGTCCTAAATTGAAAGTAGCTTTCGAAACTCTTGGTAAGTTTTGTAATAGTGGTAAAATCAGATTTTAGGCTGGATATATGCGAGTATTAAAAATTTACAATATGTTAAGATCATTATTAAGGAAATACCTTTTTCAAACAGCTGTTTTTCGTATAATATTATTTTGAGAGTTTCGACTTGAGCTGTTAGCAGAGAAGCGCATAGGGCGGGTCCTACTGTTTGGGCCAGTACGAGCAGCGTAGTCACATTGTACGGTGTAAAGGCCAGCTGCCAGATCTGTAAATGAAAATTAAGAATAGTACAACCGACAGCGGAGAATATACTTATTTTTAAAATGTGCTTATTAAGCTTTTTATTTTAAAACCTAACGTAGCATTCATCAATCTGTCCATCGGCCGAAGGATATCCATCAACAAGGTGGACAGACTATCGAATTTGTAGGTAAATTAGTTACACCTACGAGTATGTACCTATCTGTCTAGATACTGGATTGGCTGAGCTAAACGATCCAAAAAATATAGGTAATATTCGGACAGTAATTTTATTTATAATTTGACAGTTTAGAGTCTTAACTAAATACTAGTCAAAAAATCCTCAGTGTCTTTTAAATTTTATCTATAAAAAATGTATAGTTACCGGTAAGTTGTCATTTTTTAGATTCCATATAGCGCGATATATCGAAGTCATCATCGTAGGTATATTGAATATTACAGCTGTCAAATACTACAAGAAAAAGTATTCATTACATTATTTCCATAAATAATTACGTGCCTCTTGTGATAAGTGATTCAAATCGAGTTGTACTCATTTTGTGATTTTAACAGTTACATCATGAGAAAAAATTACGAATTTTTTGGTCTAACTCACGTATTTCTATCTGCTATAGTTCCGGAGATAATTTGTTGCAATCTCTTAATATATATAAATCTCGTGTCACAATGTTTGTCCTCAATGGACTCCTTGGACCACTTAACCGATTATAATAAAATTCGCACACCATGTGCAGTTCAATCCAACTTGAGAGATAGGATAGTTTAAATCTCAAATGATAGTCGCAATTTTAATTTACTTAGCCACAAAAACGCGTGGCCGGGTCAGCTAGTGTATTATAAGTGTCAGGATTTTGGCATAAAAATCGTGAATATAGATATATATCAAGTTGTATCTCTGAGAGTAATTGATCTAAAAGTTTTTTTTTTATGATTTGTGGTATAAGATCAATAATAGTAGTTTTCACATTTTATTTTTCAGTATATTTCTGGTGAATATTAATATATTTAAAGTTATATTACGAGTACGTTGAACTATTTTTCTCAATAAAAGTTCAATTCAACCAATTAATCCGAAACGAAATATGTGCCAAATTTGTGATAAGTGATACCTACACCTCAACTTATATCATTAAACACAATCTTTTTTTAAGTGTAAACGAATATAAATATGTAGAATTGTATTTATAACTCAAACCAAATAATAAAATATAAAATAAAGAACAAAATGTTCTAAATGATACAAAAGCGTACATGATGAGAGTGACGGGGGTACACTTACTACGAGCGTAGGTAGCTTTTTGTTACATGTGGCCGAAGTGTGATGAAAATAGAAGGGCAAACACATTTACACCCAAATGTCAAGAAACTTATCACGTGCTCTGACAGCTGCCCGGGTCAAAACAAGAATTGAATGATTCGAAACGTGTGAATCCATTAACCTGTACTGGGACAGCGTGGTGGATATGTTTTTTTCACCTTTCATAGGTACCTACTTAGGCCAGCCTTGAATCGAGGCTGACACCGACCATGCTTTATTAGAACGTAAAAAGAAGAAACCTACATTTACCGCGAGACATTTACCTGTACCAACTATTAATAGTCCTCTACAGGACGTAGGCCTAGGGCTGAGATGGGTGATTGGACCATATCCACCACGCTAGCCCAGTGCAGTTTGGTGGATTCACATACGCCATCAAATTCCTTCTACGGATGTATGCAGATTGCCTCACGATATTTTCCTTCACCGATAAGTCCGTGGTGTAAAATTCCGTACATATATTACAACAGACCGTCCACGGTAGACTGATACCAGCATAGGAAACAGTTTCCAATGAAATGACAACATTTACTGTCATTGAGATGAATATAATGTCCAATGTCAAAACAGGATGTCTAATGATAAATTTCTGTGGAGCGACGTTCGTTCTGTTTTATCCACCAATGAAAACACACTTATGTCGGTTTTCTTACAAAAAGGAATTCCATAATGACGAGTAGGTACATGAACATGACTTGATCAAAAAGAAGTAAAGCTTACGACATGATTTCAATAAGTACGGTGCTAAAAGCCTACCACTCAAATATAACAATTTCAACTGAAAAGAAGAAGAAGGATCTAAGTAATTAGATTTGTTGTGTTATAATTACGAGAGCGCTCATGAGTTTTACAGAAGTTTAGGCTGCAAGAATGATGTCAAACACACTCCTCCGGATAATGATAAAGAGCATGATGATGAGTGATTTCTAGTTTCTCTTTAAATAATGAAATAAATACCTATCTGCGGACATTTCACAGTCAGTTAGCCCCAAACTAAGTCGAGTATGTAAGGGAACCAGGTAACTGATAGGTATTGTATCAGTTTTCTAGTAAGTTAGTTATTTAGCCAGATAACTGATACAATGTTTATGTATTTTTTGTGGTTAATATACATAGCTCACACGGACATGGAACAAACAACTATGTTCAGCCCCAAATATTTATCCCGTGTATGAATAGATCCTTTAGCTCAAGCTCAAATATATCAGAGATCAGTTAATAAGTAGGTATGACAGTCTGCTCCTGCCAGACAATTAAGAAACACCCTAAGATTTTTTTATTTTTTGTATCTGATAATAAGTAACTCCGTTATTACTTAAGTAATAACTCAATTATCCGTTATTAATTAAGTAATCATTATTTTGTTTATTTTCATTTACGTAGCTACTTATTTGTTGTTCTATTTATTAATTTATGACGATTGACAAACCCATCTCATAGGGTGGAACTACTGCTTATAAGATAGCTTGACAGCTAATAAGCTGATATTTGTTCTGTGTAATTGTAGTTACATATATTATTATTCTACTTTTTCAGACAATGGTTGAGAGCTACGTTTGTATTCAGTTCACATTGCTATTTCAGGTACCTGAGTAAAACTGATCGGTAACATTTATTAGTATTTAAATTATAACTACTAGCATTTAAAATGATCTCAATTAACCTGTCTTAAGAATTTTGATAAAAAAGTGCCTTATTTGTCAATAATTAATAATTTTGAATAACTTTAATAGTGGCTTATTATTTTTTTCAAATCTTGTATCTATTTACACAATAAATATGTATGTAGTCTAATCAGAGGTATAACTAGACTTGTTGTTAGGGTCCGTCAAGGGTGCGTAATATCACCTCTCTTGTTTAATATATACACCGAAATCATAATCCGCATCACCTTGGAAGATTGGACGGATGGGGTCACTGTTGGTGGCTATAAAATTGCATACTGCAAAGTATGCAGATGATACCACACTTTTTGCAACGAGTGCACACCACATGGAAGAGCTTCTTCTTAAGATGGAACAAGTGAGCCTTGCATTCTAGTTTAAGATTTATCGCAGCAAAACCAAGATGATGATTGTGAACCGAACGAATGACAACTTGCCGGAAGTCACTCAGATGGCAAACTGTGAAGTATTCCAATCATACACATATCTTGGAGCTGTGATCTCCAGTCAAGGCGGATGTATCTATGAGATCAAGAGGAGTATGGAGATCACTAGAACCGCCATGGACAAAATGAAGAAAATATGGAGGAATAGGAACATCACCAAAACCACGAAGACCAGGCTCGCGCGAACACTAATTTTACCCATATTTTTGTACGCCTCTGAGACATGGACGCTGCGAGATATTGAAAAGAAAAAGGCTTAGATTATTTCTAAGGAAAAAGGTAGATGCTCTAGAGATGTGGTGCTGGAGAAGAATGCTTGGGGTATCGTGGACCGAATTTCGTACCAACGTCTCGGCATCAAGCAACGTCTATCAGCCATAGTACAGTCTCGCATACTCGCTTATTTCGGACACATCTCAAGGCGAGGTAGTCAGTCCTTAGAGCGTCTTGTCGTCCAGGAAAAAGTTGAAGGCACAAGACTATGCTGTGAGTCTATTGACGTCCAATAGAGAGAGATGGCAAGACATCGTGAGGCGCATTACATCTGTTCCTACCAATAATAATACTGCGTGATGACCACGACCGCTCTGTCAAGAGCGCAACGATCAAGAAGAAAGATAACTAGACTTGAGTCATTTAACACATATTTCAGAGTACTAGAATATTAGCAAACTGATATAATTCTGGCACATTATGATAATTCGAGATAGACAAGTGAACTAATGTAATCTTTAGGTTTATATTATTATTATTTGTTTGAACAACATTTTGTTAAAAGCATATTATCTCTCTTTGGAGATCTCTCTTTTAAAGGGGTTGCAAATTTCAAATACTTGGGCTGCACTGTAACGGACACAAACACCAGAGAAGAGGAAATTGATATCCGGATTCACAACGCCCTCCGTTGTAGTGCAGCGTTACATAAAGTGCTTGTGTCCAAGCTTCTAAGCCGGAAAACCAAGATCCGTATCTACAAAACGGTCATTAGACCGACCTTGATGTATGGGAGTGAAGCTTGGACATTAACCCTAAAAGAAGAGAATAAACTCTTAGTAGCAGAGAGGAAAATAATGCGGAAAATTCTGGGACCAACTCAACGAGAGGACGGTAGCTGGAGAGTAAGGAAGAACGCCAAGATAGAGGATTTGGTCGCTGAACCCAATATCATAGGAGAAACTAAGGCCTAAAGACTTCGCTGGGTGGGCCATCTGCTGAGGATGGGGGAGGATCGCAGTGTCAAGAAGGCCTACCTTGGGGCAGCAAGCGGCCGCCGACCCGTCGGTCGGCCCAGATACCGTTGGACTGACGCCGCGCGGTCCGACCTGCGTGAGCTCCAGGCGGACGAGTGGGAAGAGACAGCGCTGGACCGTGACCAATGGCGTTCTCTGGTGTCGGAGGCCAAGACTCATTTTGGGTCGTTGCGCTAGAGGAGTAAGTAAGTATATTATAATGAACTATTACGTTTTGAAACTTCTTGTATATCAGTTTACACAAAGACAATTTAATAGCTGCAATATGGTTTAATTGTACTTGTATCACTTATCACGTAATTTAAACACATTAAAAATAAAAAAAAAACCGAACAAGTGCGAGTCAGGCTTGCACATCGAGGATTCTGTACAAACATATTGTTAAAATATTTAAAAACCTGTTTTAGCATGTGCTAATGAAGTTATTTTATATGATACCTTACATGATATGATTTAATCACTTTGAATTTTTTACCTATATTTTGTGAATTTTGAGGCCCTATTTTTAAATGATTTAAATAATAATATTCAGTTTTCAAATTTATCCCTTTATGTGTACTCTGAGACAATGCTTTTCGCAAAATTTCATAGTTCTATGTCAACGGGAAGTACCCTGTAGGTTTTGATTTTTGTGAGCGTTGAAATATGCTTTTTTTACGACATAAACGTCTCTAACTTTTTTATAATGTAACTGAGAAGCTTTTCTGCTTTACACAACTGCAAGAATTCATAAGTTTACGTATATTGTTTAAATTTCAACTCGATATCTTTACGCGTTCCCGAGATAAAGAGTCTTGACATACACACAGACGGACAACAAAGTGATCCTATAAGGGTTCCGTTTTTTCCTTTTGAGGTACGGAAACCTAAAAAGGGAATTACTATTAAACTATAATATGTAAAATGAAAATTTTAATGCACATTGAAAGAAACTGTTTTTATCTACAAAACAAGGTACTTTAAAGTACGAGTAACTAAAGTCCCTAAGTTCACGAACTAGATTTTTTCAATCTTGTTTTTGCTCTCCTGTCCAATGGTGATTTTTTACTTGTATCACTTATCACAGGAGGTACAGAATTATCACCTATCTGAACCTCTAAATATGTGATATTACTAAAGCAAAGATTTTGTACAGTGTTTGTTTACAAAGTGAATGAGTGAAAATATGTAAAAATTCATACCACTAAATCGTACGACTTCTTGTATGTTTCCGCAAAATCTGCGATCAATTTGTACAGATGTTTATGAGATTTTGACATCTGGTTGTCACCGTTTACTAAATTTGCAGTAAAAATTACTAGCCGGTGGTAAAAAGAATAAAATATAAACATAACTATAGATACGATTGTGTCGCAACCCAATAGAACAATAAAGTAAATTACTGAAACCCAGACGGGTTGCATGCAGTTGTGGCTAATACCGCAGTAGACAGAAGTCACTAATAAACGGTAAATGTAACCAAATAATAACAAAGCTATTAATCTTTTTTCAACACATTTACGTGCATTGTAAGCTTCTAACTTAGAATCAACATATTGCATATCGCAATAGAACTGGTATAAAGTTACATCTGACCTTTTCAATGCAAAAATTACAACATACATTATATAATGTCCGAACACATAACTAAACCAAACAACGAAAAGAGCGCTGTAAATTTCGCTCGAATATAATCCCCAAACAGAAACTAAATATATCAATAAACTTTGTAGCAAGCTTATGAACTTTAAGGCAAAATATTTTCGTCGTGACGTTTCGTGTTTGAGAAATCCGAAACCGCAACCAAAAAAAACATCCAATACTTTGTAAAAAATAGTCAAGTAAGATTCGACTTGTTTGTCATGATTTTTTGAAAATACTTTCATTTTGGACTTAGGAGTACTACAATAATTATCTAAATAACTGAAGTAGACAGCGTGAACAAAACAACTGGAATTTATTCAGAAATGTTTCCAATTCCATGTTACAGTTGAAGATATTGATTTGTCAAGTAAGTAATTATTTCAAGCGGTTACACCTATTAAATTTATTTCTTTGACTTGTTTGCGCAGTTCAATAAATTACTAATATTGTATTCTAGAACATACAAGTATATTACCATAGTAATTTGATAAGGACAAACAATGTCGAAATATATTATATATGACAATACATTTACCGGCATTAATCTGCTTAAATTTTGTAACGCATAAGCAAGGTGGGGTAGCTAGAGTTTGGGCAAAAAGAGAAGCGACGTAGGTGAGGTCGCCTGTGTGCTATTTTACTAATTTAGTTACGTAAACAACACTGCTCTGTCATTGCTAGTGAAACTAAAAGTGTTTGATGCTTGGTAGACACCAATTCCGTTTCCATCAGTACTAACGTCTACCAAGTAGTCGGAACCATGGCTACTGATTAAAATCTTATTTATAATTCACCGTAATGCCCCGACACGGTTCTATTTTTGCACAAACTCTACCAATGGAGTTTTCTTCCAAACCGATGAGCAGAAATGTATCAATCGATGGGAACAGACAAAAAACAAATTCTAAAAATCATGTTGCCAACGAAATAATGAAACCGTAATTCAATTCCAGTGTATTTTTTTTTTATTTTCTTAGGTATCGTAAAGAGATTTTATTTTGTATAACCGAATGAAACCTCCTTGCATTGCACGGAAACGAGCATTGTAAGGAGAGTTTATTTGATTTTATAGAATACTATCTTTTGCCTGCGGCTCCGCCCGCTTGCTATTTTGTGCTATTCTACAGGAACCTTTTATTTTTTCGGGAAAACTAAACTACACTATTTATAAAAAATAATACCCAATATAAATCAGGAGTACTTATTTATTTAAGTCCATCAACATTATGGTCGTCAGTTCTCCGCGCTATGTACCCTGCCTACTTCCATATTAACTTAATAAATCCATTGGATTATGTCGGTAACTGGTTCTTCTATAGAGTACGTTTCATCTACGGTAATAATATTTAACACACGTAAATCTTAATTAAGTACTAAGTGCCTTTATTAACTATACAATAATATACAATACTACTTTATATGCTAAAACTACCTACACTACTACTGCATAGAAAGCAATTGGATTATCCACAGACCCTTGAAGGTCTAAAGATTATCCAAATGCTCAAGCCCACTGGCAGTTGGCAGCGTGCCCAGCATGCTGACAGCATTGCCACGGTAAAAGGCAATGCCTAAACCTTGAGCCAAATAAACACCAGTATTTTGGTCACGCGTCGCATCCACCAGACGCTCAGAAAGATTTTGAAAACAAGATGAGCTCCCGGCCCCCACGGACCCAAAGTCTCAACTCCAAATGGCTCTTATATGTATATGTAAGAACTACCGAGGTTACCATATTTGCGCCCCTTGTACTGCTCTGCCGAATTGGCCGCCGCTCCAGGCCTACTCTGAGTCTCGGAAAGATGTGACAATGCCAAAGTATTTACGCAACTTGCGTCCCATACTAAGGGCCGTCCACACTTCCATGGGACCAGCGTTATGCCGTCAGGCCTTTTGCCATCACCACGCGCCAACCCACTCGGTTCGAGTACGGCTGCGATATTGGCTGTGACAAAAACCCTGCGTATGACATCGTTAAGGCTGGCTTGGCGGCCAATCCGACCAGCGCTTCTTCAGCAAAAGAGGCCATGGTGATCGAGCTGGTTAACTGCAGTACCACACTGATAGCGATGATGTACTAAGTTACTTCATAATTTTAATATAGATGCGTGAATTGAATAGCAACAATAAGGTAGGTGACGCAGAAGCTGAGCACCAGCCCGAGCAGGCTCGCGTCGAGCGGGACCACTTTGTACACCAAGAACTTGAGCGGCCGGGCTTCGACGTAGCGGATGAACCGGTTGATTTCGCGACGTTTTGATTCATCTGTAAAATCAGAATTAATTGCCTCAAATCCTCATTCTCATGCCCTTTTTAAGTAAGTAAATACAATATAATTTATGTCAACATCAAAAAATACATATACACAAAGAGTACACGGGCAATTCTCGTAAATGGGTATACTCCCAACGGCCGCCACTAAAACATCCCCCAGTGGTGGACGTTGGCACCAGTTAGTATTTTTAGTGCCAACGTCCGCCAGTGGCGGTCGTTGGGTTATTAAAACTGCCACCAGTGGTGGTCGTTAGCACTGAGTATTATATTATTTGCCGCGACTAACTACTGAATCACAGTCAGGGCTCTGGAGTTTGATGGTCGGTGGGATCTCCATAACATAGTTGAAAATACCACAGTACCCATATAGAAATCTTTTCTACTATCACAGTTTAAATTAAATTTCAAATCAAATAAATAACATGCGAAATCCCATTATTAACCGCTTTACCACAAAAGGCTTAAACACGCCTTAAACAGTGTTTATCCATGCAATTTGTACTGTTAAACAATGCCTAAAGCGTGCGTATAACTTTTGTAGTTAGACGGTAAATGTCTATAAGAAACAATTGTTTACAATTAAAGCTATTTATATACGTAAAGCATAAATTTAAAAACAATACATAACCTCTGTCTCACTTTATTTCGGTGATATCAAGCATGTTTTATTAGTAACTTACATTAACCCATTACAAAAGGTTTCAAGCTAAATGTTTAGTAGTAGTCATACTCGTACATATCGGTACTTTTCTAATAAAAGCACCTGAGGTTAATAGCTAGCCGCTTGCTCTTGTCTTGTGGTGCTTGAATTGCAATTGCTTTGTTTTTGGCTTCAAAACACATGCCGCCTCTGCGTTATATGATCTTACCTTAAAAACTTTATCTACAATAATGCAGTGCGAATTTGTGGGCTGTTACATGCATAAACTAAGCCGGTACACCCAAATGCGAGGGAAACGAACACTACGACTAACTATAAAGTAATTATAGAATCAGTATAGAATCATATTGGGATTATTGCAGTTTTATTTTTCCAAAATATGGGTGTAATACAGTGCAACATAAGACTTTAAAATAAACGGGGTCGCCACCATCGCTTTGTCAGCATATTTTGCATTCTTTTTTGCATAATGATACTGTTTTCCTGTTCACAATCCACAAAATAAAACAAAACGAGAAAAATGCTAGGAAGTTAACAACGATTGACAGCTCAGGTTGTGGTTCCAGCAAAAGTGTTAATTTAGTTCCCAAATAATTCATTTCATCTCTTTTGTGTTGCACTGATGATATAAGAAAAATATTATAGCCTTATCATTAAATAAATATAAGGTTTAAATTATAATATAACCTAGCTATAGCAATTGTAAATTTAATATAGTAAGGTTATAATAACAAACAATTGAAAATAAAATATCTAATATATAATTAAGTCCGAATGACCACCACTGGCGGACATTGTCACTGGTGCTAACGTCTACCACTCGGGGACGTTTTAATGGCGGCCGTTGGGAGTATACCCGCAAATGTCCTAAGTTGAAAGTAGCTTTTGAAAGTACCTAAGCTATTGTAAATAGTGATATAATCAGACCAATAATGGATTTTAATTGGACAAATGCGAATATTATAATATAAATATTTACAAAATATTAAGATCATTATTATGGAAATACCTTCCTCAAATAACTGTTTTTCGTATAATGCTATTTTGAGAGTTTCAACTTGAGCGGTTAGCAGAGAAGCGCATAAGGCGGGTCCTACTGTGTGGACCAGCAAGAAAAGCATCGTCACATTCTCCGGTGTAAGTGCCAGCTGCCAAATCTGAAAATGAAAATTTAGAAAACTATAACCAACAACGGATAATATATCTTTAATCCTATTTTAAAATTTGTTAATCAAACTCTTTCTTTAGGAAACTTACGTAACACTCCACAATCTGTCCATCAGACATCCGTTGCTGGACGTAAGCCTAAGCGCAGCATAGGATATCCATCAACAAGGTGGACACTGGACAGATGATCTGATCGTAGGTAATTAATTAGTATACAATTATTTGAAATCTGTCTAGATACTGATAGCGGGCCGTTTAGCTCAGCCTAAACGGTCCAAAAAATATTACCTATATTTAGACCTTTTTGGGCATTTTGACAGCTTACAGTAACACCCTTTTTCCAATTTTAACTTTAGTACTGGACTTAATACCGAACTAAAACGTTGTTATAAAACGAAGTTAATGATTAACTATTGTACTAAAGATAAACATATGAGAGCCCTAGTTTAACCAAGGATTAACTTCTGTACTAAGAGAATTTTGGCTTAGAATTTGATTTCAATTATTGTACTCGGCACTTTTATTATTAATTAAGATTTAGAAATATAAGAAAAATGAATTTCTATGTAATTAATGGCCTGGAAAACAAAAATGTAGTACCAGGGACAGATGGTAAGGTACGGAAGATCAAGGTGAAAACCAAGACGGGTACCTTTTTGAGATCTGTCACGCGCGTCGCAAGGATACCTATTGCAAATGAGTGATGCCGTCACATCACTAAGGTGGGAGAATGTTAGAGACCGACGCGAGAGCATTGGTTTTAACTGACTTAATAAAAAGTGCAGTTATTTTTCTTAGTTTTTTTTTTGTCACAGGTAACAGGCGAGGAGCCCTTGGAGACCAATTTGAAAGCCACAGGTGGGGGTACTACAGTCGTGGTTGCGCTTCTCCACGCACATGACGCGCGTTGCCTGTACAATATATTTTATTCCACTGTAACTTAACGATCGCGAATAAAGCCCCAGTTTAGTGTTTTCGACATTTTTACGTTTTATTCCGACGTAGTCATCATCCTAGCTGCTACATAGTGATTAAGCACAATGTATCAAAAAAAAGTATAGTTACCGGTAAGTTATCATTTTTTATACTCCATATAGCGTGATATATTGAAGTCATCATCGTAGGTATATTGAATATAACAGCCGTCAAATACTACAAGAAAAAAGTATTTATTACATTATTTCTATTAATAATTGTTACCTATCTGAACTTAAAAATATGTGATTTATATCACATATTTTTCCTTTTATTTTGAAGGAAAGATTACAAAAACATATATTTTATACAGTGTATGTTCACAAAGAGATTTAGTGAAAATATGTTAAAAATTTATGTACAATTTTCCGAACGCTGCCCAACCGAGTTGGATTCGGCAATTGGCCTCTTTCTTGAAGTCAGACCTACCTATCTACTTGTCCAGTTTCCTTCAAGAACCAAGTTCTCAACACATATTAGGGTAAATATTACATGGGCATTGCACATAATATTTGTCTTGTCCATGTTCATTTTTAGACCCACCCGATTGAGGCCTTTAAGCATCGTGCTGAGTTCTTCTATCGACTTTGACATGACTACGATATCGTCGGCAAACCGAAGGTGAGTGATGTATTCGCCATTAATAGTGATGCCGAATCCTTTCCATTCCAGGAGCTTGAATGTGTTCTCCAAAGTGGCAAAAAATAGTTTCGGAGATATTACGTCTCCCTGTCTTACGCCTTTTTATAAAGGGATCGCCTTGAAGCTCTCTTCCTGTACTCGGACCGACATAGTGGCGTTATTTTTCAAACACTTCAACACTTCGATTTGTGTACCGACAGTCAATCCGGCAACGCTGGAGAGACTCAAGCACCGCCCAAGTCTCGGCCGAATCAAAGGCTTTCTCATAGTCTACAAATGCCAAGCAAAGTGTCAAGTTACACTCTTCGGTCTTCTATATAACTTGCCGCAGGGTATGGATGTGGTTCATGGTGCTAAAGCCTTATCGGAAACCGGCTTTCGATCTCCTCTAATACCTCTGTCTTGGTTGACGCTAAACTGCCATCTGCTCTCTTCAGCATGGGCTTTGCCCAAGGGACATAATATCTCTCGCAAACACTTTGGAGCCTCTATGAAAACTGCCGGTTTTCACCCTGTGGATCACGGAGACATCATTAAAAATAGTCTCCACTACATCATGTGGGTGTGAAGAGGTAAGTGCGTTTACCTAAATGACCTTCAGCGAATAACTCTTGGATATTCTGAGTATTAGGTATACGACCCCACTTGAAACACTTTCGATGCTTGCGACGTTGTTAGTGAGGGACTTGTGGCCGAGGAAACCGAAGCTACCTTGGGACCGCCGGTCACCTTCCCGTTAATACAGCAGGTTCCCCGACTTTAAACTTATCGTGTGGAGGACACGATAACCCTCTCTACGGACTTCATACAACTTTACAATACCTCAATGCAACCTACTCAGCTCTTTTTCTAATTCAACAATCTTTTTGTCAGTTCTCAATGTTCGCACGTTGTGTGTTACCAAGGCCAGTTGCCGTTTGCGGGATTGGTAGCCGGGTGTCTGCCAGCAATTCTTAGCACCCCCTTCTCTTCCATTACCGGAGCCGTTACCGTAGCCTCGGGCTAGCGGAGCTGCTGGGGACTGGGGCCTGGTCTTTTTGTATTACAATCCATAAAGGGAATTTGCCCATAATCGCCGCGCTGAGTGGGCGTGATGGCGATCGCAGAAACGTAGCTTCGCCACAGGGATGCTGCTTCCCATATCGCCCTGTGCCATGTTAGCTACGTTTTTATTTGAATGGTTATGCCGCCATTGGTCGGTTTCGCTGTACCTCAGTCGCCTCTTACGACACCTGGCACTAGAGTACTATCTACTCTGTCGGCACCACACAGTCATCTTAAATTTACTACATTAAAGATCAATTAATTGACAAGAAAAAGGTGAAATTTAAATAACTAAATTCGACCCAAGAAAACAAACAGGTTAAGCTAAATAAAACCGTTTAAAACATACCACGGAATCGCACGACATCTTGTATGTTTCCGCAAAATCTGCGATCAATTTGTACAGATGTTTATAAGATTTTGTTGGCTCGTTGTCACCGTTTACTAAATTATCGGTAAAAATTACTATTCGATGGTAAAATGAGTAAAATATAAAAATAACTATCGATAAAATTGAGTCGCAACCCAATAGAACTGTAAAGTATATCGCTGTAACCCAGATGGGTTTTATGTAGTTGTGGGTAATACCGCAGTAGATAGAAGTCACTAATAAACGGTAGATATAACCAAATAATAACAAAGCTATTAATCTCTTTTCAACAAATTTGCGTGCCTTGTAAGCTCTTAACTTGGAATCAACATATTGCATATCGCAATAGAACTGGTATAAAGTTACATCTGACCTTTTCAATGCAAAAATAACAGCATAAATTATATAATGTCCGGACATATAACTAAACCATACAACGAAAATATCGCTGTATATTTCGCTCGAATATAATCCCCAAACAGAAACTAAATATATCAATAAACTTTGCAGCAAGCTTATAAACTTTAAAACCAAATATTTTCGTCGTGACGTTTCGTGTTTGAGAAATCCGAAACCGCAACCAAAATAAAAATCCAATATTTTGTAAAATATAGTCAAGTAAGAATCGACTTGTTTGTCATAATTTTTTAAAAATACTTTCATTTTGAAATAGTAGGTATAATTATTAGAATACAATACTGAAGTAGATAGCGTATGTAATGTATTGAAATTGATTCAGGAATGATACAAAGTCTAAGTAATTGCTGAAGATATTGCTTCATAAGTAATTTATTTCAAGCGGTTACACTAATTACATTTATTTGTTATGACTTGACTGCGCAATTCAATTAATCACTAATAATTATTGTATTCTAGAACCTACTAGTATATACGTACGAGTAAGTATATATAATTATACTGATGTACTATAGTAATTTTAATTAAAAGATATTAAGAATATTTCATATAGTAAGTAGTTTTCGTTAATTTTTGACCGAGGAACCACCGGAGGAGGTGTAAAATTCGACGCGTATATTTTTTTTATGTTTAACCACGCATAACTTTTTTCATAGTGGTCCGATTTCAATAGTTATTTTTTTTTATTATTTATTTATTATTTAAATTCATTAATACATGTCAAATTTAAAATAATAATTTATAAGTTAAAATAAAAGCTGTCACGCTTAAAACTACGCACTAATTAACACAGTAAAACTATTTATATAATTTGCCTAGATGACAAAAGTCAGTACCTACAGTCCTTCGAGTGCGGCCCCTCTCCCAAACGTGCCCATCAAGCTCGCCGCGTTACCTCTCTGGATTGCCAAGGAGATGTGTTGAGTGAGAAAGCTACCCGACCTGGGGTCGCGACCTCTGTCCCTCAGGCGGCGTCCCAGCTCCCTCACAAACTTTATGGCATCCAAGCCCCAGGAGCCCGCCGTCTCGACGGCGAACGGGACGAACTCGTACACTGATTCCAAGCTTCCGTACTTAAGACGTTTGGCCCTGGCGGCCGCTTCCGCTCCCGCACCTGCAGTCTGCTGGGTAGCCACCAGATGACAGGAAGCGAAAGTACCGACACAAGTGGCATCCCAAATATGGCAGCGGCCCCTACTCCACGGAATCAGTGCGAGGCCGTCCGGACGCTTACCATCAGAGCGCGACAAGCCAGGGGGCTCCAGGACGCACGGTATATCTGCCGCAATAAGGGCCTTCCTGATTAATTCATTAATCGCGTGGTGCCGGGGACGCCGACCCACGCACTTTATGCAACTCAGGCCGTGGTGACCGTTCGCGTCGACACGCGCACCACATACGCAGACGTGAGGGTTACACACGTCGCAACCCAATCGAAGGCCTACCGCTACACGAAGGGAGTCGTTGTCCATGAGGGTACCCATTTGGGGAGACGGCAACGCGTGCAACCAGGCGCCCGATTCTAGCCTGGCAACGACGAGAAGTCTAGCTAAATCAGACCCTGTGCTGTTATTCCGAAGCTGACTCGCGATGTTTTTGGATAACGCGTCATCCCACCCCCTCTGAACACCTGGCTTCTCCGGAAGCTCAGAGTCCGGGCAAAGAGACAGCCACGCGCTGAAAGCTTCTGCAGCGAACGGGATGCGAATCGTGTCACCATTAGCGGAAATAATGTGAGTGACAAGCTCCGCAACACCGTACGAAGAGGACAAAAATGCGGCGAGTCCTGTCTCCCGCAACCGTCTCACGCCCAGACCACCATGACGGACCGGCAAACCGGCCTGTAGCCATTGAGACTCGTTTAAGTGGATGTTAAGAACTACCTCGAGTATTCCCTTTAGCGTCTCATCGAATTTTTGTGTCTCATTAGGGAACTTCCATGTCGGGGCCGTTCTGATTACATACATCAGCTTTGGCATGGCAAAACAGCTCCTGAGCAGCAGCAATGAAACGTGAGCAGGAAGGTGTTCGAAGTGGACTGCGAGGGATTCTAGCATTTGAGTCTTAGACTTCAAACTGCCAGGTACGCCCTCGGTGAAGATGGGGGCACCCAAAAGAGTTAGCGTACTTGGATCCAAGAGTCTTAATCCAGGTATTAAGGACATAAACGTGGCTCTCAATTCAGCAGCGAGCGGACTACAGGTAAAAAATTCGCACTTCGTCGTATTTATTTCGAGCCCGATTTCCTTGAGGGCCGGAATGAGCCGCCGTATATCCTTTTCCACTGTGGCTGGAGGCCCCTCTATAGTGCCATCGTCCAAGTACCACAAATTGAGTAGGGCTTCCAGGGACGTAATGATCTTGTGGATTGCAAAGCTGTAAATGAGGGGGCCCAGGGGATCTCCCTGATGAGCCCCAGTCTGAGATAAGATGCATTCTCCGTTGTACGACAGGTTACTTGGCGACGAATAGCATTTTTAAAGGAAGGGAAACAAAGGTGGGATCAATGACCGCACTTCAGTCAACATCACGCCTCTGTCGATGCAGTTGAAAGCGTTACTGATGTCGAGTTTCAACAGCACGTCATCGCTCTCCTCACGCATTAGGAATGCTCTCGTGGCGTGGATTGCTGCCTCGCAGCCCAGAGGGGTACCAAAGCCTAATTGTTGAGGCTGAAGATAGTCTGCCATGTTGTGCCTAACAGCGCGGCAACAAAGCTTGGCGACCAGGCGTCGAATGGCGCTTCCCACAGCTATTGGCCTAATACCACCGTCTTTTTTCCTAAGGGCACACATGGAACCTCCGTAAAGAAATGGACACACTTCTGAATTTAGGTGCCCTCCCACCAAAAAGTTGCAAAGTCGTGTCAGCGAGTCCAGCAATTTAGGCCCGTTATCACCGGCCGATGGCGAAGTTAGCTCCTTTAGATGCTCTGGACGCAGGCCGTCCAGATCGGCCGCCGACCCCCGTAGAAACGAGTTTAGTGCACTTGCCACATCTTCCGACTTAAAAGAAAGGCAAGGCATTGAGGGATCGGGAGCCGGATGGGTAACCTGGGGAAGGATAAGACTCGGGTGCTTTTCCTTAAGAGCCAACAATGTGTCCTGGTCTGAGGCGGCAAAGGTGCAATCCGATGTGAGCATTCGTGCCGCTCCCCTAAGATCCCCTTCAAATACTTTTGTCTGAACGGCTCGGTAAACAGAGTGCGGTTTGCCCGACGACCGCTCGCTCAATAATTCAGGCTGTGAGTCTCCCTCTATGTTGTCCTTTACCTTTGCCGTTAGCGATTTTTTATTTTCTGATCAAGTATCTTCAGGGCTTTGAACGCAAATGAAAGTAGTTCGAACCAGTCTTCTGTGCCGTTGGATTTTAAGCACTGATCAATTATGGCTGTCAGCTTTCCCGCTGCCAGATACCGTGCGCCTTTAGGCACGTGTGTGAGAACACGGACCCCGATTTTTAGGGAGGGAAGATCTTTTAAGCCCAGACCTGGAGAATCATTCGAAACTTTGCCCTGAATAGGAGAAGAAGGCAGAGGGGTCGTTGCATTTAGCAACGAAGGATTCCTATGCATACGACCTATGTGAACGCGTAGGCCGTGAAACACGGCATAAAGTTTTGTTGAATCAAGGCAGTGAGGGCAAGGAGCTCGCGCTGAAGTTGTCATATTGTGTTATAAACAAAAAGTGATGTGCAAAAAATAATTGAAATAACTCATGCACTGAAGTGCAAAAAAAATTATCTAAGCAAGTCAGTACCTAACAAATAATTTAAAACATGGACCGTCTGTTAAAAATTAAAACGATAATAATTATTATAATACATAGAATTATAATAAAATACAAAAATGACTAGGTAGGTACATGGGTTACAGTAATGTTAATGTTAGATTCTACAAAATTTTAAGACAATTCGTTCTGACAGAAAAGCTTAGGCTATTAAAAAACAAATAACAAAAAAAATATAATTGATTGTTATGATTACGGCCGTAAACGAAAATCGTAAATCTGCAATAACGAAACTAGTCTTGAGTTTTTTAAGTAATAAAAACAGTACAGATGCCGCCCTCTGTAGAACGTGACCGGAACCAAATTGCGTAAATATTGCGCTGCCGCACTTCATTGAAAATTGTCTGACGAACCAAGGGTTGAAAATTGGTCGCTCGAAAAATCGAACCTCTTGTTTGGTGTATTGATCGGAGAATGTTGTCCTAGTGCAATGGCGCAAGCAGAGATGGCGCCACTTGTACGGTGCTATGGGGATTTATGAAGAAAACCGTGTTTTTTCGTTTGTCACTGTTTCAGTTGCGAATATTGTCGTATAACAACACAATCCGATGATCACACACGGAGAAAGATGCTAGAAGCACCAGGATTGCGCTCGTGGTCCGGAGTCAAGACTCGACGGCCGGCGTTGATGAGACCATGGCGCAATCTCGTTCGATTCATTTAATGAGTTTTCCGCCTGATAATATGTTGAGAAAACACTTGTACGATCGAGATACGCTTTGATTATTTTTGATGTTACGAAGAAACCGAGGAAAACTCGAAAAAACTATTTAAAAACAATAAAGTTAATGGAGCACAAACACGTCGGAGGGGAGGTCCTACCTCCTTTTTTATTGTAAAGAGTATACTTCGAAATTTGTGCCATTTAAATTTTATTGAAATCGGCTGAGCCATTTTTGATAAATCAACAATAATGTGAAAAATGCTACATCGATCCGTGCAAAATATTCGCGAATTCTGTACACGGGAGAAGTCGGTCATGCTAATTTTTCCAAAAAAATAATCTTGTTAATAAAGATATTTCGTTGAGTATATCTCATAATCAGCCAAGTACGAGTCTGGCTCGTGCACGAAGGGTTATTTAATACCCCGATAAATATTTATTTTAATTTTATAATTTATTTCTGAATTGATTATTTAGCTATTCTGTGAATATTTCAAGCATCTATCTGTCACCGTTAGCCGTTAATAGCGTGCGAAAAACGGCTCAAAAATCAGGTTTGCTGTATAGTAGCCCCCTTTTTATTTCCCTGTATTTAGTTTTTGTTGTTATAGCGGAGATAGAAGTACATCATCTCTGAAAATTTGAACATTTTAAGTATCACGATTCATAAGATACAGCCTGGTGACAGACGGACAGATAGCGCAGTCTTAGTAATAGGGTCCCGTTTTTACTCTTTGGGTACGGAACCCTAGAAAAGTAGGGAAAGTATTAGGTAATTCACGCTATTTTGACATTCGCCCAATCCAGTGTTACTGTTTAGCTACAGGTTCCAAAATGATATAGGTACCTATTACAAAAATGTACATAGTAATAAATAGCTTTATTTATTGAATGCAGAATATCTCGAAGGCTTTAAAACAGAAGGCCAATCAAGTTATTACATACATTTAATGTCGGTGTCAGCTCCACCCTGAATTACCAATACCCAATACAAGCCAGAAGTATCTATTCACTAACAAGTCCAAAAATGATTGAGCAGGTAATCGCCCCTTTCCTTTGAGTAATCTAAACTTAGAGTTCAAAGTGCGCAATCAAATAGAGTGAAGTTTGCCCGCGGCCACGATTTGCCTAATGTGCCCCTGAACTACTCTCCAAGATCTCGTTTCCTTTATCTCAGTTTCCGGGAACTACTAACATTATTTTGCTAGTTACGTTCGGGGGAAAGAGACATAAGACGCATCTAGTTACTTATTTAGATATCCATGTTTGTTTGCTTTCTCATATCAAATTTAGCTTTGTTTCATAGACATTCAAATACGCTTAGGATAATAAAAAAATACTCCTTTAGAATCGTCGAATTACGCAGTTTTATATATGTAAAATTATCATTACCTACATCAAAAAATTAAAAAAAAAGTTAGTTCCAAAATCAAAATTAATAATTGTGCTAGTTTTGACATAGGTACATTGTCTAAATTTTATAAAATTGTATCTGTAATAGGATCGTCAAAACACATCTACTGGAAAATAATAACCACATTCAAGCAAAATAAAAGTATTTAATTTTCTTAATATTTAGCAAATTTTTTGTGGTAATTAGTTTAAAGATTTTTAGATTTTAAATGAGATAATGCGAGAATGAGAAAAATAGAAATTAAAATGAGTATAATATATTACATACTTTTAATTTATAATTAAATAAATAAAAAATAAATATATTGGGACATCTTACACACGGCCTCTGACCCCAAACTAAGCAAAGCTTGTGATATGGCTGCCAGAGACTCATATACTACATAAAATATACTTATTTTTAAATACATACTTCTATAGATAGTAACTAAATAACACCCAGACACAGAGCAAACACTTATGTTCATCACACAAATATTTGCCCTGGTGGGGATCGAACCCACGCCTCTTTGATCCAGAAGTCAGGGTCACTCACCACTGAGCCACCGAGGCAGTCCATTGAGATTATTAGAGGTATTTGGAACTCTAACTTCAATGTTCTGAATATATAGATTATGTTAAAGATAAATTAGAAGTATGACAGTTGAATCTATCAGTGTGACAGTTTAGGCCACAGTTGCACTACTAGTTTGTATCAGCCACTGTACGTGCTGGCATTTGCAGTTGGCAGCGTGGTTCCAAATGGCTCCTTAACGCAGCTGTTGCACGGATATCGTAGCACAGCTGCCGTATCGTGACAGCCGTAGCAAGGCTGCCGTAGCGTAACTGCCGTAACAAGGCTGCCGTAGCAAGGCTGCCGTAGCATGACTGCCGTAGCAATGCTGCCGTAGCAAGGCTGCCGTAGCAAGGCTGCCGTAGCAAGGCTGCCGTAGCAAGGCTGCCTTAGCAAGGCTGCCGTAGCAAGGGTGCCGTAGCATGGCTGCTGTAGCACAAAAGCTGTAGTATACTCCGGAGGCACATAATTATCATTATGCGTGATGAATTTAGGAAATATCTGACGATGTTTATCAAGTTTTATATTCTAGCGGAACTTGATCTTGATTCTAATAATAACTAAGTACTGGCATACGTAAGCTGCTTACCCACTAATTGTAAATTCAAAAGCCACATATCGGTATCCATTACACAGATTATTTACACACACCCAGTTACCTCAAACCTTATTTGCGTTTCTAACCAATTAATCCTCACCCAGTGAACCAGCGCCTCAGGCGAGGCACTGATATCAAATCAACTAATGGAGAATGCTCTTTATTTATTGATATGCTAAATTAACAGGTTGATTAAGTTTCAGTGGGGTTACTTAATTACCATGTAATATCTGGGAGACCGAGCGTTTCTCTGTTTTACACTAATTCACAACAAAAATTTATGTTAAATTCAACAAAGGTAAAACAGCTTTATCAAACAAAATGTGTTGCTTTAATCCGCGCTTTTTCAGAAAAACGATATATCCAGATAATCCTATTAAGAAACTCTACTTAGATACGTAATTTCAATAAATCATTTGAGCCGTTTCGGAAATGTAATATATATATATATATATATATATATATATATATATATATATATATATAATATAAATATTTATATATGAGTACATACTTACTAAGTAGAACGGCCCGTTTAAAAGTATAACATTTCAAACCATTATCATCATCTAAACTATCCACAGAGCTATTACAACTATACTCTATAAAATTTAACTTGATCTCTGTGACAACTGTCAGAAAAATCACTCCTATGAAGTCCTGAATTTCTTAATAGTACAGACAGTACCTGTCAATGTCATACTTTATGGGCATGCCGATTAGTGATGGACGACGAATGCTCGTGACCACAGAGTTTTAGATAGAGTTTTATTTAAAATATCGATAGTTTATTCTAACGATATTTTATATAAAACTTAATTTTATCATTATTTTATTGTATATTTTAATATCATAACATTTTTTACATGTGTAATTAAATTAAACCCAATTATATGTTACATTAGCATCGATAATAGTGAAAAACGTCGATAAATACTATCGTTACATTATAATGAGTATTTAATTAATATCATTACATTATTTACATGTGTACATATTTGATCTTAAATAATAGTAAGAAAATAAAATCCAACTTCTCACCTTCAACTACTCATTCGATTTCATTACAACATTGTTTGAAAATCGATTTTTTCCACCACTATCTCAACTCTAAAAATGTCAATCTTCTATGTCAATGTCACTGTCGCAGAGATCAAGTTAAATTTTTTAGAGTATAGAGATAAGTCTTGGGCGATTCGCCCCGCGGGCCGAAACGACGCAGGACTCGATATAGCACTGTTGTCGCTTGAAGCAATTCTCATTTACGAAAATGTATGGATAATCTGGCTCAGACCTGTCAAAACTGTCAAATATATATTGGAATTTGACACTACTGAAAGAAAAACACGGCAACTACCTACTCAATCGATATATATCTCATGTCTCTTTCTAACTCATGCTATTTTAAATCATTGCACCTCTTTCTTTCTTTTCTCCATCGACCACATTATCCCTCTGGTATTTCTGTGAAACTATCAATACTATAGAATGACAGGTAAATGGCAGTAGAATAACTTGCAAAGGTGTAGTACTTATCCAGGCAGACTGCAAAAACACTCCACTCCAATATAAAAGGTATATTATGGAGGTAGACCGTTTTGCAGTCTTTTAGATAGATAGATAAACTCTTTATTGCACATCACAAAGAAGAAACAAATAAACATAAGCAGTGTAACAATGGGCGGCCTTATCGCTGATAGCGATCTCTGCCAGGCAACCTTAGGATGGAGAGGACAGAAAGCGTATAAATAAAGGACGGGGTGCGCATTAAATAAAATAAAAATTAGATTATACATTATAAACATACATACTAATAAAAAATGATATAAATACTTAAAATACCTAAAAATAAAGAAAACACTAAATTAAAAAAAAAAGTATGATGATAAAAGAAACATGACAAAATAATAAACTATTATATAATATAAATTAAAATATACTACTTACATAAAACAACATAAATAATAACAACAACAGTTACAAAGTTAAAGAATCAACATTTTCTGCTGGTAATGGTTTTTAAATTGATCTTTAAAAATGTTAATTGATTGAGCTTTTCTGACAGTAACGGGCAAGGCGTTCCATAAGTGGACTGTCTTTTCAGTTCTCCATATACTTAAATACGATAATAATAAACCTATTTCAAATCTCCAATTCCCCAGACACATCAGCGTTTCGCCGACTAGATATCCGCATCGAGATAAATTGACGAAACGTCGACGAGATAGAGTCGTCCAATATCGTGCTGAATAACAAATGTCCGCCATCAATCCGACGGCGATGAGGCCTAATGTGCCTCATCACATTTGCACACTCGCTCCAATACCCGCGCTACATCGAGCGACGAATACAAAGGGAGATAGGATATTATTAGGTTTGTACTCAGTACTGTATCAGCCTTTTTAAATAGTCCACTGCAGGACGTAGGCCTAGCCACGAAGGGTGGTTGGGCCATATCCACCACGCTGGCCCAGTGCGGGTTGGTGGATTCAGAAACGCGATCGAATTTCTTCTACTGACAAATGCAGCTTGCCTCACGATCTTTTCCTTCACCGAAAAGCCAGTGGTGTTAAATTCCGTACATATTCCGTAAATTCCAAAGAGCTTATTGCGTACCAATATTTGAACCCACGACCTCACAATCGTAAGGCTACCACTAAACCACCACGGTTTCACTAGACCACCACGACTTCACTAGACCACCACGGCTTCACTAGACCACCATGGCTTTACTAGACCACAACGGATTTACTAGACCACGACTTCACTAGACCACCACTGCTTCACTAGACCACCACGGCTTCACTAGACCACCATGGCTTCACTAGACCACCACGGATTCACTAGACCACGACTTCACTAGACCACCACGGCTTCATTATTAGGTTTAATAGGATATTATAAGACAGACAAAATGAATATAGTGCTATTCAGAAAAGGTGAAGGTGCTAAGCCGCAAGGCGATAATTCAGATCATCATTGTGAACAACTTTTACTGTAGAGCTAAGTCGCAATTCGAAAAAACAGCTGTCCTATATATAATCAGAACATAAAATTGACGAAAACTATGAAAAAGATTTTCTGATGATTTATTATCGACTTCCAAAAAGGAGGTGGCGCTATGTTATTTTTTATTTACGTTTTTCGATATTTCCGCCAAGTGTTAAACCAATTTAAAAAAAAACTTTTTTGGTTCGAAAGAACATACTTCCGAAGTCCCGTATAAATTTTATGGGAACGGGCTGAGCCCTTCTTGATAAATCAACAAAAATAAATATGTTACATCGATTCGTGCAAATTATTCGAATTCTGTACACGGAGGAAGTCAGTGCTGCAATTTTATGCGACAAATAAATTATTTCTCGTTGGTTGGTTTTATAATAACAGGTGTTCATAATGACGACCCAAATCACCAACTTTGGGCTTGGTTTGCCTTTTCTTAGTAACCGGTATAGATGTAAACGTCCTAAAATTACACACTTTGAGCAGTGTTAGTCCAGTCGTCGTAAGTGACTGAAGAAGAAGTATTTAATTATAGGTAAGTAGGCATCCTTGTTAACTTATCTGTTGAAAAGACATTACATTTCTTTACACGACATAGGTACTTAAACATAGTGTTTTTTTTAGTGTTATATTTTTGTATCGTTTATTCAATAGCATACTTCAGTTTTGGTTTAACTCTAATCTACACGCAGAATTAGCAATCTTCTGTCAATAAAAGAATCATCAAGACTACAGGCCGAATAAACATGAACGAAAATATTTTTCTTACCTCTAATTATGAAGTTGATTCTAAAAATGCCGCATCCACCCTTCGCATTTCTTTGCATATATTTATGCCAAACAAATCCCCGTACATATTTCATACGTGTATCTGTTAAATTATTTATTTGCTCCGTCCGTGTGATCATGGCTTTATTTGTCTCGTATATTACGTTGCATTTCAATATTTATTATACCTCCGTTCTGTTTGTTCCTATAGATGTTCCAAAATGTTACAACGTTATTTTTACGAAAAAGCCTATTAATAATTATTTTTCGCAAAAAATCATAACACTGATTTCCACTGTGTACAGAATTCGAATAATTTGGATGAATCGATGTCACATCTATGTACATTTTTGGTGATTTATCAAAAACGGCTCAGCCGACTTCGATAAAATTTAAATGGGATCACCTCAGAAGTACAGAAGATAGATAGATAGATAGATAAACGCTTTATTTCACACCAAGAAATAACCATAATAAGAAGAAATAAAGATACAAAAACAGTGTAACAAAGGGCGGCCTTATCGCTAATAGCGATCTCTGCCAGGCAACCTTAGGATGGAGAGGATAGATAGCGTATAAATAATGGACGGGGTGCGCATTATATAAAAAACATATATATAGTTATACATATGAATTAAATTATACGTCATAAACCTACATACACTAAAAAAAAAAAAAAAAAAAATATATATAAATACTTAAAATACATAAAAATAAAATAAACCTATAACTAAATAATAAACTAATACATATAATTTATAATTTACATAAATAATTTATACATAAAAACAACAACAACAGTTTCAATAAAGCGACAGTTTCTGTAGATAATGGTTTTTAACCTGATCCTTAAATACGTTCAGTGATGGAGCTTTTCTAACGGTCACCGGCAATGCATTCCATAACTGAACCGCCTGAAATGAAAACGACCTGCCGTAAAAAGTCTCGCACCGTGCGGTAGGAGTCATGAGGGAAAGGTTATCTTTGGATCGGAGGGGAAGTGGATGTGCATCATGCCAGAAAGAAAAGGAGTCTTTTAAGTAGAATGGAGTAGAAGGATTGAAAAGGATGTTATAAAGAAGGTAAAGGATATGAGCATTCCGACGAAGACGAATTGGAAGCCACTTGAGCTTGGTGCGAAAATGAGATACATGGTCATATTTGCGCAACCCAAATATAAACCTAATGCAGTAATTTTGGAGACGCTCAAGTTTATCAAGCTGGACTTCGGTGAGATCTAAAAAACTGGCGTCAGCGTAATCTAAAATAGGAAGTAGAAGAGACTGTGCGAGCACAATTTTAGTAGCAGTAGGCAAGAAGTTTCGGAGCCGTCTAAGAGAGCTACCAGCAGCAAACAACTTGCAGCTAATAGTTTTAATATGAGTATCCCAGCATAGCGTACGATCAAACATGACTCCGAGGTTTTTAACAGATTCATTATATGGTAGAGTGATACCGTCGAACTCTACGCACGTAAGGTTGGCCCAGTCGATTCTCGAAATGTTATATGAGCTGCCAATTATAATAACTTGTGACTTTGCAGGATTAATTTTTAAGCCAAAAGAATTGCTTCACTCAGTTACTTCATGGAGATCAGAATTTATTGCAGCTATCGCTGAATCTATATCATTTAAACGAGCTTGCGAATAAATTTGGAGATCGTCTGCATAAAGGTGATAGGAAGAAGTAAACCGTTGCGATATGGAATTTATGAAAAAAGCAAAAAGAAGAGGAGATAGCACGCCGCCTTGTGGTACACCAGCAGTAGTATCACACCAGGAGGAAAAATTGTCACCAAGGCGAACTTGCTGCCGGCGCCCGTACAGATAACTGTGAAGCCAGTCGATCACTGATGGAGATATGTTAGATGAGCGCAATAATGCTAATAAAATGTCGTAGTCAACGGTATTGAAAGCATTACTGAAGTCTAACAGAGTTAGAACAGTAAGCTTACCGTTATCCATACTCAAGCGTATGTCGTCGGTGATCTTAATAAGCGCAGACACAGTGCTATGCCCAGGACGGAAACCGGATTGGAAAGGATTGTGGAGATCATGTTTGTTAAGGTAATTGTTCATCTGACTGTGAACAAGACGCTCCAGAACCTTGGACAAGAACGGAAGGATAGAGATAGGACGGTATTCTTTTTTTTAATTGGTTCACAATTGGCGAAAATATCGATGAGCATACACAAAAAATACATACTGACGAACATAGAACCTGCTCCTTTTTGGAAGTCGGTAAATAGTGGTAGCATGTCGTGGTGGTCAAGTAACGTCACGTGCCTCACATTCGTGAGGGCGTTGGTTCAAATTCCCGTGGCATACCGATGAACTCTTTGGAATTTATGTACGGAATTACACACCACTGGCTTTTTGGTGAAGGAAATATCGTGAAGCATACGTCCGTAAAAGAAATTCCATGGCGTATGTGAATCCACCAACCCGCACTGGGCCAGAGTGGTGGATATTGCCGAATCAACCTTCGTGGTTAGGACTACGTCCTGCAGTTAAATTTTAAAAGGCTGGTACAGTACAGTAAGCACAGTAGTAAAAAGTCCTCGTATTCAGACTAGCCTGTGTTCTAGACCGCATCTCTTTAAATCAATTAAATTTAAATTTTAAATTTAATTGTTATATGACATTTGTTTCTGTAATTTGATATTCCTTTTTATTATTTTTATTCCAATGTAATTGTATATGTATGCAGTTTTATTTCAATTGTACTTAATTTTTAAGGTAATTTGTTGGACATTCACAAGTATACACAATTGTATCCATGTTGAGAAATAAATGAAATGAAATAAACATAAAATAACCAAAAATTCGTTAGAAAGCATAAAATATTTCAAAACTATATCAAACGTATTATCCGACTACTTGCTCGACTTTGAAAACAAAATAGGCACATATTAAAAAAATATACATTGCACTACATGTTTTCCAGAGAAAATAAAATAAATACATACACGGGATATCTATTTTGGCCTAAGCAAATCATACATCACAAGAAACTGTTTTATCGAATAAAACAATAAATCTAACAAATAGCAAGTCAGGTCAAAATACCTCGACCCCTATTCGTAGGTAATTCAATAAGTCATTGTAATGTGTATTTTTATTGCTGAATACCGAAAATAATAGTGTTATCATACGTGACCCGGCTTCAATGGCCTATCTCATTTGATTTGTGAACAATCTATCATTGATCTCACCCGGGACTTTTAGTCGGCGCTGCATGCAAGCCGGTTCGAACATAATTATACAGGTTATTCCTAAACAATTAGCATCTTTTTAGGGGCTTATTCAGTACATCAAAACCTCAGAGAACGTCGTTGAACAGTCAGGTGAAGCCGGTTTTTTATACATGTGTGAGTACGTCGCTGTTGCACCGCCATAGTTCGACTGACAAGCCAAGGCGTAGTTTCATAGTTACCTGGATGTGTGTGTAATTATCTGTACATGGCGATGCGTAGTTTTGGTTGGCTTCACTTGTTTGTTTACAACATTCTCTCTTGCTTTTTATTTGCTCTGAGATCAAAACTAACCACTTTTGTTCTGCGACTTTTGTCAAAACTAAAAAAAATGTTGTTCTTGTTCCATAGAAAAATATCGTTCACCCGCGACAAAAAGTATAGAACAGCTGATTTTTTTTGAGTTTCGACAAAGCATTACCACTTAGAGGATGCTAATTGATTAGAAATAACCTTGTATTATTTACGACTATCTGACCCGGTGAACTTCATATCACTTTCAAGCGTCGCTAGACCTACAGTGTGGTCGCACTAATTTCGATGACGTCTAGCGCCACCAATGATCAGATACTACAACTTTTACATGCAGGAATATATTGAATGGGAAAATTCCAATAAAGTCATTATTATTTTTCTCGCAATTTTCTTTTTTTTCTTTAATAAGAATCTTCTCTAGACAATAACTGTACTGTACTGTACCAGCCTTTTAAATAGTCCACTGCAGGACGTAGACGTACCCACGAAGAGTGTTTGGGCCATATCCACCACGCTGGCCCAGTGCGGGTTAGTGGATTCACATACGCCATCGAATAAGAGTTAGCGTAATCGGTCCCGCCGTTTACGCCGTGACCAAGGGAAATAGTGATTCATTTGTAAGTAGGTATGTAGGTCTATTTGGGGGAGGCCTTTATCGGACAATGGATATCCTATAGCTGAGAAGAAGAAGAAGAATTAATAATTAACTTACCGAGCAAGACAAATTTCTTAAATTCGTCAGAATCGTTTAATTCGGCTAACCATAGACGAAACTAATTAAACATAACAAATGAAAAACTATTTCCTACTTCCTATTTGCTAATCCGCTGTATTAAAATTATCATTTGATATCTTAGAGTAACTTAATTTTGTAAAAATATCGACTAACATAAAATATAAATCGAAAAACTTTTATTGGCCCTAGATGAACTTTTTGTTTGCTATTCGAACTGTTTAATACGCTTTCCGTAACATTTCAAAAGTCTTCAGAAGACGTGGCATAAATAGATAGGGTATATTTTATCCTACTAATATTATAAACGCAAAAGTTTGTGAGGATGGATGGATGGATGGATGGATGTATGGATGTTTGTTACTCTTTCACGCAAAAACTACCGAACGGATTGAGATGAAACTTTGCAACAATATAGCTTATATATCAGAATAACACATAAGCTATAAATTATAATGATATATTGCGTATGCGGGCGAAGCCGCGGGTAAAAACTAGTAGGACATAATACTAATATTATAAACGCGAAAGTTTGTGAGGATGTATGGATGTTTGTTACTCTTTCACGCAAAAACTACCGAACGGATTGAGATGAAACTTTGCAACAATATAGCTTATATATCAGAATAACACATAAGCTATAAATTATAATGATATATTGCGTATGCGGGCGAAGCCGCGGGTAAAAACTAGTAGGACATAATGGCTTACAGTCGATTACCCCATGTTCAATATTTAAATGCAGGCATAAACTAGGCACTAAAACAATCATAAAAATCCGATTAAAGTATTCAGTGTCGTAAAACTCAAAAAATACCAATAGTGTTGCCAGCGTGGAAACATGTTTTCCTCAACTATACTCCAAATAAAATATTGTATGTTACTGTTTGGTATATGATATGTTTCATACATTTTTGCATGTACTTGTATAAGATTAATTAAAATGAATGTAATATCTATAGTTTTCAATTTCCGTTTCACGTTTCTTTTGATTATTATTTCATAATGGTACTTTTATCGATGGTAAGCATTGAGGAGGAATCTTCTCAATGATGGTAAGAAAATTTTATAATTATATTTATTACCACATAATCTTTAGAGACTTTGACAGGCACAGCTAGCAAAACACAGACTGCAAAGAAAAAAAAGTGCCTTTCACTTTGATTTTTTTTTTATTATTGCATATAAGTTCTTAAGTTCGTATGATCACTATCTGCCTCATCTGCGGTGTTTTACTAAGCACGCTTCCTTAGAAGATATATATTTGTGTTGTTGTATGGTTTTTCGACTGTTTCTAAAAGATAACGTGTAAGTTTTGGCACATTGTTAGTTGGCTAATTTACACTTCTTGAGGGAGAGTCGTCACAGCTAGCAACACCGAGCTCCCGAATAACTATTGATGCATTCTATTCTATTGGTTGAGTTTTATGGGACTGATGCAGGAGCTCGTATTGTTGTTTATTTTATGACGGGTTTATAGGGAAATGACGTCACATACGTAAGCTGCACGGATGGCAGTGCAATTTTTATTCTGCTCAGGTGATCGGGACGTGGAAGCTGAGCTTATAAAGGAAATAAAAGATGAAGACTGATGCACTTGTCTGATAGATTTTTTTATTTATTTTATTTATTCACAGTAAAATATAGCTTTACAGATTACACGTAATCTAATACGCTACATTTTATACTTTGCCTAAAATACTATATACATAAAAGGTACTTAAAATTATACTGAAAAATATAGGAACACAAAATAATAACATAGATATATTTCTAGTAACATAGATATATTTCTTCACTGCGCACAATTTTAAATCGATGGCAATTAAATATATTTTTTCTGTTTCATAAGTTAGCCGCTTGCCACACTAACCAACTCTACGCCAAAGCGCTAATTTACAAAATAGTTAAATTAATATAAATTACACTTGATTAAAAATTATAGCACAATATTTATAAGCTACAGAAAAAAAAATACAAATTGTTAATTTAAAAATAATCATGGAATAATAATTTCTTTTAAACAACCTTCTTCATTATCAAAATTCAAAGTTACAAAATAAAAATATCAAAGATAATATGGTAAATAACTAAACCTAGCGTTTTTTTCGACTCTTTACCAAATTGATTTTAAGTAATTAGCCAAGTGCGAGTCGAACTCGCGCAAGAAGGGTTCCGTACTGTACTGGAGCCCCCCTTAAATATTTATTTTATTTTAATTTAATACTTATAATTTTTGAAGTAAACATACAATTAAATATTCTGTGGATATTTCAAGCGTATACCTGTTACCGTTATTAATTTCGAGCGAAAAACGGCTAAGTAATCAGGTTTGTTGTATGGTAGCCCCTTTAAATATTTATTTTATTTTGTTTTTAGTATTTGTTGTTATAGCGGCAACAGAAATACAGCATCTGTGAAAATTTCAACTGTCTAGCTATCACGGTTCATGAGATACAGCCTGGTGACAGACAGACGGACGGACAGCGGAGTCTTAGTAATAGGATCCCGTTTTTACCCTTTGGGTACGGAACCCTAAAAAACGAGACTACGAAAAGCAAAATAACTTCACCATATTTTTCGTATCACGAATAATGCCGCCTTTGAACATAATGTTGCCTTTAGCAAAGAAGATTATAATAATACTACGTACTTATAGTAAGCGTGAAAACTAAGTACTTAATGCATAAACCTAATAAGACTTTTTTAAGAGATAGTCTATCAAATAAAGATGGAGTAGTTTTCAAAAACGAAGCTAATTGCAGATCAATAAAATACTTATAAGACGCGTCCGCCCGAAGCTATGAGAATCTCTACCCAAGGTGCAGGGTTACGAATACTTTTTTTTCTTTTTTATTGGCATCGCACGGCATTGATATTTGGAGGTCGGGGAATATTGGGGATAGAATGTAAAATATCACGTTTCAAATTGATGTTTGTTTAAAATAATGGTTTAATGTAATGTGATACGGTGTACGTGACCGTTAGGGATGATATATGGGTAGGAAGATCAAATCAAAACTGATTTTTCTGACAAAACTTTGATGGTAGGTACATCAAAGTTTACCTACATACTTAAATTTTTAATAGAAGGTTTATAGAAGTAGTTTTTAAATGCAGTTTTTAGGTATATAATGCAGTTTATTAAATGCAGTTTTTAGGTTTATATGTTTAGTGTTTAAGATAATAGTATATGGGCCGTGTTATTTAGTTGCCTGGAATAAAACTTATTTAATTTCATTTAACCGATTTCTTATCAAATTTTTTTGCAACTACCAAAATACTCATATAGATTTACCTAGTGTATTTTTGACTGTACCTGCCAGCCTTTTTAAAAGTCCACTGTAGAACGTAGGCCTGCCTACGAAGGGTGATTGGACTATATCCACCACGCTGACCCAGTGCGGGTTGGTGGATTTTTCTAATAATATCGCCAAACCATTTTTTCATGCGCACGATAAGTAATCTATTATTTTATACTATATGTAACGGGACTAAACTCACGTGTAGGGATAGTCGTAACGACTATAGTTTCGGTCGCATTCGGTGACTTTTCTCAAGTTGGCGAGTGCTAGCACGCGGAGCCGTCTCGCAATGCACTGCGGGCTGCGGCGCGTAGCGCTCGCGATGACAGCGGTTGCGGTGGTGTGGCGGGGGCGGGTAGAGAGGATTGTTGTGTCGGCGCGCACTGAAGATCCTCTTCGTCGGTATCCTGGTATACGTCGGGGATACTCCAGCACACTGAGCTCACTATGTCTCCACCAGTTTCACGGTTAAGTCTCTTGGTTCCTTGAAGACACGGTTTCCACGTCGGTGGCAGTATCCATACACGTGAGTTTAGTCCCGTTATATATAGTATAAAATGTGTGTAAATGTGTATTTATATAAAAATGTCGTGTCACGGTGTTCGTTATCGTACTCCTCCGAAACACCTTGACCGATTTTTATGTTTATTTTCTTCATTTAATCAATTAGCATCTTTTTAGAGACTTATTATGTACATCAAAACTAACACCTTTTGTACAGCGACTTTTGTCAAAACTAAAAAAAGGTTTATCCATAGAAAAATATTGTTTACCCGCAACAAAATGTATGGAAAAGCTGTTTTTTTAGTTTTGACAAAAGTTGCAGATCAAAAGTTAGTTTTGATGTACAGAATAAGCCCCTGGAAGGATGCTAATTGATTAGAAATAACCCTGTAAATATGTAAGTGTTTGGTAGTTAAGGTACCAATGAGAATAGATCGTGGGCTATTTTTATGCTTCTGTGTAAATGTAAATGTGGTAAGGGTGGACTTCTGCAATTATTTTTTAATGTCAAAACAGCGTTTGAATGTCTGCCGAGTCAGCTAGTTCATTCAATGGAACAAGATTATTTTTTGCAAAAAATAACATGACCGACTTCATCCGTGAACAGAATCCGCGAATATTTCGCACGGATCAATGTAGCATTTTCCACATTATTGTTAGTTTATCAAAAATGGCTCAGTTGATTTCGATAAAATTTAAATGGAATCAATATCGAAGTACATTCATTCCAATGAAAAAATAATTATTGAAATCAGACCACTATGAAAAAAGTTATGCGTGGTTGTACATAAAATAAAAAAATATATTCGCATAGAATTGAGTACCTCCTCCGGTTCGTCGGTCAAAAATAATTTTGCTCTCTGATCGGGATGTTTCACCTCAAATGAAGATTGATCACTGATATAATAAACTTGCTAGATACGTCACTGTACAGTATCAGAAGCTATATGATAGCTCCCGCAGTATATCGGCGATATTAGCATATTAGGCGTCGCCCGGGGCGGCACATCCACCAGCCTTTGTCAGCAATATCTAGCTACCTTGCGCAATTTGCATTCGCCTACAGGCGGTTACAGATTGTGACTGGTTAAACAAAAAGTTTACTTACGAGTAACTAGCTAGTTATATACAAATCAATATACAGGGTTATTCCTAATCAATTTTGTTTTGCGACTTTTCTCAAAACACCAAAAATATCAGCTGTTCCATACATTTTGTCGCGGGTGAACGATATTTTCCTATGGAACAACTTTTTTTTTTAGTTTTGACAAAAGTCGCAGCACAAAAGTTGTTAGTTTTGATGTACAGAATAAGCCCCTACAAGGTTGCTAATTTATTAGGAATATCCCTGGCTATGGTCAAAATAAATAACTGCACTCAGCGTTGCGTATTAAATTATTCTTAAACGGAAGCTAGTAAAGTTTTGTCTTGTTCCATACAATTTTTTACAGTGCCTTACGGATACGAAGATGATCTAACAAAAATGTATGGAGTGAAATGGAAACGACAATAGTCTTCGTATATTATGCATACTCAGACTTAGGCTTCTGTGCGGTACCAAGCTCTTAGGGATGATTTATAATAGGACGGGACGGGCCCATACGACGCCCGTCCGACGCATGTCACACGTATGTTCCATACAATTTTTTGTCATGACCCGTACAACGCCCGAAAGGGGTCCAGGCTTTTACAAAAAAATGAATAAAATGTGCGTCATGCTTGCGTCGGACAGGTGTCGAAATGGCCTCGTCGCGTCCGGCCCGTCCCGGGCCCACCTCGTCCTAGTATGAATCATCCTTTAAATAGCCCATTTCTGAACATACGTTTACACGTGAAGGGGTAGAGCAATATCCGCTATATACTGGTCCAGTTCGGTTTGTTAAAGGAATAAGTAAATGAAGAAAATTTGTTGTATATATTATTACATAACTACAATTCAGTTACTTTGTTATGCCTCTCCCACGTTGCGATTTTCGATTCCAAACCAAAATATAACTCGCAGTCTAATTCAAATATCATTGCCGTAGCAATAAAACCACATCGAAGAGGGATTTTAAGTTTAAATTTTTAATTAAAAAAAATAAAGTTAATTTATAGATGACACTTCAGCTACGCCGCTGTAGCCGTAACATAGGTTTGTATATTATTAAATCTACGCGGAAAGCGTAGCGAAGCCTAGAGCGTAGCGTGTATCTACACCTAGAGCGTAGCGTATATCTACGCCTAGAGCGTAGCGTATATCTACGCCTAGAGCGTAGCGTATATCAACGCCTAGAGCATTACTCTACATGCCTCTTTTAATTATTGTATAAGTGTGGATAGTTGATTAATAATTAGGTATTAATAGTAGTCAAAAATGTTTCCTACCTATTGTTTACAAATAAAAGCCATATAATATTTTTACAACTAGTTTTTTTATAAAGCTAAGAATTATCTATGTTATATTATGAAGAATACCAAAATACAAACTTACTCCAAAAATGTCGACTTAGGACAGACATTTTGAATCACCCCGTGTACATTTTCAAATGAAAGATTACGCGTACGGAGTCACAAAGCGCAGAACAAATATATCATGCGAGATGTCATCGGGTCATAAATTATGTATGCCATTTTTACCCTACCTGCTTATAACGCTGATTGTGTTCGAAAATTGTATGAAAATCTATTTGGCGTGCAATAAGTTTCAAACAGGGGATGAAGGTACCTAGAGATGCAAGGTGGCGCGATGGATGTGGGTTCAAATCGTCAGGTACTTAAAGTACCTGACGATTTGAACCTTAACCAGTCACATTTTACGTATGTATTCACAATTTATGAAAACATCGATTAATCCATCCATCAGCCATAGGACGCTCACTATTATTTTTTATTTTAAAGTGAAACTTGTTCCAACAGTAAGATTAATAAGCCTGTATTCTCTGAAGGTACAAAAAACAGCACCTTTTTGGGGAATAAGGTGGATTAAAATGTTTCGTAAACAAATAAGTAGGTGAATTGATTTTAATTTTATATTGCATCCCATACTAGTGTCATGATTTTTAATCGTTGCATCAAATTTTGATCTGATTTTTAAATATATGTCGAATGATATTTTCTAGTATTTGTAAGGTTAACATTTCTCTGGCTTGTGATTGGCCGATTTAACAACGAGCCGGCATTTTAGCCAATAAGAACTGCTTCCGGCGTAGTTTTAAAACAGCCAATCAGAAAACGAGAAAACAAACTGAAGAGATGTAAAAATATTAATCTTTGGTTGAGGGCATTCTAGATTTGCGCCTCGAGGCGAAAGCACATATTCTTAGTCAATTCAAGTTGTTATAATTATTTAAGAAACTAATGTAAAATAGTTTATGGTGACCAAATACACATCAAAATGGACTTATTAGTTTGATTTACCACAATTCAGAAGAGGTGATGTAACCTGCAGACCCACAATATGGTATGTACATTTATATTTATTATAATTTTAGATTCGGTGTCTTGTAAGTAGCATTGGTACCGATTCTTAAATCTGTGAAAATCTGTCTTATATCACGCAACTAATTTGGGTGTTAGGTCACGGCAAAGTTGACCAAACTGATTGGGGGTAGTGTCACGATTAGATCAAAATTCAACCTTCGGCAGTGTTACTAAACTGTGAAAAAACTGTGCTTATTTTATCCCTACCTACCTGCAGAATAATATGCATCGCATTTGATTGGTGTAACATGTGGCCAGGAACTCCTAGGCCATGTTAACCTGATCGATTACTGGTAGTATCTTGGCTGAGACACTACTCAACAATACTGTTACCAAGTTTATCAAAACTACGCTTATTCTATTCTCATTACCTACCTGCAGATCAATGAAATAGGCATCACATTTGATTGGTGTAACATGTGGCCAGGAACTCCTAGGCCGTGTTAACCTGATCGATTACTGGTAGTATCTTGGCTGAGACACTTCTCAACAATGCTGCTACCAAGTGTATCAAAACTGTGTGCATATTTTATTCTTCTTACCTACCTGCAAAATATTAATAAGCATCGCATTTGATTGGTGTAAACTGTAACATGTGGCCAGGAACTCCTAGGCCATGTTAACCTGATCTATTACCGGTAGTATCTTGGCTGAGACACTACTCAACAATGCTGCTACCAAGTATATCAAAACTGTGAGCTTATTCTGTTCTCATTACCTACCCGCAAAATAACAATAGGCACCACAATTGATTTGAAGTAGCATATGGCCTACTCATCGGCCATGTTAACCCGATCGATTCCTGGTACTGACTTAGTCGAGACACTTCTCGATAGTGCTGATACCGGGTGATCATAAAACTGCGCACTTGTTTAATTGTGCGGGTACGCAATATTGTGATGTGAATTATATCATTATCAATAATACATATTATTATGTGTAGCTGCTGACGAGGTGCTACAGAACATGTTTATTAAGATATGTGTGCCGTGCCTAGACTATGACTAAGGCGAATGTATGCCACCAGTTAAATAAGTAGTTCTTTATAAAGACGCGTACCTTCGAATGTACTTTCTGCCATACTTTATGCGGATCGTTGACAAGAAAATAAAAATGTTGCGTAGACTTTAGCGGTACCAATCATTTTTGTTTCAGTTTGGTATTTAAGGAAAATGTTTTACCGGAGACCCAGAATTTATATCGCCTGTGCTCCAAAATAAGAAATAAAAATATGGCTAAATAATGGCCGACACAAAAAAAAGATGATGGTCATATTACTTTGTAGAAAAATACTTTTTGAATTTATATTGGTTCAGAACAGTGTAATAATAATAATGTCAAATTATTTCGCTACGTAAACTTTGGCCGCTATTAATGAAAATACATAATAGAAAAATCATTTTCTAGCTAACATTAAAGTACGCTACAAGGTCTTTGTACATTTTTGAGATATCTCAATTTAGGATAGCGTCTTTACTCATTAGTTTTTGGCATTGGTATGGAGACATTACCAGTCTTATTCCAAAGAGATTCGCCGGTGCCAGGCTTAAACCACGCCTAGCATATCCACGGTTGTTACGGTATTAGAGTTAATCCAAGGATTAATTAAAATGTCCCTATTACAAATCAAGATATAACCTAGAATCAGATAAACCAATGGTAGTCCATGGTTTAAGCGATAGCGACAGATAAAAAAAATATAATTTACAATCATTCATTCGTTCTCGCATGTTTACACCTTTTTTGAATACATTTCAAATGCTTAAATAACTACGTCTTAATGCATAAATATATCCAAATTGTTGGTTATTTAAGTATCCGTTGAATACAATAACTTAATTCATAATTTTTACATTTTCTTTGTTGGCAAATGCGAGTGTATCTGAAGCCTAAATCCAGGCAAGAAAAAAGTGAGGCTTTGTTTTTGTCGTTTTCGAACTTCATTTCTCTTGTTTCTAAATTCTAATTTATAATAAGATTGCCGAGTGAAATAATTGAAATCAAATTCTAAGCTAGAATTTGCTAGTCCATGGTTTAAGTTCAGTACTAAAGTTAAAACGTGTTTTGGAATAAGGCTGTACGAGTCAGTGGTTGTTGTGTACTTATTCTGTATCGTTTATTCATTTTGATAATTTGCTTTGGAATGCCTATTTGTTACGCGAATACCCTAAGTGCACTTCCTTTTAATGTTTACTAAGTAACCCTGAATTCGAATCACGATTTAAAATATAGTAACGTGAATTATAATTTACATGTTTAACCATTGATGTGGAGCCATATATTTTGACTGGGCTATAATAAATGATTTAGGCTATGTATGCCACCAGTAAACTAAGTAGAAGCTCGGAGACGCTTATAGCTTATATACGCCATAGGCGAGCATGCTACACCAGTGTTCCAAGTAGAAGCCCGTAAATGCCTTCAGCTATAAGTAGGTACTTATGCCGAGGGCGGGCATGCTACACCAGATAGCCCAGATATGAAATCAAATGAAACTTTGACCAATTAGATAGCCCGGAGAAGCTCACATTTGTAACATACTTAGTTACTTACATGCCGTGAGCGGGCTATGTCAGTCTACAAGTATATCGTGCAACGTGCGTCGATAAAATTAGTCGCAACGTGCGACTGGGCTACGTATGCCCTACAAGAATATGGCTCCGATTGGTTCATATGTTTATGCAATATAGTTAATTTACCATGTGTGACTAATTCAGCAATTTATAATAAGTTGAATTAATTAGCCTTAAATGTTCTTTGAATAATTTGAACTAAATATTTGAAAGGTTAATTACTCATTGAATTGCGAAATTCTCTATAGATACGAAAAAGAAAAGTGTGGTAGAGACGGCCAGCTTACAATAATTGTTAATTGATTATTGGCTTTCCTTAGCCTGACAACAAAAACACAAAGTATGTGCAAGCTAGACACGATCCATAATTTGTACACATCAACTAGCTCACCCGGTTAACTCTATATCACCTTTATCTATCAGAATTTACGGGTCGATTCTCATTTTGATGGTGTTTAGTTTAACGCCACCGAAGAACTTTAATGAAGTTCATTTTTAAAATTTACCTGAATGTGTAATAGATAAGTCTGTTATTAAGACAGAACCTTGTAGATGACATTCACAGAAAACTATTATTAGTTATGTAACAATGAGGGTAATAACATCTATGATATCTACCGTCGAGTGTGTCATAGACTGCCATCAGACTGAGATTTTGTAGCCTCAGAAAGATTATATTTTTACTGTGGTCAAACTTGCCTTCACAAAGTTACATTCATAATATATCCTGGGATGTGTTCAAACGAATAATTAAGTTATGTATTATCATGTTTGTGCAGCTCACAAGTTAGAGGTTAGAATCATCAAGACCGACCAAAACATTCACGAAAGGTTATAGATATTGAGGTTGTGCTACAACTGAACCATACGCGTTCAGTTCACAAGTCCTAGACTAAGTACCTACACCACGCCGGAATTGTTTCTTTATTCACCCGGCTGCCAACGATGGGTATTGTTTTTCGCGCGTATCTTGTATGTTTGTTTATCAATATCTTTATCAAATTTTCACTCAAGTTCGGTAAACGTAATTGTTTGCAGTTAGCCAAGAGGCAATTTCATTACTAGTAGGATATTAAGTATTACAAATACATGAATACAGTAGCGTTTCATTGGTTTACGATTAACACCAATCAAACGCTTTTGTAAAATTATTTGATTTATTATTATTTTATACTACGGGACTAATCGCGCACTAAAATTACGAGATAAATAAATACCTCCTCATCCCGACGTTTAAAATAATAATGAGTTCAAATCGCGAAAGTTTAAAAACAATATTTGATTTAATCACGATTCACGGTTGCCCGTGAAATAATTATATGTTTACTAATAAGTATTTCTCTTCCTTTCCCGGAATTATGCTACGAGTAAATGACAAGAAGACCCAGCTACAGTGCAAAGGACATACACCCCGTTGTCTCCACGAGAGTTCTTTGGCAAATTACGTAAGTCACCCCAGATGATTGACCGCAGTTGGTGCTACGAGTGTAGCATATGCTAGCTTTGTCATCACATCACTACTACGTCGCGGCGGCAGAGGCATGAGATTTATAGCGAAGAACTCGCAAGTGCTGAATTTTGCAGCCAAATAGAGGCTTCAAGTAAACTCATTCCAGTTGACATAACCTGTGGACTTGGACATAACCTTCAACTGAAACTGAACTACCTAATACTGATGGCGGATTTCTACCTTCAAAGTTATATTATTACGACTTCGTTACACAACAACTTCTCAACAGTTGGCTGATTTCAACATGTTCCGTTTCTGGTGACAATGAACATGATCGTTCATTAATTCGGCGTTAACCTACAATATATGGTTCAGATAGTGCAAATTAGAAATAAAGTGAAATCGGAGTGAAAAATAAAAGCTTTAAATAATGCAGTGAAGTAAAGTTTAGGTTCAAGATTACATCCCCAGTGTTGTGCAATTATGAGTATATAATATAAAGCGACCGTTTTATGTCACGTCCTCAAAATGAGTGTGAATTGTGTGTTCTATACTAAAATACTTTCTAGATAAGGACCAAAGTTTATAAAAAAAAATGCACATCCTACATAGTAATTTGTCCACAATAAACAGACAAGCCAGAATGCGCTAAAGATTATTCCGATTAAATTAGCTGTGGAAACTTAGAATCAGCATGAGACATTATGATTAGGACATGTGACTAGGTCAGATGCCATAAGAGGTTAGCCCATTAAAACTAACATGAATATTTCATTTTGTTTGAACAAGAAGTTAATTTTGTTTGCTTCAGAAACGATAGTAATATGAAACCTTTCTGTAGTTTTTGAATATTTCGTCACAGATTATAAGCACAAAGTTGATATGACGTAATTACTACGTAATGATGAATGATTAAAGAACACGATATCTGTTCCAATTTTAAATCTAGATTTTCTAGTCTCTTTTCTTAAGTTGCTTAACGAACAAATATGTCACGTTTTTGCATTAATGGGAATATGTAACTATTATACTGTAATCATACGTCATCCATATTTGTTCAAATTTATTGCTCGCACAGCTACTCTTAACGTACTTTTTGATCAAGTTTGTGCATTTTTTTTCAGTTTGTTTTGTTTTTGTTAATAAGGTATACTTGTCACTTTGTATCCACAACAGTTAAGTTTGTGTTTTACATTAGTGTTTTAGAATAGAATAGAAATAATATTTATTGTGTTGCTGTGTACATACAACAAGATGTTATAAGAAATGTGCTGATAAATAAATATGTTGATCCATTAGAACATAAAAATATTACAAAAAAAATGTGCTCGGATATAAAATTGACGTAATACTCGTAGCTACTACTTGAACTTGTATTTTTGTAAATGTTTCGACCGTTATATCTTCTTAAGTGTTATGAAGCTATTTAAGCTATTATTTTTAAGCTTCTTAAGTGCTATTTACACGTAAATAGTAATTGTCTTTTTTATGTGTTTAATAAGTTTAGTAACGCATTGTTGCTTGAGACAATCTATAGTATTTTTTTTTAATTTTGTAAACCAATCATATTACGCACATACACATACACTAATCAATGATAATATTTTGATAAATGACTATTGCCCATGGTCTGTAATGCAATTTTCTGAAAGGTAAAATTCCATTTATGACTGCGTGATGATAAGCCAAATGTCATGAGCTAAAATTATAAGATAGGTTTATTACATAGTAGATAAGTAGTAATAGTAATCTATTTAATTCTAAAGTCGTATTATTACATTGTTTTTAATTACTATTATTCAGGGTGCACCAGGAGGTAGCACATGAGCCGGATGGCCGAATGTCATGATTTTTAATCGTTACATCAAATTTTGATCTGATTTTTAAATATATGTCGAATGATATTTTCTAGTATTTGTAAGGTTAACATTTCTCTGGCTTGTGATTGGCCGATTTAACAACGAGCCGGCATTTTAGCCAATAAGAACTGCTTCCGGCGTAGTTTTAAAACAGCCAATCAGAAAACGAGAAAACAAACTGAAGAGATGTAAAAATATTAATCTTTGGTTGAGGGCATTCTAGATTTGCGCCTCGAGGCGAAAGCACATATTCTTAGTCAATTCAAGTTGTTATAATTATTTAAGAAACTAATGTAAAATAGTTTATGGTGACCAAATACACATCAAAATGGACTTATTAGTTTGATTTACCACACTAGTTTTATCTCAAAGTGTTATTTTTGTGATAAACATTTCAAAAATTTGTCGCGGATGCAGGACTCGAACCTTGCGTGCGAACACTAGCCTGACGACTGAGCTAATCCGCAGTCCTGCCTCTGCGTCGAATTTGTGAAGTGTTTATCATTAAAACCAACTTATAGCGTTGGCGGCGCCACCTGTGATACCCAAGGTTCGAGTCCTGCATCCGCGACGAATTTTGTTTATCACAAAAATAACTCTTTAAAATAAGTAATAATTTAATTTAATTCTAAAAATATTATGTTTTGATTGGTTCAAATGATTTTATTCTTAATAATATTTTTATTTATGAATTTGTATTGAAATATTAATATTTATCGGGGCATTGACAATAGCGCTATCTAATGCATTGAGAGTGATGAACCACTCTAGCGGAACACCCATCCAGCAGTGTTATGCGCATCAAGCTAATGACGATGATGATGATGGACCCCAAGTCCCGTTATATTTATTCAAATTTAAGATATATAGGTTCTTCACGATTAATGAAACCACTCCGAACACTTTTTCATGTCACCTCGAAGTATAATTAATTGCACAAATACCCACTTTTAGACTATCGATTAAATATCCAAAGTGCAATTCACGAATGCACAATGTTTCGTAGGGATGATAATTAATTACCATTTCCATTCACTTTATAAACCTATTTATTTAAAAGATAAGACATGCGTTTAATATTTCTATTAATAGGGAAATCAAAATAATTGTACCCCCCTTAGAAAAATTACAAGTAATAGAAACAGTACTACAACCCCCCTAAGGTGCTGCCGGCGGATTTTTTTGTACCTTCAGAGGAAACAGGCTAATTGACCTCGGACCCAAAATGAGGTTTTGCTATGTTTTTGTGTGTGATCGTAATATCCAAACAAATGAATATACCAACCGATTTTGGTCAACAGTTGTTAGCTTAAAAGCAAACTTAATAATAATTGAGATAATTCTTAGCTATACCATCTTACTATACTGCCTTGCTGTTTGTTAGTAAGTTGAAACGGCAATGGGCAGGGCACATAGCTCGGAGAACTCATGGCCGATGGGGCAGTAAAGTTCTCGAATGGAGACCACAAATGGGCAAGCGCAGCGTAGGACGTCCACCGACCAGCCCCCCGACCGCCGAAGCAATAGCAATCGTTTATGACTTCATTTTAGTCATTTGGCACCGCTTATGTGACGTTAGCCATCAAAGTTGTTCATTCAACGATTGCCTTCGCAATCCGCGCAAAGCAATTGATGGCTAACGTCACATAGGCGGAGTCAAATGACTAAAATGAAGTCATAAATGATTGCTATTACGATTGCTATTGCTTAGGCGGTCGGGGGCCTAGTGGACCGACGATATTATTAAGACCGCAGGAACGCGCTGGATGCAGGCAGGCTGCTTTCAACCGGGCTTATCGTAAATAGGGGAGGCTTATGTCCAGCAGTGATACGGCTGATAATGATGATGATGATTTGAACACCTAAATTGTTGGAGAAGGGTTCTCATTTTTTTAGCCAGCTTCATCACTTTACTTCCTCTGTTATCATTCAAAGAAATCCTAATTTTTCTTCCACAAAGCTAACCTTCCACAAAGTTTCAGACTAATATTAATATTAAAATTAGTTTTCATTTAAAACAGTTTCCTTGACGCGCAGACGTTGGCTCGACACTGAGATATTGCTGAAGCTTAGCGCAGGAATTTCAATTTGCTTCATGTTTGTATTAATAAAAATTGGTTTGAATATTTCTTAGGGTTTAGCGCGTCTACATGATTAATTTAGGTTCTTTAGTGGGTTTTAATTAGAGATAGCGCTTATAGCGTAGTTTAACTAGATGTTTGTTAGGGATCACCGAAGTTAAGCAACGTTCGCCTCGGCTAGTTTTTGGATGGGTGACCGCGGGTGACATCTACAAATGAGCACTTAACTACCGTGGGTCAGATGACATGTTAAATGTAGGCCCCGGTTGGACAGCAGGGCTAGCTCCCCGGCTTATACAGACTTATTGCTTTGGAGTTTTGCCGGGAACGCGAAAAAATCATGTCGCCGCATCGTTAGTATTGTTTTGTTAAATTTGTGTTTCTATCAGTCATAATTAATAAAAATTGTAGAATTTCGTTGATTATAAGCTGAATTACGTGCATGAGTGTAGGCAAGTGCAAGTGTATGTTGTTGTGCCGTGTTGTGACTATTTTGATAAAATATGAATATATATGAAAAACTTATACTTGACACTGGCAAATGCATAAATCAAATATAAGTTTCTTCTTTTTTATATTTTGGCGTACAACGCCAAATGCTTTTTTCCACAGATATTTAAAGAAAAATAACCGGACAAGTGTGAATCAGGCTCGCACATCGAGGGTTCCGTACAAATCCAGAAAATTTCACTAAATTGGGAAGTAAGTTGTTAAAATCTCTATACAAATATCATCGACAAAAAAGGTTTTTTTTTTACTTTTCTCGTCATACATAGAAAATTAAACATTGTTTAAATAATTAAAAACCTGTTTGATCATGTACTAATGAAACTCTTTTATAAGATACCTTACATGACACGATTTACTCTCTTTAAATTTGTTTCATTAATTTATCTTTCAAATTGTGTGAATCTAGACCCTATTTTTGTGATTTAAATAAAAATGTACGGTTTTCAGATTTATTCCTATGTGTGTATTTTGAGACAATGCTTCTCGCCAAATTTCACAGTTCTGTGTGAACGGGAAGTACCCTGTAGGTTTTGGTTTCTGTGAGTGTCAAAAAGCGGTTTTTTATATTACATTAACGGCTCTAAATTTTTTTATACGATAACTGAGAAGTTTTCCTTTTACACTACTGCAAGATACTATAGATATATCGTCGCTGTAGAGCGAAAAGTCACTAAGTCGTAAAATGGCCGAATTGAGTTAGGAACATCATTGGAATCGTCGTATTTTTCTCCAAATTTCAGTCTTATCGCTGCAGCTATAAGTGCCATAGTTCCTGTTTTAGAAAATTCTGAAACTGGTTAAATATGTCATTTGACTCATTTCATGACAAGGAAAAACTACCTAATTTATTTAAATATTTTTTGTTCACGTAGATGTATATCATCTTCATACCTAAGTAGCTTTAATTATTTTTTCACTGCTTTTCAATGCCTCAATATGGACCAGTATCCATTCGTAAGATCACTAAAACAACTTACTCAATTTTAGAACACACTGTTCGCTTAAAATATGAGAGCGAAAATTAACTAACTCTATTTAGCGAATTTCGGTTTGATGTCCTAAAGACCTTAGTACTACTTAATGAAAGTACGAAATTCCCAAATCTTTTTAAGTACCTTTTTCTTTATTTAATAAGCTATTGAATATAGTTTTAAGCGGTCATTAAAAGCTTTTACTGATATTTTTGACAACTTCAACGTACATTGATGTTGTTTAAGTAAGTTTGGCGCGCATTCTTTTGACCAAAGAAAGATCTGTGCACTAAATGTACTCGATACGATAGTGCAAATCGACTAATGGAGTTAAAAATTAAAATAATACGATGGGCATGTTTTTTTATATTTCAAATAGGTTTGCGTTTGACTACACACTCTGCCTGATGTTAAGCAGATATGCGGTCTAGGATGCAGCACGCTTACCTAGAAGATACCTATTTACTCGAGATTTGAAGACACCTACATTGTACTTTAGCGGAAAGACAGACTCAGGCAAAGCGTTCCACATTCTGGCAGTTTGTATGAGGAATGTGGACTCAAAATGCTTGGTTCTAACGCGTGAGATGTCCACCATAAAAGGGTGGCGCTTTGGTCTCGTCTGTCTAGCCGTACGGTAGAAGAAAGGGGCAGGTGGGATCAGATTGTGCAACTCCTGCGCTGGCGCACTCACCGAAGTGTATCCGATAGAAGGCTGATAGACACGCCACCCTACGTCGATGCTCGAGACTTTGCAGCTTCGACTCAGTCAAGGTTTCGTTGCCTATCAGCCGCCTGGCTCGCCTTTCAATGGACTCCAAAGCCTCCAACTGGTATTCAGCAGAGCCATCCCAAAAGTGAGAGCAGTATTCCATGCAAGACCTGACTTGCGCTTTATAAAGACTAAAATCAGTTGCTCAGGTGTGAAATACCGTCTCATCTTAGAGAGAATACCAAGTTTTTTTAAGGCTAATTGTGCTTTTGACTCTATAAAAGAGCCAAAGTTGAGAGTCGATGATAGCGTAACACCTAATAGTTCCAGACTGTTAGTTACCGGAACGAACACACCACGGAAAGCAGGAGACAATTGGAAGGGCCTCTTTTTGGCCGAAAACAAACAGCCTTGAGTTTTTGAGGCATTAAACTTGACCAAGCTAGCAGCACCCTATTCAGATAACGCCTCCAGACTCAAGTTGAGCCGTTCAACCATAGCATCTCTGAGTGACTCGATTTGTGGCCTGCTCGTTCTTGCTTCGGATGTGTAGCTCTCCATGACTGTACTGTCGTCTGCGTACCCAAAAATACCAGGCTTTAGCAAGCCGTTAATATGCAGTAGAAAGAGAGAGAGCACTGACCCCTGAGGAACACCGGCTTTGATAGCCATTCGGTCAGACGAACAACCATCTACAATTACTCGTATTGACCGATTCCTCAAGAAATCAGATATCTAAGCGCAGAAATCAGCAGGTAGGCCGTAAAAAGGAAGCTTGCCAATAAAGCCCTCATGCCAGACTCTGTCAAATGACAAGGAGATAGCCAGCGTCTCTCCGTGTTTCTCGATGACCTCACTCCAGATGTGTGTGGCGTACGCCAGAAGGTCCCCAGTAGACCGGTTTCGGCGAAAGCCGTACTGATGATCACCGAGTAAGTTATTCGCTTCCAGGTATGCCAGGAGCCTGTTGTTAAGAACACGTTCCATACTCTTGCAAAGTATAGATTTACCTTTTTTCGGAACAGGCTGCACGTTAGCAAGCTTCCAAGGTTTGGGCACTTGACCTGTATTCAGAGAGAGGCGAAAAAGGTGGGTCAACACAGGCGACAGCTCAGGCGCACAAGTCCTTAGTACAATAGCTGGAATACCATAATCATACAGAAATAAAAAGTTACACTATTCCAAAGGCTTACCTAAGTCCTCTCAAGATTTCAGAGGCCAAAAAAAGAGATCTGATAAATCTGTGTACCAAGCGAATTATTCCACAAGAGTTACGTTACTGGTATCACCCTCTACCTACCAGCATAGATGTAAAAGATGCACTGTGTGAGCCAGACGTTTTAGAGGAATCTAATGAAGATTGAATTAAAGAAAAATAGTGAAAAATAGTAGGGTACCTATCGCTAGTTTTATTTTCTTACTTGTTTAATAAAGTTAGGTAAGTTATTTTTGTCCACTGATTGTTTCTTAAAAACGTGTCCTACAATTTACCTACTTAAATAATCCAAAATGGATAGTTATATCACTTAGTTAATTTTTATTTGTATCGTTTAGTATTTGAGGTAATAAGAATTAATATAACTAAGTCAACTTATTGTCTGTATCCAAGAGCTTCAGTTAAGCGAGAAATCATTAATTAAGGAAGAAAAATAACTAACACATTTATGGGCAGGAAACTGAAAGTAAAAATTAACTAATTTTTTGTTTTCCTTAAAATTTCCATGAAAAGTAGCTTTTTCTAGTAAGTAAATAGGTGTAAGTTCAACTTTGAAATATTTCCTACAATATGAAATGATAAAATCATTAATATCCAACACTGAAACCGAGCAATATTTTTTTTTAGTTTTTAAAACTTTAAACGCTCGTATCTCAAAACATGATTTTTCGACTTAGTGACTTTTCGCTCTACAGCGACGATATGCATGTCATTTAAATTTCAACTCGATATCTTTACGCGTTCCTAAGAAAAATAATTTTGACATACGGACAGACGGACAACAAATTGATACTATAATGGTTCCGTTTTTTTTTCCTTTTGAGGTACGGAACCCTAATAAAGAGTGTTGCAGCTAGAAGCTGCGGATAGGTAGTATAGCAAACTTGTATCGACTATTACGTTTGGTTTACGTTTGTCTTTGAAGTTGTATATAGACATTTCGGACTGGTAATATTTCAAAAACAATAAACTCTCTTCATTCGACCAGCCATTCATTTTGAAGACAGAAATAGACGTACGTAAATCGCGAAATCACAGCGGCTACTAAGCGCGCGCCAACCTGTAAACGCATCGCAAGCGCTTGCCGCAAGAGCCCTATGATATGTGTCCAAAAACTGACACTAGACCGGATCGGATACAAGCGTCCACAAGATCATGCAAGCCAAACCAAGCTCCCTCTTTGCACGCTTGTTGAGCCTTGGTAAGCATGAAAACGCACTATGACAGCTGCGCGAGGATTGGGTTATTCGCAGCTTGTAGCTAACATCACAGCCGCCAATAAGTTTGATTCGGCCTATACTAAGGTCTCTTTATCTCGTATGCCGCAAGCGTACTGGGGTACCTGGGTTACATATAGGGTTACCTGGTACATACAGGGTTACCTGGTACATACAGGGTTACCTGGTACATACAGGGTTACCTGGTACATACAGGGTTACCTGGTACATACAGGGTTACCTGGTACACAGGGTTACCTAGTACATACAGGGTTACTTGGTACATACAGGGTTAATTGGTACATATAGGGTTACTTGGTACATACAGGGTTATGGTACATACGGGGTTACTCGGTACAAACAGGGTTACCTGGTACATACAGGGTTACCTGGTACATACAGGGTTACCTGGTACATACAGGGTTACCTGGTACATACAGGGTTACCTGGTACATACAGGGTTACCTGGTACATACAGGGTTACCTGATACATACAGAATTGCCTGGTACATACAGGGTTATTTAGTACATACAGGGTTATCCAGTGCCTACCACCTTTATGAATAACTTTTACTATAAGGCTAACCCTGAATTCGCAAAAAATAAGCTGTTTTATACATTTTGTTGATTCCCAGTTGCAATTTTGAATGTCTGTTTTCTTTCTCGAATTTTGGGTTGGCCCATAGTAAAAGTTGTTCGTAATGATGGTCTCAATTTCGGCTTAGTAGTGGGCATACAGATAACCCGGTAATTGGTATTCTGTGGTCAAACCAAGGTCCTGCCTATCACTAGCCGTTAAGATGATAATAAGCCCAATTTAAGAGGCTCCATCGTAAATTTAATAGCAACGTAATTTTTTTCTCTCTATCTAATCAAAAGTTCATTTATTGATAACATACAGGTAACAACAACTTTCATGAATCCACTGGCTCCGAACTAGTCTTACGACTGTATTTTTTCTAAAGTCAGTGGCTTCACCCAATTTTTAACTTATTCCTATCGATATTTAATTATAATTAAAAAGAAGGAAGGATTTAAAAGAAGATGAGGGTAGATCCTCCTCGCCATTGCTATGGACCTCTGCATATTTTGCTAAATTTAATTAATTTATTGACTTTTTCCGTATCTTCGTTGATTTGAATAAGATCTGGGTACATCTCGAACGGACAGTTGTTATCTAAATATTTCACCTAGTGACAAATTCAATAAATCAAAAAAACCTGGGGGCGTGGAGACGTCAACAACTACGCTGCAATAAATCAAGCAATCAAACAAAAGTTCGGCTCCATAGCTTTGGTTGGCTGTTTTCTCCGTTAGTGATTTTCACAGTGTACAAGTGTGTGACAGTGACGAAAAGAGGAGAAAACAAAGGGAAAAATGAGTAATGAATTTGGTTTTAACTCCTAATTCGTTATTTTCAACTGGCGCCATCTCTGTCCTAATTGGCACACTAAATCAATACCACTTAATACACAGTCCGCTCTTTCAAACGCAACTCAATTCGGCTCGTGGCGTTGAGACGTACTGCAACTCGGCGCGGCGTCGCGGCGCTCAAGCAACTTGGTTCCAACCACAATCCACAGAGGGCGGGACCTACAATAGTAAATACCTCGTATAAGCCGAATGATTTAGGCATAGTCGTTAGTAAAAATAACATTTATATATACATAGGCTTTTACGTCGTATCAGTTTTGTAAATAATTAACAATCCTTCACGGGATCATGTACTCCTGAATATTATTATCGTTGCAAAGTTTTAGGACTGCGTTTGATCATGTTTTTGAAAACATCAGCCATCTACTTATGAACTTGATAGATTTTTGTAATACATTACTATGCCTACTTATGTATCTTTTTAAAATAACAATCGGTCCATATATTAATGGCTATTATTATGACATTTTAAATGATTATTAGTGAATTTATAGTACCTAATAAGTACTGTACCTACTTATTACAAATTATACTGTATTATAAACATAATGACAAGTCCAGCACAAGCTCCGTGCCACCACTGCCTTGACTCCACTAAGTTATACGCCGTGCCTCACGGCCTCCGTGTGCATGTTAGCCGTAAGCACAGAGACATTTCGCTACTAGATTCAGCGTCTTATTTGCCTTTCGATCCTGCGTTCCCGCTTCAAAAGCGAGGGTTCAGGTTCTTAGACACGTACCTAAGGGTGCGAGGTATTTGGCAGCCGGGAAGTTGGCGTCTGTAATTGACAAGTGCTTACAATCTAATGGTACAGATGATAAGTTTGCGTTACTTTCTTTCGCTTTCACGGCCCTGATAATCCCCGACCAACAAGTGAAAAAATCCCGTCTCAAAACATATTTCTACGATTCTTCTTTCTCTGTGGAGACAGTCAGACTTTGGATTTATCAAAATATCTGAGCTGATAGCCAAAAAGGGAATTTCATAAATACCAATTTCAAATATGTTTTTTTTTTTAAATTTAGGATAGTGTATTTCATAGTCAAATTAGTTAGAAACAAAGTAAACTACACACCCTTAACGGGAATAGGTCGACTTACCCTGTAACCTTGTATAATTATTAACCTTCCTGTACCCGCGTCAAATTTTTGTAACACCTACACCCGCGCATGGTGCCACAGACCGTAACTTCGGGATTTTTGAAAAACATTTTTTTAATTTTTAGTAGAAGAAGCTGTACATATAGGTAACATTTTTCCGGTAGCTATAAGATTTAATAACAAAATAAATTCAATAAGTCCTACTAATAAATTATTATTTTACTGACTATCAGACTTCGCCTAACAGGCTTCAAAAGTATCAAATTTTTGTTCAAGTTTAGAAAAACTAACTAAAATCTAAATACTCCTAAAAACTGCGCATGAGCGTAAAGTGAAGATTAATTATTAACTGTTCATTAATTCTTTTATACAAACAGTAATTCTTGTTTTAACGAAACGGCCAAGTCACATATAAATAATTAAATATATAAATATTTTTGGGACATTTTACACACGGTCTCTGACCCCAAACTAAGCAAAGCTTGTGATATGGCTGCCAGAGACTGATATACTACATATACTTATTTTTAAATACATACTTATATAGATAGTAACTAAATAACACCCAGACACAGAGCAAACACTTATGTTCATCACATAAATAATTGCCCTGGGTGGGGATCGAACCCACGCCTATTTGATCCAGAAGTTAGGGTCACTAACCACTGAGCCACCGAGGCAGTCATATATTGACTAAGCTGTAGAGTTTGTGAAAGAAGGACTTGTAAAGTAAGGCGTGTAGAGTTATAAGCTTGGCTTTACGTGAGATCTGACAAATTTTTGTCAGTGTGAACTGTGATTTAGTCTTGGCTCCATTTCACATAGAAATGTTTTTGTTAGATAGGTATTTTCTGGGTCTGCGTACTTCATCTTCAACTACGACGTCGCCTACCATCAGGCAAGTCGGTGGGGATGCGCGGACTTATTCGCGATAAAAAAAACTGATGAAAACCGAATTGGTGTCTACCAAGTACAAAATACTTTTAGTTGTACTAGCTATAACAGATCAGTGTTGTCAACGTTACAAAATTAGTAAACTAGACCTCACCCACGATGCTTCTCGTTTTGCACAAACTCCATGTTAAGATGATAATTATGTAATAGTCCGTGGTTTGGCCCACGTTGTCATATTACTTACTTGAAATGGTAATAAGTTTGTCCCGAGGCATGGCCCATATCATAAAAAATATTTCATTGGTATCAACTTGGTATTTTCAAATTTAATTTCAATAAAGTTTTTAAGTTGTCACGAAGGTATTAGGTTTTTTCCGGATGGAACTGTACACTTTTTCCGAGACGTATATATCTCAGTTTCAAGTTAGTTCTGTAGTAAATTCTCATATAAAATATCATATAAATCTATTCAGTGTTTTAACAATGTGCGAAACAAAGTTTATTCTTTATTATTCCTGAGGGAACTGTGATGTTTGTCGGGATCATAGATAACAATATGCTAATCCATGTTGTTTCTTACTTTTGTATCTGATTTGAAACGGATACATTGTCGTATCGAGAATCCGTCACGAAAAATTCTCCTTATAAATACAAAAATAAGTTTGTTCCATTTTTAAAATTTTCCTTATCAATGGGGTCAGCCCTTAGATAAGGAAGGTTTAAAAAAGGAACAAACTTCTTTTTGTATTTTGTCTGAGTAGCACTGCCCGTGCACAAAATTTCAAGTCAATCGGTACGAGGAATGAAAAGTTTCATAGAAACAAAAAGGACCCGTTTTAACCCGTTAGATGATCGATATTTCAAATTTTTCGTCCTTAATGCTCTATTGCTCTGTGTCTGGGTGTTATTTAGTTACTATCTATATATGTATATATTTTAAAATAAGTATATTATGTAGTATATCAGTCTCTGGCAGCCATATCACAAGCTTTGCTTAGTTTGCGGTCAGAGGCCGTGTGTAAGATGTCCCCAAATATTTATTTATTTATTGCGTCTTTCAATGTACCTATATTCCAAATTTAAAATTTATATCATTAGCGGTTTGGGCTGTAATCTAAACTCAATATTTTGGCTTTCCCTAAAAAATCCTATAGATTTTCTGGGATATTAATCGTTCCTGCATAGAAACATGTTGTGTGCTTCAATCAGCTCCTATCCATAACCGTTCAGCTCGTTGGATTTAATTGATGCTTTTTAGTCAGCTTCTTTTATGAACCAAATCGGTCAAGAACGAGTCGAGATAATAGGCTTATGAAAATTCAATTATAGATGTCTACTCTTTGTAGAACTGGTTTGTGCTAATAGAATTAATTGTGATAACATTCAGCTATACCTACTTAGTCATCGAGGTTATAACTATGGTTACCAATCAATATAACTCAGTAATACTTTCCATAATTTGGAGCACACAGTCACACGCATTTATTATAAACATCAATTCATCATAGTCGTGGCAATGAGAATTTTATCACTCAAATGAACGTACATTAACAACAACACAATAATGAATCAACAAAATTATTATTATTTAGGCATATATTTCAAAATGTATAGTATTGTTCTAAAAAAGAACTACTTCTAAACCATATAAGTATATACTCACAGTAGGTAACTGTAATCACTTACAGTTGTGAAAAACTCGAACTTCTCAATTACCATGGAAAAAGTTAGAGCCGTTTATGTCGTAAAAAACCGCATATTTTAACACTCACAAGGAAATCAAAACCGACAGAGACCACATACTACACATACCACTTACAGATGACCTAGAACCATAAAATTTGACAAAAAGCATCTTAGAGTACACGTTAGGAAAACTGTAAATTATCAACTAAATCACAAATAAAATACAAAAAATATAGGCCCATTTTCTCATAACGATTATTTATTTATCTAGATTTTTTTTATTTAGAGATTTTAGCATAATAATTTTGTGAAATTTCAAGGATTTACACGGAACCCTTGCTGTGTGAGTCTGATTCGCACTTGCTCAGTTTTTTATTTTATTTAGAGCTATGCTTTTTACAGTCGATTCTGTGACAAAAGGTGACCTGTAAAACTTGACCTAGTAAGGCTCTAAGAAGTTGTGTGCTATCATTACTCGCTGGAGCTTTTACAATATCGGTAGCTAACAGAATTTGGCTAGGTATGGTCTGCTCTGAGAGCACACATTGGAAGTTGACGCAGATTTATCTAACTCTACGCTAACATCTGATGCTGTGTTTACTTCTAACTCCTCTTCTGGTTTGGCTATATAAGAGGTATGCGGCAGATGGCGGGGGATGAATTAAGGAATTCTAGTTACGTTTGCAGATGCGGTATTTGATAGAAGACCGATAAGCATCTGATGAATGATTTTGTCGGCCCAAACAATTGAAGCAAAATCCACTGGTTTGATAGATAGATCGTACCGAGTGTCGTATTCAACAGCACAAAACTCTTTACAATTCCATATTTTGCGATCACCTTTCGTAAACAGTATGGGCATTGATTAAGCTCAGTATTTGTATCTGTGGAGTTTGCATACATAACCGTGTTTATGGTTTAAAGATTTTGGCTTGGATTTAGGATTGAAAAACTCGGAGAGATTATACCTGGATTCCAAAAATTCTCTCATTTGATTTAAAGTAGGCAACTCATTTGAAGTACATATTTAAGCCTCCAAAAGCTTGCGCGAATAGATCCAATATTATATATTATCCAATACAAATTATGAGCACAACTATAATGTCCCATGAATCGACATCGATATTCAAATTTTTTATTGAGTAGCCTATTATAATTTGTTGTGTCCAACAAATCTTTACTTGCACTGCACGACTCTTTTCCGAAACTAGGCTGACCAATAAAACGACCTAACAAATGATTTGCAAGAAACTTCTTATTGTTATACTCGTACCTTGATTCCTTGGATGACCATGACTCCTGATATTTAGAGCTGTGATGAGGACATATCCCCTTAGAGTTGTTCTGCTTAGCCAGAAAGATGGCCTTTTAATTAATGCATTTACTGCATATCGTTATCGTTATATTATAAAAAAAACCAGACAGATGCGAGTCAGGCTCGCACACCGAGGGTTCCGTACAAATCCAGAAAATTTCACAAAATTGGGAAGTAAGTTGTTAAAATCTCTATACTGTAACCATCGACAAAAAATTTTGAACCCATATTTTGTAAATTGTGAGGCCCTATTTTTTGCGATTTAAATAAAAAAGTACAGTTTTCAGATTTATTCCTATATGTGTACTCTGAGACTATGCTTCTGGCCAAATTTCATAGTCCTATGTCAACGGAAAAGACCCTGTAGGTTTTGATTTTTGTGAGTGCGAAAAATGCGGTTTTTTACGACATAAACGCTCTAACTTTTTTAAACGATAACTGAGAAGATTTTCTTTTACACAACTGCAAGAAACTATAGACATACGTATACAGTTTAAATTTCAACTCGATATCTTCAAGCGTTCTCGAGATAAAGAGTCTTGACATACACACAGACGGACAGACGGACCACAAAGTGATCCTATAAGGGTTCCGTTTTTTCCTTTTGAGGTAGGTACGGAACCCTAAACATTACGCAATATCATTATAATTTATAGCCTATGTGTTATTCTGATATGTATCTATGTGTTATTTTGCTATATTATTGCAAAGTTTCATCTCAATCCGTCCAGTAGTTTTTGCGTGAAAGAGTAACAAACATCCATCCATTCATCCATCCTCACAAACTCACAAACTTTCGCGTTAATAATATTAGTAGGATAATAAGTTGATTGAATCTTGAATTATTTATAATCCAAATGATGTTATTCGTCAGGCTTGATAATAATTATGTTCAAGTTCAAGTGTGTTTGAAGCAAGCACAGTCGAGTGTATACTCGACAGATTGCTGCCTGTCCGACTCTGAAGACCCTTGTCTAAACTACTGGCCTCTGAGTCGCTAAGATACCGAGAATAGGGTTCAAATTTAAAATCAAACTCCGAATCTGGTGTTAGAAAAATCCATAAGATAAGTGCGCTACTGATAAGTATGCACCGTAATTCTAAAGACAGAGTCGAATGTGCGTTTTTATTTTTCTAAGGCGCCAGCTATTGACAATCCTTGCACAACTTACCATATCCTTAATCATCATTCGATATAATTGAATAGAAGATACGGACCTGATGTATCGACCTTTTTAAATAGACACAGAGTAAGTTAACTTGTTCATAGCTTTCATGTTCACATTACATTAACAAAATTGTATCAATAATGAGGCAACGCTTAATAACGTTTAACATATTTTATATTGACCATTATGCTTCTAAGCCTCGTTCAGTATTCATATTCAGGAAAATGACTAATATTACTTTTAGAAACTTAAAAACCGCAAAATTGATGACAATGTTTTATCAACTCCTTCATTTATCAGCTGGTGTTGATTTCGGATTTATAAAATTTAAGTCTTTCAAAGTTCAATTTATCACAAATTTAATTTTAACCCTTACGACGATAAGTTTTTCGGTGGCTTGTTTGATCCAAATGTACTATGATGAAACTTGGTATTCATCATTCGGTCGTGGCGTATTCATACTTCAACATTTATCATACATGTGCAATTTTATGTTTATGAACAGAGATTTTAATTTAGCTGGATTGATGTCATTGTATGATCAAGTCGATTTCAAACTAAATGTTCCAAACCACTTTAACAAGTCTTTTAATCTGGTTACAGTTGCTGTTCTCTTTTCTTGTAAAATATTATGGACATGTTTTTTTTGTATTGTTATGAACAACTGCGTTCGATCAACACTATTAAATATATATATATGTTTTGGTTAGGCATTACTCGAGACATAATTGCTCTTGTGAATGTATTTTCTTTTTATGTAACTGAATGGCGCCTGAGAAAACTTGTCAGCTTTTTGGAAACCGATTTCGTAAATATCACATATTTCCATCACATTTACAAGAACATTGCAGATATTGCTGTTAAGCTTAAGCGTGCATATGATTTTGCGGTAAGTTAAAAGTGCGAACATCTGGAAAATTAACTATAACAGAATACGGATAAAACTCACGTTATAATTATACGGTCGATCCGCAAGGAATCCAACCAGTTTCAGAGTATTTAGAACTCCATCCTCAGGGAATACGCGTACCCCCGTCGACCGGCGCGCGCGCGCGCCGGTAGTTATGATGAATACTCACGGTAGTTTTAATGAAGTGATCTGGAAAATTGCGTAAATTATTATCGTCCGACATACTTCAATGCCTAAAATCAACAGTACAGTTATGTAGCCAGTGTTGACTGAAGCCAGTGACACGTGTTCTATCTATTATCTTCATCTCATATTACGCACGTGCTCAAAGAACACCAACAAGCTATGCTCCCTCAGCTACGCTTGGAGTTTTCCCGAGAGATTGAATAACCAAAGATCCGTAAAAGAAGCAAAGTCACTTACATATCCCAGAGGAATATCAAGTTAAAATTACAGTAGACAGTATGGGCGGGCATATAGCACACAGAACTGGTCAATGGGGTCACTAAATTCTAATATAGATAGTCATAGTCTTATTTATTGATAATCATTGACGTGGAATATTTTCTTTGATAATATTATTTTACATGTCAACATTACATAAATAAAATTCAATGAGTTACAATATTTGGAAATCATAAATTCAGTATAAATAAAATGATCAAATAACTATGTCAATTATACAAGGATAATTAATTCCAAATTTAAGAAATAATAATTTCAGTATGACAAATTAACAATATTATAATTATCAACTGAGGTGAACTAACCTAAATGTAATGAACTTATGAGATATTGAGATGTAAATACAAAATACTTAAATTTATACTCAAAAGTAAAATTAAAAACATATAAAACTATCTAAAATAAAATATTTCATACTAAAATAATAAATGTTTGATAATGTCAAACACAGTGTGCCACGGGTTTTATATCGCAGCCCATTGTTAGTTACCTATAACCCGAGCCGCATCCGCCGGCAACAGAAGTAAATAGTAATACTACCTAGTATTTATGTAAAAAATGGAGCAGCTTATGTTTGGTACTTTTGTGTAATTGTTTTCGATGATTTTATAGTTTCCTTTTTTCTAAATTGATTTTTAAATATATAATTTTAAACTTTTAATTTTAGTTAACACAATTACTCAAGATGTCATGAGAAACTGTATTGTAAAAATCCTGCGTTAAAATATTGTTTCTGTTAGTCAAATAGTGTTTTTACTTCTGTGTGTTTTTGTTTTATTATATTGATTTATAATTAGTCTGCGCGCTGCGCTTTGTAGCAACGTAATATGTACCTACATACTCGTAGATGAGTATGCAAGCTCAGTGAGTGAATTTCCGTATTTTTTTTGAGATCAATAAATATTGTTAAACCTTAAATTACAAATACTACAAAAAAATCATGAGGCTAAAAACACGCACCGGCCAGTGCAGCGTAAGAGTAATCTCTCACAAAGTGGACTAAAACCTTTCAACTCTAAACATAGACACTGGTCAAAAATTGTCAACTTGAGACACTGAGGCACATTTGATGAAATAACGTTGCATGCATGTTTTTTGGCCGCTGCCCAGCTCAGTTGGATTTGGTGACTGACTTTTTTGTTGAAGTTTTATAATGTGAATGCTTTGATCTTATTTTTCCAGTTCATTATAAGTTTATCTGTCAATGGGGCCCATGCCATGTGGTTCATTTATTTTAGAGCAACAACAATGAAAAATATTGACATAACAGTAAGTCAAACTATATTATTTTGTTCATTAGTTTTTTTTTGCGAATGAAGTTGTGGGCATGAAATGTATTCTTTAAAGACTAATTTTCAATGTGTATCAGGAACTCTACTTAGATGTAGGTCTCCTCCAAAATATTTTTTTTTTATTTTTGCCTTTTTCATGACATTTCATTTTGAGCCTGCATTTTTAGGGTTCTGTAGGTACCCATAGGGTAAAAACGGGACTATATTACTAAGACTTACGCTGTCCGTCTGTCCGTATGTCTGTCTGTCACCAGGCTGTATCTCATAAGCCGTTATAGCTAGAAAGCTGAAATTTTCACAGATGATGTATTTCTGTTGCCGCTATAACAACAAATACTAAAAACATAATAAAATAAATATTGAAGGGGGCTCCCATAGAGTAGGGAACCCTGCGTGCGCGAGTCCTGCTCGTACTTGGCTGATTATTTTTTGATGACATCGTCTCTTTATGTGTAGGGTCTTCTTTTGTAGCGCTTACCTGGTGACCCTCTCCATGTCATTACAGTTTCTTAAATATCTACGTAAATATACTTAAATATATATCACAGTATACATAGTGATTCTGTTTTTTCCAGATTGCTGAAGAAATGGCACGAACTCTTTGGGTACTGTTCAAATTTATGGTAACCTTTGCTCCCGCAATTATGGCAGGCATGTTGTCATCACAAGCTGACACTATAATCCACATACTGCATGACAAACTACTTCTATGCCAAGGTAGGTAATTTAGAAATATTTGGTATGGTGTATATACCACCATAGAAAAAAGAGATAAGTTCCCTAAGATTGAAAATTTGAAGATACCATTTTCGTCACGGCGTTGAAAACGCATACATGTACCTGTAACAGCCTTTTTTAATAATGCACTGCAAGACGTAGGCCTCCTCACGAAAGGTAATTGAGCCATATCTAACACGAGAACCTAGTGCGGGTCGGTGGATTCACATACGCCATAGAATTCCTTCTACGGACGTATGCAGGTTGCCTCTCGCTGTTTTCTTGTACCGAAAAACCGGTGTTGTGAAATGCCGTAGTAAATAGGTAAGAAAGAAATTCATTGTGGTGTTAAAAACCTCTGAAGGACTTCGTTTCAACAAATGAATATACGAGAATTTCTCGTTTAAAGATATATTAAGATTTATTGTTTTATGCTTTTATTTGTAGATACTTCTAGCACTGTTTGCTATCGTAGTCGTAGAGAAGAAGAGAAAAGAGAACTATAACATAATAGCAATGTGACGATCTAGCATAACAATTATGTGTAGGCCGGATCAAACTTTATGGTGTCCGTGAACACGAAGCGAGTCATTGCGCAGTAGCGAATTCATTATTTCAGCTGCATGAAGAGAGGGGATCTGCGCAGCTTATAGCTAACTAAACAGACGCCATAATGTTGCTTTTATATTTTAGATGAAATCGAAGCTCGGAAGATAGACAAGTTCATCCGCTACGTGGAAGCTCACCCGCTGAAGTTTGTGGTGTACAAAGTGATACCCCTGGACGCCAGGCTGCCCGGGATGGTTCTCAGCTTCTGCATCACTTATCTTATTGTTGTACTTCAAATGTCACATGCATATTAAATAAATGCTGTAATATCGGCAGTGTTCTCACATTTGGGCCGTATGGAGTTGAGACATTGGTACTTAAGGCCCCATATCCAAACCATACGAGGTCGGCACGAATATAAATGTTTTAAATGTAACACCAGTAAACACATACACCATCGTTTTAAATTTGCTTTATGTATATTAAAACTGCTTGAATGAGATCGGAAAAAGTGATAAGGCCGCCATATGAATTAATAAAGAATCTATATCAGTATTTGTATGTAGCACTAGTTTTAAAGCTATTTATAACACATTTGCTCGTAAAGTGGCTGTAATTACACCAATTTCAATATCGTAATGTATTTCATTACGCACTTGTGCGTTATTGTTATGTAAAATGCACGAGTTTTTTTTAAATCTTAGCAAAGAGTTTTTATGTCAGAAAAGTGGTCAATATTCTGGCAACGTAACGATCACTTTTAAAAATTGTTCAAATTTCTATCACGGCTTTAACAAGTAATTAAAGGTTTAAATTCGTTTAAGAAAGTCAGAGTTTTATTAATTTCCTCGCAAATATGTTATAAAACGTCGTATGACATACTCGTACGTGCGCTTTGAAAATTACAGCCTCTGCTTCCTTAAAGCAATATTGCCTTGGCTGTAATTTTTAACTTACCGCGCTATGATATATCATAATGTACTATTAAAATATTGCTCTGTTTTTGTGTTTTCGGGGTGAAGTATAAACAGTTTGTGTATTTATCAAGTTCTTTCATTTATCAACTAGCTTTGCCAGTGCCTTCACTCGCGTGATTTTTATGCTATCTCTTAGTAACTTTTTATTTTTCGGCATATAAAGTAACTCATGTCGGTCTCCAACCTTTTTACAAAATACAAGCGGCAGCAGAATTAAACGCAAGTAGCGTCCCACGCCACGTAGCCGTTTTTCCATGGCGCCAGAGTCAAACCAATTGACTTCTTATACAGTTGGATCTGCTAAAACGTGGCAGTTCTAGCACACATATGTACGCCGATATTTAAGCTCTGCGGACTATGTCGTTGAGGACGAAAACCTACTCGTGCATCGACGACAACTGAGAGCGTGATAGCCATCGGCTTACACCATGAAACCACCGTTGCATCTGTGTGGTTTACCCACTTCGCAGCCTTGGCAGAGGGCGAATAATTGTCGCCGTTCAAGAAGGTGTCAAGGTGTGTAAGAGACGCACTAAGATTCAAGATTATTTATTTGTCATAAAACACGGTAATCATATATAACTTAAAAAATGTCACACAAAAATATATTCACGAGTCATTATGTCAAAAATCATTAAACAGAAATTAACATAATAATAATAAAAAAGTCAAATAATAAAAATTTATCGGATATGAACATAACAATAAAAAAGTCAAATAACAAAAAAAAAAAAAATTTAAAACAATTTTGTCACCTAATAATTTCCAGATTTCATAGTAACATTTTTTGGCTAGCAAGGGTTTAATTTACATTTAAACATAACAATGTTTAGGTCTCGTATGTCTTTGGGTATCAATCATAATCTTGGTGTATATTATAATAAAAATACTTTTTTTCATTAGTGCAGTTTTAGCTGGTCGAGGGCAAATTCTCATCTCGTCATGGAATCATGTACATATACCTGCATTAGTCCAGCTACCGAAAAGGTGGAGAATTGTTTTCACGAAAGAAGCGACTTCCAATATATATAACGACGGTAGTGTGAGGATACCATCTCTATCTATATTAATAATTTCCTCAAGGGGTACGGTAGACTCGATTGAAACCTTTCCTAAATGATAAAACATAAAAAAATAATGATTTCGAGTCGACAACATATATCCGGAAAATTCGGATTATCGAGTATTTTAATAAATTATAACGGTTCTGACAAACAAATCGCAGTCTCCATATTGTCGGGCACATGACATATCTTGAGCAGTCATTCTTCTTCTTCTTTTATGTTTTGGCGTCGCATTGTTGTGCATTTGCCAGTGTCAAGTATTAAGTTATAATAATTTTTGATAATATTTCATCAATAACCATTAGATTATAGAAGGGTATACCCATCAATATGGAATGTAAGAAAAAATGCCAAGTCGATGGTATAACCATAGGTTCCAACGTGCTATGGAGAGGGCTATGCTAGGTGTCTCTCTGCGGGATCGAATCATAAATGAGGAGATCCCTAGATGAACCAAAGTTACCGGCATAGCCCAGCGGATTAGCAAATTAAAGTGGCAGTGGGCAGGGTACATTGTTCGAAGAACGGATGGCCGATGGGGCCGTAAAGTTCTCGAATGAACCACGGACCAGCAAGCGCAGCGTAGGATGTCCACCGACTAGGTGGATTAACGATATAATAAAAATCACAGGAACACGATGGATGCAGGCAGCTTCCAACCGGCCTTATTGGAAATCCATGGGAGAGACCTATGTCCAGCAGTGGATGTCCTACGGCTGATCTATCTAGATAGATAACCATATAAAAAATAAGTACTGGTTAAAATCTTTACAGTTGAAGTTGACTTTCTTTACGTAATATAAGAATGTACATTTTCAGTAGGGACATACTTAATCATTTATTTTTGAGTAATTTTAATTTTGAGCAAAACATTTTACTTTGGGGTATTGTATTACACAAACGTAAAAAATCGTGAGTACCTATTTCTTTAAATGAATGTCTTTCAATGATCTTTCATCATTGTTTTGCTTGATGATACCTACATCAGAGCCGTGGTGGTCTAGAGGTAGTGACACCCGCCTTACAATCGTGAGGTCGTGGGTTCAAATCCCCGGTCCCGTACCAATGAGTTCTTTGGAATTTATGCACGGAATTTCACACCACTGGCTTTTCGGTGAAGGAAAACATCGTGAGGCAACCTGCATGCGTCCGTAGAAGAAATTCGATGACGTATGTGAATCCACCAACTCGCACTGGGCCAGCGTGGTGGATATGGCCCAATCACCCTTAGTGGGTAGGCCTACGTCCTGCAGTGGACTATTAAAAAAGGCTGGTACAGTACAGTACCTACATCATTTAGTTAACAGCTGAATCTCTTTGCATTTGGTAAACATTCTCATAATTGTAGAAAATGGATGCAGCGAAGGGCTCTTCGTTAAGATGGTGATCGAGTAACAGCAAAATTATTATCAGTAAATGTATTATGAGTCACATTTCACCCGAGCGAAGCCGGGTTGTCATCTAGTATTTTATAAAATATGGCATACAGCTGAGACGAAACATTGCCCTGACGTATCTTTTTTGTGCCTTGAAAGCAACCCTCTTGTCAGTAGAGTTCCCCCAGAAAATAACGCCGTATCGCAATATTGATTTAGACATTCCGTAATACGCCGTTATTAAAGCATCTTCATTAATTAATGTTGACAATTTGAACAAAGCGTATGATGTAGAGCTTATTCTTTTAGTTACATTTTCAATCTGAGCTTTCCAATTGAGTTTGCTGTCGATAGTTAGCCCAAGGAATTTAGTTGTTTCTACTTCCTGTATGACTCTATCATTATACTTAAACGTTACACTTTACGTACTTGACGTTGTCGGAAATGCATGTTGTACTAGATTTATTTTTGAGTGATTTGTATTCATCCATTCTATTATTGAATTAAGCGTATTGTTAATTTCTATCTCGAATGTGTCTCTATTTGTACTATTTATTGTCACAGTACTATCGTCGGCAAATAGAGTCATTGGATAGTCAACTGCTTTAGCGAGATCATTGATATATCCCGAAAATAGCATAGAAGCTAGCACACTACCTTGTGGTATACCGCAATTTAGTGTACGGGCATCCGATTTGTATCCAACCTCTTGTTTTTTGGTTATATCTACTTCTAAAATCTTAGTATAGTTATTTCTGAAGCTCAAATATGATTTTATAAGATCATTGCTATTTCCTCTTACACCGTATAACTTGAATTTACTTAGAAGAGTGTTGTGCTGGACATAGTCGAAGACTTGGGTCATATCGCAAAATATTGCGCAAACAGGCGTAGTTGTTTCAACATTACTCAACAATATTTAAAAAATCATAAATTGCCATGTCCATGCTTTTTCTTTCACGAAATCCCTTCTGTTCATAACACAATATATCTTTCTTCTCTAAGTAATAGTAAATTTGCGAGTACGTATATTTTTCTAGTATTTTTGAGAAGATAGGGATAAGTGCGAGTACCTATGATTTCTCGATTATAATTTTCTTAATACGGGCTTTATGATGGAAATAATTATACCTGTAACTGTAACTGTACCAGCCTTTTTAATAGTCCACTGCAGGACGTAGGCCTACCCACGAAGGGTGTTTGAGCCATATCCACCACGCTGGCCCAGTGCGGGTTGGTGGATTCACATACCCCATCGAATTTCCTCTACGGACGTATGCAGGTTGCCTCACGATGTTTTCCTTCACCGAAAAGCCAGTGGTGTGAAATTCCGTACATAAATTCCAAAGAACTCATTGGTACGGGACCGGGGATTTGAACCCACGACCGCACGATTGTAAGGCGGGTGTCACTACCTCTAGACCACCACGGCTTCTAATTATACCTGTACCAATACATAAATTCGTAATGTAGCTCAGGTGTTCACATATGTAAATAGAGACTTGCTTTATTATATTTGTACAGATACCATCGTAGCCTACACTATCAGTATTTTTAACGAGTTAATTATTCTATAAATATCGAGCGCAGTGCTGGGAAAGAAGAACATAGAGTCTGGTCTACTTACAATTAATGATTCATTTTTTTGGTAACAATTAGTACTCACGGGCTCAATTTTGTCATATTGGGATCAATAACAATACTATCGCCTTCTTTTATTCGCCAATTGCATTAGTTTAGTGGTTTTCATTTTGCACTATTAAATATGCCCCAGGTACATTTAGACTTATTTGTGGCAGTTTTTATAGCGTAGTCGTTCTGAGATTGAGTTAGCTTCGAAATTTTTCTAAACACCTTTGAATATTTTGTTAATTTATTTTTACTATCCATGTTTAGGTGTTGCCTATATTGCCATAAGTGCATTCGTTTCTTTTTACTGTTTTATTTTAATAGTTATAAGCGTTATTCGAGTCAGTCATCTATTACATAAAAGCCTTCCCTGAGTGACTGACTGAAAGACAGCCTTCAGCCCAAACCGCTTAAGATATAAACTTGAAATTTAGAATATGGGTACATTGTACGACGTGATGGAGCACTAAGGAAGAAAATTTTGAAAAATCGTTCTGTAAAAGGTTAAAACGGGCCCTTTTCGTTTGTATGTAACTTTTATTCCCTGTACCAAATGACTTGAAACTTTGTATGGATGCTTTACAGACAAAATAAAAAATACATTTGTTCCTGTTTTCCCGATTTTTTCTTATCTAAGGGGTCAAATAAGGTCCGAAAGTTACATCCAACCAGCTGAACGGTTATGGTTGAAATCTGGCATGAAGGAAGCACACAGCATGTTTCAATATAAAAATTAATAATATCTAGGAAAATCTATAGGGTTCCTTAGGGATAGCCAACATTAATCAGTTCAAGCTACAGCCCAAACCGCTGAAGATATAAACTTGAAATATGGAATATACGTTTATCGTACGACATACTGAACTGAATACGACCAGTTTCGGAGTATTCAGTTCTCCATCATCGTCGTTTGTCAGTCACATCGAGAAGACGATACATATTGATGATCATGGGACTTAAGGTCAGCGAGAAAGAGGTGGCCCGATGGCCCTTTGTAAGTAGGCCTATGTTCAGCGGTTAACTCTTAAAACTGAGTGCTGTAGCCCCCTGAGGGGAGTACGGGGTTGGAATTTTGTCTATCATGTTATCTCTTTACAGGGTTATTTCTAATCAATTAGTATCCTTTTAGGGGCTTATTCTGTGCACCAAAACTAACAACTTTTGATCTAAGACTTTTGTCAAAACTCAAAAACTTTTGATGTACAGAATAAGCCCCTAAAAGGATGCTAATTTTTACCAATCAGATTGTATAAGTTTCATTTGGTATATTTTCGAACCCCATGCTATGGCAAAGCTATCCTGCCTACTTCACCATTTGATGGTAGCAAAATAATTAATATATTTATAGATAAAACATTTATTAGTGTACAAGGAAATAAAGTTAACAGGCAAGTACAATATATTGTACTTGCCTCAATTTCTATAAAAGCTACTTCATCTTCAGTACAACAGAAGACAGAATATTATGGTACCATCATTATTATAATGTTACCCAGGTTAAAACCCGCGACTTCGCCCGCGTTATTTTAGAACCTTTAAATCATAATTCATAGTCATCTCGTTAATCGAACACAAAGGTTTTTTTTGTAAGATAGGAACTAAAACTATTCTTCAAGAAGTAAAATAACCTTTCAATAAAATCCATCCAAGTTTTTCATTGGCACATTTTAAAACACATTTAAGCTTTTGTTTGTCGTGAAAGAATATTTTTCGGTGTGCTCACTCACGTATTGAACCATGCCGCTTCTCACTCGTATACAAAATTTTATCCAATTACATTCAGTATCATTTCATTAAGCATCAGAAATCTAATTTTGTCTATTCTGAAGAAACCATTTTTATTCCGGGAAACAATAAGATAAGGAATAATGAAAGCTACGCATACAACATCTCATCCAAAACCGTTCAGCTAGTTTATAGTCATCGAGATAGTCGTAGGAATCTCACGCTTTTTCTGAACGCCGGTTTTCTATTTGTCCAAAGAAAATCCTTTGTAGATACCATCCCTGACCCCGCTTCGGGGGTAGGCTGACTGGTCCGTATACCCACTGAAAACTCTAAAGTGTTTATTAGTGTCGGAGTTGCGGGCATGCTTCATCTTCATCTTCAGGGTATGTTGACTCTTTGACGTGATGTATTCTTGCAAGTGAGCTCGAAAAGTCAACATGTCCTGAATATGTTATGAGACAAACACGTGTCGTAAAGAGTACAATAAGAATAAGGGAGCTTTTAATACGTTGGTGCGTTTCATTTATTTTTATTTTTTTCACTATTTTGTAATATTGTTGTTAAAATTTTAATAATTCATGTATTAATGTATTATTAAAAAAATCCTCTTACTCAATTTCTTAAAATAACTTATATTATGTTAATTTCAGTTAAGTACAGGATGAATTATGTATTGGTCAACTAGAAAACGGATTAATTACAATTTTATTCCAGGCTTACTATTTTTAACTATTTACACAACATTTTATTATTCTCATACAAAAAACGTGATTTTTTTTTACTCGATAACAATAACAGCAACAGGAAGATGCTAAAAAATCACATGTTACGAGTATTCCTTTCAAAAATAACAGAACCAGGTAGCTCAACACATGACATTAGAGTTAAATTAATTGATTATGGACACTAACGTAGTTTTAATATTACGTAATTTGTACTCAGTGCATTGCAAGACGGCTCCGCGTGCTAGCACTTGACTCGACGCCGAATGCGGTCGAATTTATAGTGATATATACTTTATATTATATTAATAATATATGTAAATATTATCGTCCCAAGTGTTTAAAAAAAAAGTATTTTTCTTTTACCGCTTATAATTTTGACGAATACAAATACAAAAAAAATACAAAATCGTTTATTTGTCCAATTAAGAAGCACAATTGATATCTTGGTTTCCTGGCCCCTATGCTAGGTCAAAACCTGTATTATAAGAGCCAGTACCTTCCTACTTACGACTGCTGACAAAAGATAATAATCTTAGTTACACAGAATTGTTTACTTAGATCTAAAATTATTAGGTAAAGGAGAGCTATGTGTATGTGTGTGTGTGTTAGTGTGTGTTCGTAACACTGCAATACACAATATCTCTTTAGAGTCAAGGTTACTCATGTGTGTTTTGTGTGTGTGTGTGTGTGTGTGTGTGTGTGTGTGGGGGTGTGTGTGTGTGTGTGTGTGTATGTATATATGTTTATGCTAGATGAGCATATGATATAAATATATATGTAAGTAATTATAGATAAATATATATATTAAATAAATAGATAGAAGGCATTGCCACATTGCATTTTCTTAAATTTAATAAACGTGTAATAATTAAATGTTTCACCATTACATATATAATTATTTGGAATTGTTGTTTAAAAGTTTAATGGTTAAAGACCTTATATGAAATAGACAGATAGACAGACAAACCTCTTTATTTACAACCACAATTAAAAAATAAACACTGTTTACACATATACGACAAAAATATGATTATAAAGTAATAGATATATTATAAAACCGCGATCGCGTAGTAATTTATTGAGTAGCAAGAATGCCAGTCATATTCTTACTATGTATCTACCTACATAAAATCTCTGATTTTAATGTACCTGTACCTATACACATACAGCCTTTTTTTAATAGTCCACTGCTGCAGGACAAACAGGACTATGAAGGGTGACTGGGCCATATCCACCACCAGTGCCAGAGCCCAGTGTGGGTTGGTGCAGGTTGCCACACAATATTTTCCTTCGCCGAAAAGCCAATAATTTGATATTCCGTACATAAGTTCCAAATAAACTCATTGATACGGGATCAGGCTTTGAACCCACCACCTCACGATTGTAGGACAGACGTTACTACCACTATACTACCACGGCTACATATCTCCGCCATTAGTGTGTCGATTTATGTTTTATTGGTAGTGAATAGGTATACAGTGGCGTAGCGTGCTTTGGAGGAGCCCGGAATCAAAAATAGTTGGGGAACCCAAATCCCTCATTCTCACAAAAGAAACAAATATGCTTGTATTAACTTGAAATAAATATATACCGCCTTATCACAATAGATTGAAACACGCTTTAAACACTGTCTAGCCGTACAATTTGTGCCGTTAAACATTGTCTAAACCGTGCGTAAAACTTTTATGGTAACACGGTTATTTATAAGTAATTGTCACTTCCTCCTAGAAATTGAGCTAGCTAAACAATTCAAATTGAATATACACTTTTCTTGCGTTTTGGCGAATTTTTCGGCGAATTGATTCAATAGACTATGAATTCCTAAATAAACTAAGTAAGTATAGCTGAAGAAGATTTCAGTTGTTCTAAAATGTTTTCCTCTATAGACAATTTTTGGGTGAACGCTTAACCCGGGAAAAAGATATGACTCTTATTCGGGAAGCACGAAATCAAGTGACATTGTGGATAACATTTTACTAAGTTTTACTTACACACGTTAAGGCCCCTGTAGCTCGAGGGCCCCGTATCGTTGATACAGCTGATACTACGATAGCTACGCCCCTATAGGTAAGTGTCCTGACACATAGGTTGTGTGTTTGTGTAAAGTTCTCGAATGTAGATAATGTATTGGCAAGCGTAGCGAAGGTTTTCACGTAAATATAAGACCTGGTCGAGACCACCAGAACACGTTGGATGCCAGTGCTTCGATTCCTTCCATCACTGCTCTTTAGGTTAGCAAGTCAAAGAGGCCATAAGTAGGGCACACAACTCGTAAAACTGATGTCCGATGTTTTACAAAGTTCTCGAGTGAAGACAAGATCAAGAAACTAACTCACATAGGTAGAATGTAGATGGACTGTGGGCCTCTAATATATTAACCTTTTCTTTTATTTTGATCATTTTTATTTTCAGAAATCAGGGCAATATATTATGTACAGCCACTCGACACAAACAAACTCACTTTTATTTAGATATTGGCATACTATCTTTCTTTTACATAAACTTCGAACAGTTTAAGACTACGGAAACTCCCGCGATTTGGGTAGGTTCTAACTCATCATAATGGTTCATCCGGTATATCTAGCATGTGTGTGACGTTTACCTACATTACTTGGTAAGTATATGTATAGTCACAATACTCATAAAATCTGTCTTCTTTAGCCAAGCCGGGGCAGGCAGCTAGTACTATATAATGACTATGAAACATAAACGTAAGATATATAATTACATACTTTTTCATTAAACCAAGCTGTCACAAATACACAGTGTGCCTACTTGTGCAGAGAATGCATTTCGATTCTAACCTCAACTGGAACTTTCACATAAAAACTTTGGTATTCAAAAACAGAAAGCATATATACATAATTATTTTTTTAGAACTGTAGCCAAATTTAAACTGGTTATACAAACGTAAAAACATTGTATGAATGCACAATAAGTACCGTATTTGTGCATGTGCATGCACTGCTCCTAGAACTAACATCATACCAGCTGAGAGAGCTCAGCGTGCCAAACTAAAAGTACTTTAACATCTGCCTTTTAGGCATTCTACATCTTCCTACCTTCTTCCTTCCTATATCATCTTAACTTAGCGTAGAAAAATATTTATCAACGAAAGTTTAAGTCGTTATCATAAATAACTGTAATCCGTCAAATAATATAACCCATCTAATTTTTCCACATCAAATTTTATCCAGATAGATGTAATTGATGTTTTTATTTAACAAATTTTAGGACTTAATCTGATTCCTTAGATAAGGAGAATTCGGAAAACCGGATCAGTAGTAGGTTTTTCATTTTGTTTGGACAATATGTATACGAAGTTTTAAAGTCAATCGGGATAGCTCTAGGTAGTAAAAAATTACGTACAAACAAAAAGGTCCCATTTTACCACATTAGAGGTTCAATTTTCAAAATTTTCATCTTTAGTGCACCATTACGTTAATCAATGTACATATACTCGTAATATCCAAATTTCAAGTTTCTATCTTCAGTGGTTTGGGCTGTTGGCTGTCTGTCAGTCAGTCACTCAGGATTTTTTTATTAATATAGATAGATGTATTATTACTACTTAACTTGTTACAAATGGTGTTATGAATAAACTACTATAATTATGACTATATTACATTCTAGACTGGGAGGCGAACGATAAAAATGCAAGCATTTTCTAAAACCTGAATGTTGGTATTACGTAACCATAGCAAGTATAAAGTAATATCCCGGAGTCAGTTAGCTGGGTTCCTTAGTATTTTTCTAAAAGAATAGAAGGGTATCTCGGAATTACATTAAAAAAGCTGAAAAAATATGGTATAAGTAAAGACATTACTATAAATCGAAAAAAGAAAACACTGTTTTGTAACAGTTCTGTGTCAGTCACTCAGCCATATAATGCGCAAAAAGATAGCTTGTAATGCAAAATAATCCGGTTGTAATATAGTAGGTACCTACTTTTTTGCAAATTCAAACAGGTGGGTACGCCAAACGATAAGGAACCCAGCTAAATTGACTCCAGGGTATTGTTGTACCGCGTAATGGTAAAGTAATACCAAAAATGTAGTTATTGAAAAATGCTTGCGTTTTTGTTTCTCGCCTCTCGGGCTATACCTCGTATTCTAGAAAAAACAGCTTAGTGGCACATAGAGAATCAGCGTTGCCGTGTTAACACTTTTTACGCTATAATGAATACCTATTTCAAAAAATATCATACAACTAGCTTGACTATACTTTTCAGAGTACTTCACATTTGTTTCGGTTATGATTTTGGGTTTTTTAAATATGAAACGTTGAAACAGAAAATTATCGGAAAGTTTTTATGTTTCCTACAATGTATTTTGTTATTTTCGTTGTCGTTATGGAGTGTTTATTCTAGACATATTTATAACCAAATCTTTTTCATTTGGATCTTTTATTCTTTTAGTCAATATGCAACTTATGTTTTACTATTTGTGTTTAAACGATCAGATGCGACTTTATTCCAGTTTTATTGCGATATAAAAAATATTGATCTTGAGTTAAAGGAATACAAAGCTCGTAAATATATTGAACGAAGACTACAATGGCTCATATTATTTTGTTACTTATACCGTACATTAGAGTGCGGTGTTTATTGCGGTATATACGGTTGGTGTACACAACCAATATGGGTTTCAGCTCTAAATTTTTGCATATTAATGACTTTTGATACCGTTTTAATAACGGTTATGTTTATGTATTACACATTTTACCATCGCCTGCAAATTTTTACTGCAAATTTAATGAGCAGGAACCATCGACTCCTTGTATCCTATCATCGTTTGTACAAATTAATTGCTGATGTAGTGGAAAAATACAAATGCGCATACGATGCCGTGGTAGGTGCATACAGCCGACGCCAAACGAGTGAAATTTTGTGAGACGCGAATCGCGTAATATCGGTTGCATACCAAAGTCGACTCGTTTTCGGTCGCTGTGTGGTAGGGTCATGTGTTGTACCTTGGGACGGTTGTACCTAGGGACATTCGTTATATTCGAAAACTAGCGACAGTAAAAAAGTTAAATAATATCCTTTGCGTAGTATATTTATAACTTAGCAAGACTAGTAAGTCTCGTGACCATTCCGGCTTCTAGTTAATTTTGAGAAAAGTTTAAAGTTTTTTGGAGTCAAAAGTATTTTTTTTTTAGATATTTTGGAGTAGTTTTACATTTCATAGGTGCTCTGAATTGTTAAAACTTATTCACGTATATTTTAGTCTGTTATTTTCTTTCTACAATACCATAAATACCAAAGCAGTTTCCTAACATGCAAATTAAGATTATTTAGTTTGCTTTAATATGGCTGTTTTTGTACCTTGGGACATAATTTTGTTTGTACCTTGGGACACTTTAATGTATGAACACTTCTTACTAACCACATGTATTAGTTATTAATAGTGCCACGGACGAAGCCGTGGTGGCTTAGAGGTAGTGACACCCGCCTTACAATCGTGAGGTCGTGGGTTCAAATTCCGGTCCCGTACCAATGAGTTCTTTGTAATTTATGTACGGAATTTCACACCACTGGCTTTTCGGTGAAGGAAAACATCGTGAGGCAAACTGCATATGTCCGTAAAAGAAATTCGATGGCGTATGTGAATCCACCAACCCGCACCGGGCCAGCGTGGTGGATATGGCCCAATCTCCATTCGTGGGTAGGCCTACGTCCCGCAGTGGACTGTTAAAAAAAAGGCTGATACAGTACAGTGCCACGGAGCAAAACTAACATAAAGAAAGATGCAATAAGCTCGGGACGTTGTAAAAAAATATTAAGACAGGAAAAATAAGAAGTGTAGCAACGAATTCGGGTTGAAAAAATCAACTTTACACAGTTATGTGAACACTATCCAGAGTGGTTCTGAGACCGATATAAATTTCATTCATACCACATTATGAAGTGAGTAATTTATTAGTAATTTCCGACAATGAAAAAAAGCTTTTGTTAGAAAATATAGTTAAAATTAATTGTGTCCCAAAGTACATACAGGCTTGTCCAAAAGTACAGACGTGTAACGTACCTTCGGACAAAAACCTCAATTTTTATTTGCTCTTTAATAAAAAATAATCTAGCATTGATATAGCACCCAAAAATAACTTAATCGTTAGCGATGAAATGCCCTACAAACTATAGTAACTTTTATTTAAAAATCTTAATAATGTTCAGAGATATGTGAACTCAAAGTTGAAAAAATTGAAAATGTCCCTTGGTACGAGTACATCACATGACCCTACAAATAGGATTTTAAGATGAAACCAAATATTGAGTAGGTAATATCCAGGATTCATTTTACGTAACTCACAACTCAATAAATTATGCCCGCTTGGCCTTGCCTCTGTACAATCATTTTTTTTGTGATTTGATCGTGAGATCTAAATAACACTTGTGCAACAATTAATATTTTTTACAGTATTTGGTGGCTCTTTCATATAATGTACCTGTGATCATGATGTCATTATACCTTGCTGTTTGGGATCTACACACCAGCAAAGAACCGGTAAATAAATACGTAGATAAGTAAGCCAAAAAACCTCATTCGTGCTTTCAAAAGATCTCTCATTTTGGTGTCATCATCATAGCTTAGCTAGATTTTTTTTACCACAGCATTTTAATCTATACAACAGCTACGCACTACGGGTCACCGTACGCCCTCTAGCGATTACGCTAGATCACATCTGACGCGTACGAATAGTTGTTGAAGTGTTTATCAACGTTATATTGAAATTCAATGGCACTTCTCGTGATACCAGCAATACACGTGTATTAGGAACAGTTGACCAAAATAATGATTTTACATTTCGAAAGTACATAAAATTACGCACTGACGACGCTTCCGAATGGAGCGCGTCCATTCAAAATCATCAATTCGATGAAGCCAACTGTTGGCTTCACATTTTACACAATTATTGTTTGATTTATAGGCGAAAAAAATACAGTGTACCTTTTTTTAAGAGTATAGGGATACTCCGAGGCAAAGAAGTATTCATTTGTAGCCATAAAGTCACTAAAATGATACCATTTTAGTGACTTAAGCCATTCGTGAACATCGTAAAGTCAGGTTTAAAACAATAATAGATTGTAAAAATGAAGATTTTTCTTTGAATTAACTGAATAATATAAATCCGGTTGAATGTTACGTATTTAATATTGCATGTGTTATGTTGTAATGAATAAAGACATGAAGAAGAAACAATATTAATACATAGCAACGTCACATTGCAGGTTTGGAAAATCGTGTTTTCTCATCAGAATGTAATTACCATATATTTCCTGGGTCTTACAATAGGACCTGCTTTGACCGCATCTCTTCTTGTTGGCCAAGTTGAAAAGGTCAAACTTATATTACATGAGAAACTTCTGTTGGAAAAAGGTATGAATATATGAATAAGATATTTTGAAGAGATCTTCTTCTTCTTGATAAGTGAACGTCTTGTTGGAAGAAATTACTTATAATCACTGAATCGCTGTCCTTATTTCTGCCTTCTACTGTTAATTTTTCTCAAAAAATGTGTTAATGTTTCACAGATAAATCAAAGTCGTCAGATATAAAGTATTTCATCCGCTACGTGGAGGCCCGTCCGCTCAAGTTCTCGGTGTACAAAGTGATCCCGCTCAACGCGAGCCTGCTCGTGATGGTTTTGAGTTTTTCAGCTACCTACGTTATTGTTGCGATTCAGTTTACACATTTGTATTAAACGGCAAAATTATACAATCAAACAAACTTACTTTTACGTAAGTTTTATTCTTAAGCTTTTGCGATTTGATGTACACGAAAAAAAATCGCTAAAACACACTCTACACTAACGATATGCCCGAGTGTCGCAGGCCAAATCGTCGAACGTGAAGAGTTGAATGACATGGCTAGTGTATGATGTGCTGGCACGGCGTATCACGATGTGCCCAGACATATCACGATGTGCCCACACATATCACGATGTGACTAATGTAGCGACAAGCCTACGACGTATAAATTTTTTATGTCCCGTGACCCCGACCGATGCAACTCGGTCGAAAGTCGGAACGTTGAGATAATCAAGTACCTAATTATTTACCTCGAATTTTCAGTGTGCGACTAAATATAAATTGCCCGTTAAAATATAATAATAATCTTACCTGGATGAAGTTCGATTTTAATTTTGTAGTATGATATGAAGAGTTTTTTTCATCTTGATTAAGGCGAAAGTAAATTTATAAAATAAAAATAGGCAGATAGAATTTAAGTCACGTGTTTAACTTCATGATAATTTTATTGAGTGTGATATCACGAGTGTGTACTGCTTTGTGCCTAATAAAAAATATGTCTGTTATATTATATCTTTATTTATCTTATTTGTCACCGACACACTCACTCACACAAAAATCATCATAATAGGCATGATGACTAAAATATAAATTAGTCTGTCAGACAGACCATCAAAAAGTATTAGACACGTATTTTTTCTTTGGTCAATTAAACATAAATTGATGAAGATACAGCCCGTCAAAAATCTGCGGGACGTCACAAGTGCCATACTAATGTATAGACTTCTGTAAGTGAAGTGACGTCACGACTCCCACTCCCAAACTTTGACAAGATTTATCTTTGTCGTTTGTTGTTTGATTGACAAAAGAAAAAATACGTGTTCAATATTTTTGGATACTCGCGGACTAATTATATTATTAATTTTGCTTACCCGGTCATCATGCCTATTTTAAGATACTTCTAGCAAACACAACTAGCTTATAATTTTGAATATCATTATTAATTAGCTTAAATAGCTAAGAAAAAATCAAACATACCGTAATTTTGGACAAGTTATCTTATTTTAGAAGTGATTACCAAGATAACTTTGCGATCGATTTCAGTTTATGTCCCTAAAAGATTCAAATTATGAAGAATTGAAAATGATAAAAGTTTTAATCGACATTACATCATGGTAGGCTTACAAACTACGGTAAAAAAAGAAAAATAGCAAATACAGAAATGTAGAAAAAGGTTCATCTCAGCATGAATCATTAAAAAAAGTTAATAAGAAAAACGTAATTAATTAAAAATTTAGGATAAACGCTAAAGTATTGCGGGCGCCACAAATATAGCGCCAGTAAAAGCAACCAGGGAGGCATCAAGGGAGCCAACTAGAAAGAAAGAAAGAAATACCGTTTATTTCGTGACATACATGAACAAATATAAACAACAAACAAGAGTAACAATGGTTATGCAGCAAGTGAGCACGGTATGCCATGAAAACCGGTCCCAACTCAGCGTGAATTGCTGATTGAGAACAATCAGCGCTGGTATTCTGCCGAGACCGGTAGGTGACGTCACGTACAACATAAATGTAAATTTAAACATTAACAAAGATTCAGAGTATTAGAGTATAAATACACATGAAAACACATACACATAGTTAAATAAAATCACACAACAAAGACAGTATTCCATGAACTAAAAACATCAACACACATTATCCTACATCACACTATTAAATATCTTCCTACGAAAGAGCCCAAAAAAACGTAAAATCAAAACAACTTAATCGATTGATAGGTTTCCCAGTGTTAAGAAAACAACAAATTAATAATATAAATATTCTTAGGTAGGTACGCCGTTCATAAAATCACAAATACAACGCACAATAACAATGAGATCTCAATTTCGAATCTAGATGGCACTTGTATCGTTTCTGAGAGATTCCTCACTTTTTTGATGAGCGAAAATAAACTTTTTTAGTTTATATTTAAAACAGAACAAACTTTGCACGTTCCTTATGGCTGGTGGTATATTGTTCCAACATTTAGTAGCAGCATATCGGAAGCTGCCTCTGAAAGCCGCTGAGTGATGACGCTCTGTCCTCAGAAGAGACAGCTTTGAACATGCACGAGTTACGTGAGGGTTGCGACCTTGCTTCCATGACAACTTCTCGTACAGATAACTCGGAGTTTTGTATTTCATGACACCAAACAAAAGACTCGCTAGATGAATTTTCCTACGATGCATCATTTTCAGGACAAAATGCTTATTTAAAAATGACGTCACATGTGATCTATAAGGAATATCAAAACAGAAACGAGCACATGCGTTTTGAACTCTTTGAATTATTTTTTTAGTTTTGGCCAGTAGTCGTGGACCGAATACGGTATCTATATAATTTAATTTAGACAAAACTACTGATTCCACGAGTTGTATTCTACGGTCTACTTTCAGATACCTTCGCATTTTGTATGAAACCTTGAGTTTGTAGAGACAATTCCGAACGCAGTTTGCTACATGTTTTTCATATCGAAATTCAGAGTCCATAAGTAAGCCTAGATTACGCGCCTCATAGACCCGCTCGATAGGTTCATTCATAAGCTGCACCTTTTCTACTGGATATAAATTAGTTAATTGGTGTCTGCTGCCAAAGACAAGGTATTTTGTTTTGGTAGGGTTTAGTAAAAGGCAATTATCAGTGGCCCATGCAGCAATTCTGTCAAGATCTTCGTTTAACCTAGATATCGCTGTGTCAATATCCGATGGTTTACATGATAAATAAACTTGGATATCATCTGCATATATGTGATATTTGCAGTATTTTATTTGTGATACAATGTCCGCAGAATACAAAGAAAAACAGATGGGACCGGCAATAGATCCCTGTAGAACACCTCTTCTGACAGTTAGCTTATCTGATTCCATCAATGAACCATCAGTCCGAACAATCTTCACAGCTTGAGTACGACCAGAATGATAGCTGTTGAACCATTGCAAGGCATCGGAATCAAATCCATAATAACTATATTTTGAATGAGCTTAAGGTCAATGAGATTTAAGTCTTCTTTTTCTACATCGTGAGTAAGACCAACGTAATGATTAGATGTCATTACCGTGGTAGGCCCAATATGTTCAGCAGTGGACTGTTAAAAAGCCGGAGCAGTATTCAAAAGAAGTTTGAGAATCGATTCATTCATAACAATTATTATTTTGAGTATTTCTTGTGGACGTTTTCTTAAACCTACATAAAAGTGATAGATGTCTATTATAAAAATAAAGTTTATATCATAAAATATTTAAATATGTTAAGTAAGTACCTTTCTTTCGTAATGAGTTTTCATGTAACACATCAAGTCAATGATAAATTATGAAAAGACCAAATGATACATTGTTTTCATTTTCAAAAAAGTGGAGTCCTAGGTTCTTTTATTTGTGTATATTCATCGATAATTTCGCCAATTGTGGACCGAATCGAAAAATATTTTTTTTAGTTCGAAAGGATATACTCCCGAGGTGGTCCCATTTAAATTTTACAGAAATCGGCTAAGATGTTTTTGAAAAATCAACAATAATGTAAACAATTCGAGCGATAAATTCAAATTTTGTACACAATGGAAGGCGGTTTTACCATTTTTTTTTACGAATATGTATTTCCATTCTTCTAACCGGTCTTATAAGAAATCAATTGGGAAAGTCTATTAGTGGACGTCTAAAGAATGAATGGAATTGTCATTTAACTACTTGAATAATTAACTACGACAAATAATATTCCTTGAATCCTTCTTGAAAAAAATAACAATATAAACTGGTGATCCATCCCAATATAGCATAACAAAATTAGCCGTTCCAAAGCTAACTAACGTTAACATTCCCAGTAAGTGAACAATCTGTACTGTAATGTACATAGTATTAAACTACAAATATACTGTAAAATTAGAACATAGGTACATGATGTACATCACAAAATATAATAAGTGGAGCTCAGCTCTGGTGGACGCGACGCGTGAACAAAATGCTAATGTATTGCAATGCTATTTATACATAGTTTATTATTGTTATTTCTATAAATAGCATTGTTATTCAGCATGGCGATGCTGCCAGCATGCTGGGCACGCTGCCAACTAGCGCATGGTAGTGGAAAATTGAACATTTGGATTATCTTCAGACCTTCAAGGGTCTGTAGATGATTCAATTACTTTTTAAGTACCTAGTAGTAGTTTAAGGGTGTAGTTTTAGCTAAAGTATGTAGTATTAAGCTCAGATGCTTAATGTACTTTGTATTGTTTTACAGTGAATTACAATCGAAATGCCGTGAAATAAAGGACTTCATCGGGTACGTGGAAGCCCGCCCGCTCTAGAGTTGAGTTGAGTTGTGCAGTTATCTACCTCATTGTTGCCATTCAGCTCTCTCACTTGTACTAAGGCTGTTGTTTTTTTAAACAATGGTCAGTCTATGCACGATAGTGCATCAACTTAAAACTAAGGTGAAAATCAGTTGATGCACTCTTGTACAATGTGCATAGACTGACCATTATTTTGGTTTTTAGGTTTAACCAACTTCAAAGTATACCCATTCCAAGAAAAAAATAATTATCGAAATCTACCACTCTGTCAAAAGTTATGCGTAGTTGTACATAAAAAAGCAAAAAATTTACGCGTCGACTTGAGTACCTGCTCTGTTTTTTCGTCGGTCAAAAATAGGTATAAAGCGTGTAGGTACGCTATGAATGTAACGATCCTGCAGTTGGATCTTAGTCTATATGATTGGCATAGTTTGATAATAAGTAGTGTTAAATATGATTTGTATGTTAAGCAAGAGTATCGTGTTAAAATGCAAAGTTAAATATTAATATAATAAATTGCAACAATTTAAACGATTACTATTTACCTATCATCATCCCACTGTCAGGTATAGGCTTCTCACTCTTGTGTATAGGTATGTGTAAGTGTATCATGTTTCAACCGGGGGCTTAGTGTGAGTTTACAGGTAAACAAAAACCACAAAAGTTTCCATTTATTTAATGTGGAATATATTTATTTGAATATGACTTCTTTCAATTTTATTCGATGCCACGATGGTCTTTATCTGGACGAAAACAGATCTAAAAGTAATGAACCCGTGATTAGATGAAAATGTGTTGCCTGAAATGAATACAATCTCCTAATTTAGCTTTTATGGCATTATAATAATAAATTATGTAAAATAATTAGGTTTTTTATATGTATGTGCCATTTTTAGTACCAATGAAACAAAATGCGCTTAGTGGAATAATATTTATATTTGCATTAGACGTAGAAATAAATTACATACACCCAGATACGTATACATCAAAATATGTGCGATGTGTGATACCTACAGCTTCTTATTTTTAGATTTAGCTTATTTTTTCTCTTTTTTTAACCTTCCAGATTTGAGGACATTATTCTTATATTAAATAAATAAAATATGTAAATATTAAGGGACATTACACATCCCAAACTAAGCAAAGCTTGTGTTATGGCTGCCAGAGTCTGATATACTACATAATTACTTATTTTCAAATACATACATTAAAGATAATACCTAAATAACACCCAGACACAGAGCAAACACCTATGTACAATGTACATCTCTGGGTGGGATTCGAACCCTTTTCGGCCCAAGAGTCGGGTATTGCGGTCAGGGTCACTAACCACTCAGCTAACAAACAGTCAAATTTCAAAAGTTAACAACAGTCTAACTTAAACCATGCATATTTAGTTGCATGGCTTGCCGTTACACAGAATGTTGCTATTGTACAGTGTAGGAACTTTAAGAGGAGTATAAAAGTACACTAGACAAAAAATGTATTGAGCACATCGAACAAGTATCTATAGAATCACAATCGTGAAAAAAAAGTGTCCGAGCCAAAACTCTGCCCAAGCTACGTAGTGGGCAGGCTTTTTAGTTAGTTGTAAGGTGATTGCAAGCCGATTAAAACGCCGCGCGATGCTAAAGTACTCCGTTACAAGCACTAATTAGGTACATATAACGTCGAGAATCGAAAAATAGGACATTGTGAATTACTTAATTTATTTATCAAAGTAGTCAAGTGACGGTTCTCGGACATTTTTTTACTACTTTCACTTATGGACTGTGGCTCTGTAGATATTTGCTCGAAGATTGAACACCTATTTTTTGGCGACTTCGCAGTTGGTACAGTGCGAGTTAAAATGAAATGAGGGGGCTACCCTCTCTTTGTTAGCATATTTTGCATAATTTTGGCGACTGTGACACTGTTTTTCCTATTCACAATCAACAAAATAAAACAGAAGATTGATAATGCAATAAACTTAACAATGATTGCCAGTTCAGGTGGTAGCCAGGGAGAGTAACTTTTTAGTTCCCGAATAGTTAATTTCTACTCTTTTATGTCGCACTGTACGCTTTGGTATGTGCTTTGCTTTTGGTTGGGCTGCTAGTACAACTGCTTCAGTGGTTTAGATTGTGATGTTATAGGATATAATATGGTAGTCATTAACCATTCTAGTATATATGCGACATTTGTAATACGACAATAAGGTAAGTGGCGCAGATGCCGACAACCCTGCCGGTCAGACTGGCGTCCAGAGGAATTACTTTGTAGATCACGAATTTGAAAGGATGGGCTTCCACGTAGCGGATAAACTTATTTATGTTTCTTGCTTCCCGTTCATCTGAAATAAACAACAGCAACACCATAAAAGATACTTACGGGAGAGATTGAACAGTACTATACCGGTTTCTATCAACTCGAATGATGAGTTCCGTAGAAGAACCAAAGCTCAGACATAGCCCAGCGGATTAGCATGTCGAAATGGCAGTGGGCGAGTACATAGTATGGAAGAGAGATGACATATTTGGTTATAAAAGTTCTCGAGTAGAGACCGCGTACCAGAAAGCGCAAGTATCAAGACCACAGGATTGCGCTTAATGCGAGCAGCTACCAACCGGTTTTATTGGAGATCTATAGGGGAGGCCTATGTATGGCAGAAACTATGACGAATAATAAATACCTTGGCATACAAGTAGTGTGTCGTGCAGTATATGTGATATATTTTCACTTTGTGACGATAACATTCCTGCCATAACTGATGGAGAAAAGGTCGCGAAAACGAAATCGAACAATATCCAATTAACTCTGATGCAGAATTCTAAAAGCTGAAAAAAAAAAAATGTTATACTCTATGGGGCATTCCACGTCGAGCGGTGAAAAAAAGTGAAGTCGTGAATATTGTTTATATTCTGGTTAGTTGCACTTCTAGTACACGTAAAATTGATGACTGAAATATTCATTTTCGGTTTACTATACGTAAAAAATAAACAAATTTGAAATTCGACAAAAAAAAACAAGTTTCTAACTACAAGAAACCATACTTTTTTAATCGATACAGATATTAAGCATCCAAAAATTCATGATTTCCTTTTTAGTAAATTTTTAATAACACATAACTTAGCAAAAAATCAACACGAAAAAAATTGTGTGTACACATCCACGTCTACTAGATGTTTAGTATAATAACTAACCAGAATATTAACAAAATTCACGACTGTTGTTTTAAAACTATCGCGATTTGAACACATTATTATAATTTACTACGGGACTAATCGCGCACTAAAATTACAATTAATTATTAATTCAGTCTACCCGTGACCACGGTCGATGCAACTCAGCCGAAACGTCGGGATGATGAGGTATTTATTTATCTCGTAATTTTAGTGCGCGATTAGTCCCGTAGTATATTATAATAAAATTCATGACCTCACATTTTTTCGTTGCCCGCTTCACGTGAAATGCCTCCTATATTACTTAGTTACAGTCTTTTCTAATTACAAGAAGAACCATAATCCGTTTAAATAAGTTTGCTGGACTTTATATGTATACCTAATGATGCATAACGGCAACCCCGTTGTGAAGCTGCTGAAGATTACTGAATAGTGGGTATTTTAGACTGGTGCCACACGGGCGTTCTCGCCGTGACGCAACGGCGGAGTGTTGCCGGTAGCGTCTTAGAAATTAAATCTAGAGTATTCTATGAATAGTTAGCGGGAAAAAAAGGTTTTGACGACAATCATTAAGTTATGAGTAAAATACCTCGTTCACATTCGAAATTGGATCGTGTGATTTGTCACGACGAGTGTCACAGTAACAGCTGTCCAAGTGACAGCTGTCAAATTTCAAAGTGAAGTGGAGTGATCTCTGTTATTATCGATTCTAGACCATTGATGTCTTTACAAAAGTGATAGAGCTCAACAAGATCTACATTTCGGATGACAGCTATTAAACTTCAAAGTGATTTATCTCGGTTATTATCGATTCTACACTATTGCTGTTTTCACAAAAGTGATAGAGCTCAACGAGATCTACATTTCGGATGACAGCTATTAAACTTCAAAGTGATTTATCTCGGTTATTATCGATTCTACACTATTGCTGTTTTCACAAAAGTGATAGAGCTCAACGAGATCTACATTTCGGATGACAGCTATTAAACTTCAAATAGATTTATCTCGGTTATTATTGACTCTAGACCATTGATGTTTTTACAAAAGTGATAGAACTCAACGAGATCTACATTTCGGATGACAGCTGTCATACTTAAAAGTGATTTATCTCGGTCATCATCGATTCTATACTACTGCACAAAAGTGACAGAGCTCGTAGCCATCTACATTTCGGATGACATCTGTTAAAATGTATTTATATCACTAGCACTTGTCCGGTTTTCTTTCTATTGGATCTACTTTGTCAAACTTTAAAAAAGATTTAAAAACAAAAAAAACTGCCAGAAAATGCCTATAAATTTTAAAAATCCAATTGTTGTGATAACTTCTTAAGCAATTAATTAAATCAAATCGGCAAAATCGGTAAAAGTGACAACAGGCAGAGAGACGGACAGATGGACAGCGAAGTCTTAGTAATAGAGTCCCGTATTTACCGTTTGGGTAGGAAAATCTAAAAACCACACAAAACGAAGACGTGGGCGATTTACAGCGCGCCGCGGTTTGAACCGCGACATTGTGTGAAATTGCCAAAGACTCGATTTTTGTCTTTATTAATGTGAAATTGTGCAAACTAGATTGATAACTATAGGCGAATAAAACTCCTTTAAATACTTACACTAATTTCTACGTTTTTCATGTCTATTACCATAAAGTAAATATACCACATGGTTTGGGTCACGTTACAAATTAGAGTTATTGTAAACTGCAACGGTAAAAATGTAATTATTTTAACACGTATATAAAATAAAAATGATAAAATTAAGTCAAATCAAATTACATATTTTTTATTATTTTTTCAATATTTTTTAAAAAAACTCACCACAAAATCATATCCACGTTTTATTTTCAGCGCGATGTCAGAAATGTCCTTATAAATTTTATGAAAAGATACAATATCGTTATGTTGAATCTCCAAAATGGTCACAAATTTTGCCAGTCGACATTTGATTACATAAAAAACGAACGCATTCACGATAATAACCATATCTCGACAAACCCGCAATAAAAATAAATATACTATACCCATGGAATTTGACTTAAAGCACAGGTTAGAATTATAACAAGCACTTGATGTCCATAATATCCTACAGACTAGATCAATCGCAATTGCCGTCATTAATTTTGTACTTAAATTGTAAGATTCATTTGACGTATTCATTTTTGTATCAACAAGGTCGAATATCGAATTACATTTAGCTAATGTGACTTCTGTACTTATGGTCATAAATGCGCACGCGTATAATAAGTGCTGAATCCCGAATAGTAGATGTCGAAAAAATTTGTACCAATTTTCCTCATGAATGGACTCAAAAATGAACACAACAGAAAAACTGAGGATCACAACAGCCAAAACAAAATTAATGACACATTTCTGTTTGAACGATTGAAATTTTACAAAACCTAAATCGATGCAACTAGATAAATGGATGAATGTAAAGAACAATGACACGACTTTCGATAATTTTATGTTGAGTTCTTTTAACGACATTTTTAAAACCATGGCCTTCTCGAAACAAACATCAAAGTGAGAGTGGCTCTCAAAAGTAATAAATCAACAAGCTTCATGACAGATAGTGTTGTAAGTGCAATCAATAAATTGTTTTAGCTTGTCACGAATAATATCTAATTACTAAATTGAAATACCCATATTGAGGACTTTACTTTTTTAGGGTTCCGTAGTAAAACGAGGAACCCTTATAACTTCGTTGTGTCCGTCCGTCCTAATATTACAAAGGCTTATAACTTCCACATTTATTTACTAAATTACTTGAAATTGACATTATGATAGTGTTAACATAGATCTCAATTTTAAATACTTACAATATTATTTTGGGGGTGGCTCTCATACATGTAAAGTGGGGATGAAAATTTTTTTTCAACCCCCACCTCCTCATGTGGGGTATCGTTGAATAGGGTTTTTAAAATGAATGTAATAGTCCGAGATCCTACCGCAAGAACATCCCGCTCATGGCGTACACGGTTCAAACCAATTTTTTACGTAATTATATAAATAGGTTAATAAATTGAAACAGAGTTGCCTTGCGAAATTTGGCCTTTGGTATTTGAAATTTAATTAATTTATAGGAAAACATATATTTCATTGATCTTTTATATAAATGTATTGAATATATTGTATTGTAATAATGTATTGAATACATATAAAAAAGGTTGATAGATAGATAGATAGATGAACTCTTTATTGCACACCAAGAAATAAACAAAAAGAAGGTTGCCTTGTAAAATTTAACCGCCAGTATTTTTGACTGAAAAAAGTTTGATTATTTTATGTCAAAACTTTTTATTTACTTGTTTTTTTAGATACATTACGAAGCTTAGAATATCATTATATAAACAAGGTTGCCTAACAAAATGTGGAAATTAAAATGTTAGAAAATGATATTATAAGCTTCGTAATGTATCTAAAAAACAAGTGAATGAAATTTTATGTCAAAAAATAATCCAAATTTTTTTAATCAACTATTCTGGCGGCCAAATTTCGCAAGGCAACCCTATTTAAATATATTGCCCTCTTCATATAATTACGTAAAAAATTGGTTTGAACCGTGTACGCTATGAGCGGGATGTTCTTGCGGTGGGATCTCGGACTATAAGGTTTCTAAAATCTTTTTTTTTGTCACAAATGGTACATACCATTTGTGATATTTAGGCCACAGAAGTTTAAAAAATAGTGTCGCCCCCTTAATTTCTAAAGTAGCCAAGATGGAATCCTCGAACTTTCTGAGTTTATAGACCGTATTAAAAACTTTCTCTCAAAATTAGTTTGAGCACTGTGGAGTTATAACTTTATGATTGCACCCAACTCAAAGGTCCTGACATACACATTTTGTATCCAATTAGGTTTTTCCAGCAATCTATACCATCCAATGACATCTTAAAACTGGTTTTTATCATCGTCACCATTTACGGAAGCCTATCATACGCGTGTCTCGACACTCATTTGACAACTTAATTTATTTCAAAGGCAAGTGCTTTTATTAATTACACCAAAATAAATTATCGTAAGCCAATTAAAATAATACCTGCCTGCTGTAGAGATCGCTATACTCGGAGTCTCGGTTTAAAGCATTGCGCTAATGCGATGTGCACCATACAAAATGACTAAATAAATGATTTATAGCGGCACCTAGCGTCACTCAAAATCTGTCTAAACTTGGGTATCTTTAAATATATACATGTGACATTTGCAATATAACAATAAGGTAAGTAACACAGAAGCTGAGCACTATCCCGGGCAGCCTGGCTTCCAGGGGAATCAATTTGTACACCACGAACTTCAAAGAGCTCCCACATAGCGGATGAATTCGTTTATCTTTCATGATTCATTTTTATCTGAAATAAACAAAAAATATCCTAATATATACACGTGTAAGAATTCAAAGTGTTAATTATATCGTTTTCTGTTATCAAGACAGCGATTCGTCTACCTAATTACTCAACTAGAAAAAATGTAAACGTTATTCGTGTTTGTGGTTTTCTGAAAATGCCCTGTCTCAGTCATTGTTTTCTGACAATTCCTACCTGGATAATATTTTCAAGGCAAGAGTGAATAGGTATCGTCTCTTTCTACATAGGTACTCCATCTTCAGCCTCAACATCGTTCTTCACCAGGCGAGCTAGTGGGCAAAAGTAATCCTATATTAATTAAAAAAACATACCTTAGCATATGACCCATTTATTGAATGTGAAATGTGAAATGTGCTTTATTTTCAGGTTTTGACGACAATAGTCCCGCGATAATAGCTGGAGCGAAGGTCAAGACCACAAAATCGAACAGCTCGCCTGTGTGCACTATTCCAATACCTAAAAATAACCCATTTAAATGATGGTTCAGCGATCTCATTGAGACTAATTTTGAGACCGAATCTGAACTGGAGCAAATGAGAATCTTGGACGTTATTTCGCTTCACATAAACAGCCTCAAAACACTTGAACACAATAGAACAAGCGACTAATGACATAAAAACGTGTGATTTTTAGTCGTTTTGCAACGCTAAAAATTGTTAAGTTATCTTATATTGTCTGGTTAGCTGGCCGTCTTGGTTCTGCCCGGTCATGAATGAATTACAGCTATAAACCTTTTGGAAAAAATACTCCAAGAGATATTGAAAGCTATACTACAATCTGTTGCGTGGTTTAGAAGATCTAAGCGGATATAAAATCAGACACAAAAAGGTGACTTTGCTTTATACAAAGTGGTAATTTTTTTTGTTTTAAATTAAAATTTTCCACTTTTTCAACAAATCTTAAATAACATTCTCATTAACATAAGTCTCGGGGGGCATGTTTTCCGCAAAGTTTGACTGGCAATTTAAAACTTACAAGACTTCGTAATATTTCTTGTTCAAGCGATTGACATTATAACATTTGTGCGTTTTAAGACACCAGTAACGCCATCTAGTTCTATTTTGGAAAGACATTAACATCGATATTTGTTCCGCTACTTGAGGTCTATGTGAGACGATTGTGTGTGTTTTAAGGTGCAGCTAACGCCATCTATTTTATTTTCGCGTATACATGTTTGTAGTAAATAAGTAACTGACTTATTATGTGTATTTATAATGTTGTTGTTTCATGTAAGGTTATTGTAATGTGTTTATTTACTTGTACGCATACCGAGCGACAGTCGCGTGCGTGACGTCACGTCGGTTCCATCGGAAGATCAGCGCCGGCTGTCACGGTCGGCATTATGCTGAGATGGGACCGGTTTTGTGGCGAAAATTTAACATATAATTACTGTTTATATTTATTCATGTACTATATTATTGATGTTTGTCTTGTATTATGTGTTGTTTTCGTTGCAAATAAAGTTATGTCTATGTCTACATTTCATAAACTATAATAACTATTAAAATTAATCTACATACTCAAACACAACTTTTATTTACATATAATTATTATATTATACAAGGCTTAGAAAGTAAAATTTAATAAATATAAATAACAAGCAATACTAGAAAATAAAATATAAATACATATACCCACCTACCTAGGAAATAACCTGCCCCCCATCGTTCCTGGTGCAAAGGTGCCCATAACGCTTGCTGCATTGCCGCGTTGGATGGCGATGGACATTCTTTGCACCAGAAATTAGGTAGAACGGGAGTCACTTCCTCTTACCCGCATCCTGCGCCCTATTTAAAAAAAAATAATTTGGCCTCAGCGCCCCAGCTACCCATGGTCTCCACGGCAACGGGCACGAAATAATAGCTGGGCACCATTCCCGCTTACTTCAACCGCTTTTTATTGACGGCGTTCTCAGCCGCTGCCGCTGGAGTACGAATGGTGCGACTCAGGTGCGTGGCCGCGACAGTGCTTACGCTAGTGGCATCCCACACTAAGCACTTGCCGTTTTTCCACGGCAAGTCAAACCATACGGCCTTTTTCCGTCGGGCCTACTAAGGCCTGGAGGCTCAAGAACACAGGGAATGTTTGCAGATATTAAAGCTCTACGTATTATGTCATTAAGAGCATAGTGCCTCTAAATGTGGTAATTACACATATAATATATATGAGAACGACTAAGGTTCATAAACGTTCCAGTTCAGTTTCGTCTCTCATTAGTAGTTATAGAATACAGAATACACCTTCGGTATCCCCTGTATCTATTAAGAGCCTACTTAAAATGAGCCTCTGGGCTCGTGGGTTGTTGGAGATGGGGCTCTAGCCATCCACTTAAACGGGCGCGGGAAGGACGACAACGCTAAGTGGTTGCGTTGTCGTAAGCTGTATACGGTATCTCTGTACAAGGGACGTCAATAGCAAAGTGCGTTCCCCTGGAGATCTCGGAGCTTCCAAGAGAGCATTATCAGATATTATTTATTATTATGAGCCTGTTCCGTCCCTCTGCTGGGCAAAGTATACGTCTGACGATCTAGGGGGTTGTAGTGGGTGCAATCCCAAATGACCCGGCTGTACCCTGAAATAGCCTGGTTTCTTATGAAAATGTATGACCAAGTAGTCCTTTTCGAATAGACGTGATGGAAAAAAAATAACGACTTTTTATGATGAAGGGTGTTATAATTCAGACTTAAACCATCATCAACACCTATTACAATGATAATGATTTTACAATGATTTTTTGACAATGATTTTATTAAATCCAATTATATAAATTACTAAACTAGTCAAATCCATAGGTTGGTGTCAAAATAGGTCAAATCTAATCCTAATCATTTTTATTTTTTACTTCTATGGTCATGAATTTATTTTCATAAATCAGTTTTATTAACTCAGTCGAAGCCATAATGATTTAAACTATATAGAAATGTTATGCGAAATTTTCTATTTCCATTTCATTTGATCTTTCCGTAGGTGCATAAACTTGAATTAATGAATATAATTTGGTCTCAATTTCCGTCTGTAGAATTGCTATTCTTTCTGATATTGCCATAAAATCTTTTATTTTTATGTTATTTTGTTTTTTGACCAAAAAACCTATTCCTTTCTCTCCTTTTTTCAGACCAAAGTAACACAATATATAATTTCCTCTATCTTCTATTTTATAACCTTCTCTTCTCACTTCTGTGATACCAATTATATCCCATTTAATGGTACGAGTAGATATTGCATATTCCATCTCTATCACGTTTTTCGCTTGCTAGTGAGCGACAGTTAAATGTAGCTATATAGATTTTTTTCTTAGTTGAAGGGTTATAGTCTACTACCCCCGCGGTGACCGGCCGTTGTGGGGGAGGTTTGGTTATATTTTTATTATTATTCTGAGTTTTATCGATGTTTGGCGCAGTGATGCCAATGTAGTTCTGGAGGGGCTTTTTTCGCTGCTATTCTTCGGACAAATCTTTACTTATATAAGTTTGTTTTTGTAGATATTTAGTCATTTAGTCATAGAGTTCTGAATTTTCTCAAATTCATCAGATTTTGTTTTTTTAGCTGCTTGATATACCGAGATGTTTAAAGCTCGATCATTTATTTCAGTATGTGGTGGTATATAAGAATCTCCCTTCTGATTTAGTGGAGTGATAGCTAGCTCTCTTTTCTTGCTATTTCTAGACATATTCTTGCCGGTTGCAGGTTCTTGAATTATTAAGCGGTCGTATCGTAAAAATGCAATTTTTCCTTGTTCTGTCTCATTTTTCAGTTGATTCTGGAGCTCTTTTCTTTTTTCTAATATCTGTGGAGGATAATCTTCTTTTATGTAAATGTTTCCGCTTTTCAAATAATGTTTGTTTTTGAGAATAGCGATTTTTATGCCTAATGTTGCCAGCGTTACTATTATAGGTCTTATTTTATCACCTGCTTTTTTACCTATTCTTCGTATGATTTCTAAATCATTTTTCTGGTATTGTATTTTCATTTCTTTATTAATAATGCTCAAAATTTTGGATTCTAGCGCTTCATAGGATTTTTCGCCTTCTTCCACAGCAAAAAATATGGTGTTCCTGCAGCGTATATGTTTTTCTATCTGCAAAATGCGTTGATTGTTTTTGATTTCATTTGACTTAATTTCTTCTATTTCTTCACATATGTGGGCAAAGGCGTTGGTCAATATGATTAATTATATTTGTTGTGATACTTGTTTCCATTTTTTGTAGAGATTTTTCAGAGTCTTTAGAAATATCCATTCTGAGTTCTTTTAATATTTTTTCAATATTATTCATTTGTGCTGCCCTCTACTACTACTATTACTAAATCTGGTATGTATTACCAGTAAACGACGCTTTAGCGTGTCGGTTCTATCCCTCGGTACAAGTTTCAATAAGTTGAGTACTTTTGGATAGATGGCGCTGTTTTTCTATTCTGTTTCTTCGAATTACGTTACAATGTTTTGGGTGCAAATGTTAGCAGTGAAATGTTAGTGAGTCAGATCGACTTTTATTTATCTGGAATTTAGATAGATGGCGCTATTTTCACCTATTATTTTTTAGCGAGACGTTTGTTTGAAAATACGATATTTTTTTTAGGTTTTATTTTCACAATCTTTCCATAAAACTACTATTTTCGCCGTTGCACTTAAGTCAATTTTGTGTTGAAGCGTAGTATTTGTCCAATTTTAGCTCTACATAACACATTAACTTGCAATGTAATGTCCAAATTGTATTTGCTTTGTTCACACTATAATTTGAATTTTTACACTTTTCAGTTTTTATAATCACTGTTTTGACTTATACTAGTCAAGTATTTTACAATCGCCGTGAGATATAACACTTTTTCAAGATGAAAACTTGTCTAATTAAATTGATTTTAATTTTTCCTAGCAGAGTGACGTTTACTTTGTGTTTACTTCACTGCGCCCTCTAGCGGAAAAAGTATATGCAGTTTTTAGTTTTTCAACAAATGATTTTGTTGAAAAACTAAAAACTGCTTAAAACTTATAAAACTCACTTTTTTGTTGACAACATTTTGTCTTGATTTTTTTGTATGGTCTGAGGTAATGTGATTTTTTTCTGTGAAATAAATTTTCTCAATCTTTACAAAAAAAGGACTTAAGAATGAAACCGAATGCAGTGTAAATTCCCAGACTCATATTACCCGACTCTTGGCTCAAAAAATTACGCTCGTTTGGCCTCGCCCTTATTCCGCTTAGGATAATAGCAAAACATTTTCGTTTGTGCGAAACATTCAGAGTCATTGGTAATCAATAAGCATACTTTAATGGGCTTTTTCTGTGCATCAAAACTAACAACTTCTGTTCAACGACTTTTAGCAAATCTCAAAAAAAATACTGTTCCATAGAAAAATATGGTTCACCCGCGACCGGCTGGTGAACAGCTGATTTTTTTTGAGCTATTACAAAAGTTGTAGAACAATGTTAGTTTTCATGTACAGAATAAGCCCTCGAAAGGATAATTGATTAAAATAACCCTGTATTTGTTTAGTAACTTGAGTTTCGTCTCTGAATAATATATACTGACCCTAAACTTAGCATAACTTGTGATATGGCTGCCAGAGACTGATATACTACATATACTTATTTTTAAATACATACTTATATAGATAGTAACTAAATAACACCCAGACACAGAGCAAACACTTATGTTCATCACATAAATATTTGCCCTGGGTGGGGATCGAACCCACGCCTCTTTGACTCAGAAGTTAGGGTCACAAACCACCGAGCCACCGAGGCAGTCTAATTACATCCTGTGGCGTTAAATTGTCTTGTTCTTCTTGTGAATTGGAAAACCTGATGATGAACTACTTATACCAAACACGTTTTGACTTGTGTTTAAAATACTTTTTTTTGGTTTGTGGTTTGGTCATAAAATGATTGTGAATTTCCCTTACAGTTATGGCATTTCTTATTTTACCTGCAAAATATCGCTGTAATACTTGTACTGACTATAACAGTTGCGCTTGTCTTCTCGCCGGTCAAGTCGAAATGCTCAAATTGGTATTATATGAAAAGCTGCTCACGGAGAAAGGTAAGCTCACGTTTTATGGTGCGTCCAAACACTCCGCGAGGAAACACGAGGGGACAGGAGCACGAGTGTGTGGATAGTGCGCTTGTGTCGCCTCGTCATTCCTCGCGTGGATGGCTATCGGCTAACGCCTCGTGGCGAGGGCCTCGCCTCGCCGCCTCCTGAAGTGTGTGGACGCACCATAAAGCCTCATGGCGAGGGCATCGCCTCGCCGCCTCCTGGAGTGTGTGGACGCACCGTTAAATGTAATATTTCAGCTTCATATATTCCACTAGTAAGTAAGTTCGTATGGCTAGCCCTGATATCAAAGTTTTTAGGCCGGGACCGGGACCTACAATTTAATGTGTTATCTGAGGCACGGTAGCGCTCAGTTGGAAAGTGCCACCCGCGGTCAACCATCCAAATACTGATCGTGCGGAACGTTGGTTTTTTTCGGTGATCGCTGACAATCACCTAGTCAAACTACGCTACGAGCGCTACATTTTATTGACCGACGAACGACCGGAGGAGGTATACAATTCGACTCGTATATTTATATATTTTCTTTATGTATAACCACGCATAACTTTTTTCATAGTAGTCCGATTTCAATAATTCTTTTTTTATTGGAAAGAGTATACTTCGAAATTGGTGCTATTTAAATGTTATCAAAATCGGCTGAGCCATTTTTTATAAATCGACAATAATGTTGATTGTGAAGTCGGTCATGCTATTTTTTGCAAAAAATAATCTTGTTTGTATTTTCCACTGAAAAGGCTTTTATTAAATCTACCAATGAAAGCTCCAAGTAGTCCAATGAGCTATGGAAATCGAATCGGAAATGATGATTTTCTTAGAAGAACCAACGTTACTAACAGATTGGCATGATGAAAAGGCAATGGGTAGGGCACAAGGAACGGAGGACTAATGAACGTTGAGATCGTAAAGTTTTAAAGTAAAACTGGAGACCATGTACTGGCAATTGTAGCGTAGGACTTCCACCTACAAAACAGTAGACAGAAGGATGGCGGTAGACATAAACCTGCGAGGGGCCGCCTACTTGCCTTATCTCCCTTGTTTTCTGATCTGTGCTTTTGACCTTCAAGGGTCTGTAGATGATTCCATTACTTTTAAAGTACCTAGTAGTAGTTTCGGTATGTAGTTTGAGTTTGTAGTTTTAGCTTAAGTTTGTAGTATTCAGTTCAGATGCTTAATGTACTTTGTATTTATTTTAAGAGGAATCAAAATGGCGTGAAATAAAGGGCTTCATCGCGTACGTGGAAGCCCGTCCGCTCAGGTTCTCGGTGTACAAGGTGATCCCGCTCGACGCGCGCCTGCTCGGGATGGTGTTGAATTTTGCAGTAACCTACCTCATTGTTGCCATTCAGCTCTCGCACTTGTATTAAAGCTGTAATTTTTTTTACAGTTCCGTACCTCAAACGGAAAAAACGGAACCCTTATAGGATCACTTTGTTGTCTGTCTGTCCTTCTGTCCGTCTGTCCGTCTGTCCGTCTGTGTGTATGTCAAGACTCTTTATCTCGGTAACGCGTAAAGATATCGAGTTGAAATTTAAACTATATACATATATCTATGATCTCTCGCAGTTGTGTAAAAGAAATCTTCTCAGCTATCGTTTAAAAAAGTTAAAGCCGTTTATGTCGTAAAAAACCGCATATTTCGACACTCACAATAATCAAAACCCACAGGGTACTTCCCGTTGACATAGAACTATGAAATTTGGCGAGAAGCGTTGTCTCAGAGTACACATTTAGGATTTTTTTTCAAATCACAGAAAAATACGGCCTCAAAATTCACAAAATATAGGTTCAAAATTCAAAGTGAGTAAATCGTATCATGTAAGGTATCATATGAAAGAACTTCATTATTAGCACATGCTAAAACAGGTTTTTAATTATTGAAACAATTTGTAATTTTCGATGTATGACGAGAAAAGTGAAAAGAAAAAACCTTTTTGTCGATGGTTATAGTATAAAGATTTTAATAACTGACTTCCCGATTTTGTGAAATTGTCTGGGTTTGTACGGAACCCTCGGTGTGCGAGCCTGACTCTCACTTGTCCGTTTTTTTTTAAATAATGGTCAGTCTATGCACAATTAGTGCATCAATTTAAAACTAAGGTGAAAATCAGTTCATGTACCTACTCTAGTGCATAGCCTGACCATTATTTTGGTTTTAGGTGTATGTGTATTGTTAACACTACCTGTTCATGGCTGCTAAATGATTTTTAAGCTGAAATTTTGGCCGTTGTATGGGAGCCCCCCTTAAATATTTTTTTTTTGTTTTAAGTGTTTGTTGTTATAGCGTCAACAGAAATAGGTCAATTGTGAAAAATTCAATGTTCTAGCTATATCACGGTTCGTGAGATACAGGCTGACGGACAGATGGACAGCGGAGTCATAGTAATAGAGTCCCGTTTTTACCCTTTGGGTACGGAACACTAAAAACATTTTTTTGAAATATTTTGGAAAATTTGTTGAGTTTAGGAAAAAGTTGTAGAACAGAAGTGGTTTGTTTTGATGTACAGAATTTACCCTTAAAAGGATGCTAAAAATAGGTAGCATACACGCTTTAGTTAGTGTATGCTATTAACGTAACGAACTTGCAGTCGGATCTTAGACTAAATTATATGATATGCATGGATTGGTATTAAATAGAGTGGTTAATAAGAGTTGTATGTTAAGCAAGAAAATGCAAAATGAAATGTTTAACATAATAAATTAACATAATAAAATAAATAACATAAACAACAACGAGGAAGACGCTATCAGCCACTTTGTGCCGCGTGCGATGACTGCGTCACCTAAGGTCATCGAAGACTACAATTTAAAGATGGCCATTAAAGACCGAAACGCGGCGGTGATGGGGGCTCTGCGCGGTAGAAGTAGTAATTTGGAAAATGATATGTAAAATCAACGTAGTTTAAAGTCATATTTTTTTTTGTTTTAATTATTTTAGATTTAGAGTCCTTTTGTTAAGCCTTTATAAGCAATATTGTACAAATCTTTTTTTCATAATGTATATCTTAAAAAGCACAGACCCTGGAGTCTGTGGAGTGTAATAATTAAATTAAAAAAAAAACAATAAATTGCAACAATTTAAACAATTATCTACTATTTACCTACCATCATCCCACTATCAGGTATAGGTTTCTCGCTCTTGTGTATAGGCGTGTATATGAAATAAAATAAGTACGTAATTGTTTAACCTTTAACCAGGGACGTGAAAAATTTGCAACACTGTAAGTGACATGACGTCTCACAGGAAAATTGTAAAAGGAAGGAAAATTGTAATCAGACTACTAAAACTTGTGTCGGTGTTTAACTATAAGACTGTAATAAAACAAGAGTAAGTGAATTCAATCAGTTTTTTTATTGTTTTATATAATTAGCAATTCGTGGAATTTTCAACAATTAAGGTTGAAAATTCCACGAATTGCACATGAGATCTATTCTTAGCATTTCAATAAATATTACATAAATACAATGTCATTACTTACTTCAGAAAACCATAAATAAAAACTCAGATAACTACTTAATTTGGCATAAATCTGACGAGTGATCTGGCTATGACAACATCCCAGACAAGAATATTTAAAAAAAAAACCAGACAAGTGCTAGTCAGTCTCGCACACCGAGGGTTCCGTACAAATTCAGAAAATTTCACAAAATTGAGAAGTAAGTTGTTAAAATCTCTATACTATAGCCATCGACAAAAAAGTTTTTTTTTTTTCACTTTTCTCGTCATACATCGAAAATTATTGAAAATGTTAAAATAATTAAAAACCTGTTTTAGCATGTGCTAATAAAGTTCTTTTATATGATATCTTACAAGTACCTTGTTGGTTTTGATTTTTGTGAGTGCGGTGCGGTGAAATATGCGGTTTTTTACGACATAAACGGCTCTAACTTTTTTAAACGATAACTGAGAAGTTTTTCTTTTACACTACTGCAATAATTAATCAATATACGTATACAGTTTAAATTTCAACTCGATATCTTTACGCGTTTCCGAGATAGAGTCTTGACATATACACAGACGGACAGACGGACGGACGGACGTACGGACAGACGGACAGACGGACGGACGGACGGACGGACGGACGGACAGACGGACAGACGGACGGACGGACGGACGGACAGACGGACAGACGGACAACAAAGTGATCCTATAAGGGTTCCGTTTTTTCCTTTTGAGGTACGGAACCTTAAAAACAAGCTTTTACTGAAGTACTCGCCAAGCCGAATCAAACGAGCCGAAACTCGATGGGTAGGCGTCGTTTCGTTACAGCTCCATCATCCGACCTTGGTTACCATTGAAAGACATATTATTCATCAAGACGATTCAAATGAGCCCAAACTTGATGAGGTTGTGTCGTTTCATTGCAAAGTTCCTTTGCCCACCTTCCAGCTCCATCATTAGATCAGCACAATGTCATCATAATATTGCAATGTCACGCAATTTACACATGTATGCAAAATTTCAACTTAATCTGAAACCGGGAAGTGGATCGAATTTAACATGCAAGATTTGATCACAGACCGTTAGACAGACAACGGGACAGGTGAAACTAAGCTTGTAAAAACTATAGCAGCATAAGGGATTGCTGCTATCTTCCTATGTAATTCTTTCATTTCGATCTTCATCTTGATTACTTTTACAAAGCTGACTAAAAGTTCACAACCGGAAACAAAAAACTGATCAATATTCATTGGCAGTCTCAAAAAAGGGCTGTCAATGTCAATATCACCTTTACTGTCATATTGGTCTGAAGCCGGCATGAAGGCGTAGAATTTCTCTTCAAACGATGAGCTGTCCGACCGTAATATTTTTTTATTTAAAGGACTCCAGCCCGCAATACTGAAGTTGACGTTTTCTAGCGTTTTTTGCCATTTTGCTTCAATAATAGAGGTAAAATAAAAAAATATGTTCCAATATCATTTTTAGAATTCGACTAGTTTGCACGAATCAATGTAATATTTTTTACATTATTACATATTTATTTTTTAATAAACAACTCGGTCGATTTCGATAAAATTAAAATTTGCCCACCTCTGAAGTATCTATGGTCTACCAAACAAAAAATGAATTATCAAAATCAGTTTATAATTGGCTTAGTAATCGCGTAACATACATACATACAAAAAAGCATACAGTCGAATTGAGGAACTCCTTCCTAGTTTGAAGTCAAAATTATCAAAATCAGTTTATAATTGGCTTAGTAATCGCGTAACATACATACATACAAAAAAGCATACAGTCGAATTGAGGAACTCCTTCCTAGTTTGAAGTCAGTTAATAAAACACCAATAGTATCTGAATAAATGAAAGCCCTCAACTATCTACGCTCGTCCAGCAAAGAACCGTGCTACAGATCCCGCTTCCTTCCAATATCAGCTCCAGGGTGAGAAGTCAATAAAGCAGCATCAAACACGACTACTCGTACGCGTGCTACTACTCAGACCCGCCTTACGGTTACACCGGAATACATCCCGAAACATGACAGAGTCAGTTCACGGCATGGCTTCGTCCAGTGGGTGGAAACTAACCTCAGCCGAAACCTCCCTAATTTGTTGTTTTTAAACTTTCGCGATTTGAACACATTATTATCATGTACTACGGGACTAATCGCGCACTAAAATTACGAGATAAATAAATATATTGCTGAATGGATCAAAAAACATATTGCGGCAGTCAAAAACCGCCAGATACAGAAGTCTGATAAAGCTGAGCATTTGCTAGATGAAGGTAATGGTCATTGGATCGAGCTCCACGACCCAAAAGTCCTCCGCGGATCGACACTATTTTTCAAGAATAATTCGTGAATCGGTAGAAATTAAAAACATAACATTTTCAAACGGGAGGATGGATTTAAGTTATCGGCGTCGTGGAATCCTGTTGTCAACAAGTGTAAATCGCGTCCGTGTTGTGTGTCGTAGTGACAATTTTTTAAGTTCAAGTCGAATTGGCGGTACCAGCCGTTTCACATTCCAGTCTACCCGTGACCACGATCGATGCAACTCGGTTGAAACGTCGGGATGATGAGGTATTTATTTATGTCGTTGGTTATTTTAGTGCGCGGTAAGTCCCGTAGTACATAATAATAACCTCCCTAATTTGTTACCCAGTTTTATCCAGGATTGAAAGATGTGAATACACATCTTTCAATCCTACGGACGAACGATAAGAGTATCTCAGCCCCAAAAAAGTAGTAGCTAGTAGAAAATTACAAAAAAAAACATTTTCTATAAATCACATAAATATTATTTTATTATATACGAACTCTTATACTACTTTATTACATAATGACCTCAAAAATTTCAACACGTGCAATTTCACATTTAGGCCAAGCGCTGGATTTAGGGGTTAGTTTAGGGATTTAGCACGCAAATTTTTTATGTTTTTTTTTTGGAATTTATTGCTAAATTACTTATCTTGTATTTATAATGAATGTTTTTGCGGAAACTAATAGCTTCTATCAAATTATTACGGCCACAATTGTTGTTTAAATTGATTAATTTAATATTTTACGAAGACTGGGGATAATATTAGTTTTTTGGTGTTTTTTGTTAACGCTACTTATCCATTGCCGCAAAATTAGTGTTTGTGAATCCAAGGTGAATACTTCAGCAACAAATGGAAAAAAACTCATATTCGCGTGGTAGCATTGCACCTTAATAAAGATAAGACATCGAAACATTAGGAATATCCATAATCACAAAAACAGCCAAGTCGGTGCTAAAAACCGTTCCGTCGGGAATGGTTTCAACAATTTCACAATCGGTCACATTCAAAATCTCAAATCCCAAAATATCATCTAAGCAATTGCTTATCCTACAATTACAAAACCATTTTCAATTTTTTTTAATTTGACTGAGTAGAAAATAACAGTTTATTTATCACTTAACTGTTAAATGATATCAAAACTTTTCTATAATACTTTAAACATGTTATAATTGATAAAAGCTATATAGGGTTATAAGAAATTCTATGTTTTTTAGGGTTCCGTACCTCAAAAGAAAAAAACGGAACCCTTATAGGATCACTTTGTTGTCCGTCTGTCCGTCTGTGTGTATGTCAAGAGTCTTTATCTCGAGGACGCGTAAAGATATCGAGTTGAAATTTAAACTGTATACGTACGAGTATATCTATAGTCTCTTGCTGTTGTGTAAAAGAAAAACTTCTCAGTTGTCGTTTAAGAAAGTTAGAGTCATTTATGTCGTAAAAAACCGCATATTTCGACACTTACAAAAATCAAAACCTACAGGGTACTTCCCGTTGACATAGAACTATAAAATTTGGCGAGAAGCATTGTCTTAGAGTACACATATAGGAATAAATCTGAAAATTGTACATTTTTATTAACATCACAAAAAAATAAGGCCTCAAAATTAACAAAATATGGGCTCAAAATTCAAAGTGAGTAAATCGTATCATGAAAGGTGCCATATAAAAGAACTTCATTAGCACATGCTAAAACAGGTTTTTAATTATTTTAACAATGTGTTTGTACGGAACCCTCGATGTGCGAGCCTGACTCGCACTTGTCCAGTTTTTTTAAACATAATATAGATACGCCTGATACTAAGCGATTTTGTACCCAGTATGGAGAGCCTTAAAGATATTCAGATTGGAATCGATTGCAATGCTTTGTGTACTCAAAATTGCAAACGTGCGAGTGAGACAGCTGTGGCCGGTTGAACAGCCACTAATACAGGTGTGTCAACTGTATCATGACAATCAGGTAGGTAACACAGAAGTTAAAAATCATCCCGAGCAGATCCGCGTTCAAGGGGATGACTTTATACACGTAGAAGTTCATCGGCCGCGTTTCGATATATTGAATAAACATCTTTATTTCCAACTCATTTGATTCATCTGAAAAATGAAAAATAATGAAGTTATTATAACAATGCAGTATTCTTTTGATATTATTACTTATTTTATGACCTACTTATCCTCACGATAACCCAAGTAATTCTCCGAACAGTATCTTTCCAAGCTTATAATCTAGAGCCGCTCATGACCGATTTAATTCATACTCATATATTTTGCTAGGATATTTATACAGATATCAAACATAAATATGGAACTTAGCAAAAAAGCCATATCCATGATATTACACAATCTTACCAAATCACTCTATCATACGTCATCTCATCATCAACTCCTTTCTCTCGCATATCATCTTTCACACAATTCATCCACACTTTTTTTGGTCGTCCCCTCCCATTTCTGCCATTATGTTTAGGGTTCTTTTCGTGATTACAATCCTGAAAAACACAATAGTACCTAAAAATATCAAACGGGCCCAGCCGCGAGCAAAAGCTGGTATAAAGTCATTTTTTAGTTTTAAAGTTTAGTTTACCTTTATTATGTAACAGCTTGTTATGTAGAATGATTCTTATCGACGCTTGAAAGGCAAAAATTACCAAGCGACAGTTTGGGCGATATTGAGTTATATATATCACTGAAATCAGAAAAAAAAACTGCGTCGATTGGTCTTACTCTCACGGCGCTAGGACGAAGTTTGTTGTCGTTTGGTAACTTAAAAAAAGACACATTTTCACAGTTTTCGGCGTCCAAGCGACTAAAATTTTAATGATTTATGAATATTTTTCACATAGTAAGGATTAGATTTTTATAATTTACACTAAGTAATTTTTGCCTTGACTCTAAATAATGCATCTAAACATAAAGTATTTTCTGCCTTGCGAGTACCCAGGAATTAGCATTACTTAAGAATTTTTACCTGATTGTTTTTTTTCTCTCTCGTAATTTAAGACTTTTTAACACACCTTTAATAGACTTTCTTTGTCATTTAGTACTTTTTACCTAAATATAATTTATTCAAAAATGTGAAGTAGTGAATATTTACCTGCCTAAAACAGGATATATTTTGTCGTTAAGTAATTTTCTACCCGCCGATTTTTTTCCAGTTTATGTTACTTAGATAACTATTTCTGATATGAGATTTCTCCAAAAGTGACCTTATCCATGCAGCACCTTTTTTGTTTTGTCACTTATCCGCACTGTAAATCAGATACTAAGTGGCTGTTGGTAACAAAATAACGATTACGTCTTCACCGAACTGTCGCTTAGACAACACGCATGCGTGCGCGCATGGTGCAAAGTGCTTAATCTCGTAGCTTGTTTGTGTACTCGGTAAGTGCATTATTAAGATTTTATGACTTTATATTTATAGATTTTCAGATATGACTTTATATTAGATTATTAAATTTATATTTTACATTAATTTAAATCTATTGTTAAAAGTACATAAAAACCGAAAAAAGCGAGTAGATTGAAGCGAGATAGAAGCTTGGTAATTTGGTGTGTTTCAGTGTGTTTAGCATATGTGGACTTTGAGATAGCCATTGATTCGGTCAAGACATGGGCTGTGCTTGAGTCCATCCAGCGATGCCGCAAGTAGTCCGGCCGGTCTGGAGACTGTAACAAACCTCAGGTGGTTTGTCGTCCACACCTGAGTAATTAGGCATAGGAAGAAGGCATTCTTGTAGGTCAGGAGTCTCTTATATGAATTTATCTTATTTTCTAATATAATTCAAAGAAACTTTTCATTCAAATAATATTCAAACAAACTGGTAAAGAAATACATTTGAAAAAAGCAACAAAACTACAATCTAGGTATATTAACTCTTTGCAGGACGCTTAGTAAAAAAAAGTCATGATAAAAATAAGAAAATTAGAAAGAGAACGGGTGTTGACGGGGAATGACAGTTAGGACTTCACTGCGGAAAAAATAGGATTATTTTTGCAGTTTATCAAGATATTTCAGTGATTTTAGCTTACAAAGTGATATAAAACAGCGAGGATCATGAGTAGAAAAGGAAATGCGGTTAATCATCAGCTATTACGACGAAAAATCAGTTCCAAGAAGCAGGATGTTTTCTATCGAAGGACGAAGATGTTCCTGGAGGATTTGGTTTCGTATAATCTTATTCCTTTTTAAATTAATATACACATATAGGTAAAGAATATGTTCAGCAGATAATGCTATGTCCAGCTCAGTACTGTATTGGAATTTTGGATGTTTAACTGTCAAATTAAGATATACTCAAGGATGATAAGCCTATGTCCGCCACGCTAACACAATGTGGTTTGGACTCTTATGCGTAATTATTCTCTTACGAGTATGAGCGTGTTGCTACGAAGTTACGTCACATTATAGAAGCAAGACAATATTGTCAACGCTGACCCGTTGCGGGTTGATAAATATATATACATCTACAGGTTCTTATGGTGGTCTTACTTGGGTTGTCTTACGATGTTTCCTAAAGGGGCGGAATATCTATAGAAATAGAACCATGTGAATACAGTGGTCTAATGCAAGATGAAGGATTTATATGTCATTGCATCTGTTCTATGGAAATATGTTCCCGATATACGACGTTTTCCTTCTTCCAAGCTACAATGATGGTATAGTCCAAATGCTGAATGGAATGGATTCATTGAAGTGTAATCAAAATCTGAATACTTTCTAGATTATGAGTCGAAACTTTCAACCCTATAATATCTTTCTACCTCTTTGGAGTTCCACATGTTATTTACAGATATAATAATGTATTTACTGTTTCAGCTCTAATCATATTATGTGAACATGCAACCGATTTAAGGAAGTCCACGATACTCGAGCCTATTCATCCTATAGGAACATGATATTAATACCAGACTTAACAATATAGAAACTTGTGAAGGACAGAGTGTTCTTTTTAGATTGATTATAATTTATTTACATTTAGTATGAGGATCGCAGAGTCTGCTATCGCTATACGACATCATTGCTACGTCCATTATTTGAATATCAGCCGTTAGTGCTACTTGATCAATGCTGTATTTTCATCAGTGTGCAGAACTCTTGAAGCCAGATAGAGCTTGGGCCTGTGTTTCTCGTTTCCGTAAAGGAGGGATAACCCGTGTCCGTATTAAGAGTGTAAATTCCGCTCACTATGAAGTAAAGTTATTGATGACTAATTATAATATTGATTTATACATTATTTTATATGGCAAAGTCGATTCTCGAACCTTTATCTATAGTAATCTTGGAGCCTACTTATGAACACTCTGGAATTCATGCAAGACTTATTAAGTGGACTAAATAACCGAGATCAGACTGACAAAACTCGCGACTCCTGGTTTTTATTTCGAGCTTTCTTTTCCAGGATTGCGTTAGATTTTCGAAAGCTTGGTAGAGTCTTTTTTTCGTGGTTTTCAGCTCTCGCGAGCGCCATGACTAGGGAAATAAACAGAGATAAATATAAAATCAAAATATTCTCTGACAAATAAAAATTAATAACTTTAATAGTAACAAACAGTCAGAAATAAATTAAAACTAACAATTCTGACTTAATAAAAATGTTTTATTTATTAATCGTAGTTTGAAAATTAATATTAGTTCAACGATAGAGTTTCTTTGTTATCCTAGAGTTCAAGTTTTGAAATCTCTGGAATTTCTTTCTCAACACATATCTTATATTTTCATAATCTAGAATCTGTATAGCTTTATAAAGCTACATTACATTTAAAACAAAAATATTCCAATAATCTCCACGTAAAACAGAGAAGCTCTAAAATCAGTATTTCTATATACTCGTAGCTCTTGAGGCATTAGTTAGATACTTCAGTTCACTTTGTGATTAGAAAAATACTTACAGGTTCATAAAAGGTTAAAGTAGGTAAAACATAGGATTTTCTTACTGAACTTAGATATTCTACTAGGCAGATAGGTCTTCCGAATCACCTTAGCCTAGGGTTTATGCGGTCTATAACGCAGGATCTACCACTAAACGAACACTGGCTAAACTAACGTACAAGTAGGTAAATAGATTAGATAATTATGATAGGAATGTCACTGCAGAATACTAGTATCAAAATGTAGGCAGTCTCTTATCAAGTGAACCGGAAGCAGATGGCGCTAGTAGTTCCTGATTATAGAATGAACCTGAGAGGTTCACAGTTAAGTATTGGCATTTCTTGTTATTTATCTATACAAATTGTAAGCTGGGATCTTATTGAATATCTATATTAATATTTATTGCGTTCTCAATATCTTAGGAAATCTTTCATGAGGTTCAAAATATAATTAGTTCATAACAGGTTGGATAGCTAGTATGTCATAAAGCTAGGAACAATTGTAAGCAAATGAAGTTTCTTAAAATCATTTCAATTGACTTTTTATTTTAGACAGGTTTCTTAAAATAGGTTCTACATATCTTAAGTTTATAATTTAGATTATTTAAGCAGGCAGGGTTTGTTACAAGACAGGTCAGTTCCTAAATTTACGGAAGACGGATAGGTTAGTATTTCTGAGGAAAGATGGGCGCCCTGCGGACTCTCCCTCCGCGTACCGCCCTATAGTACTGCTGGATGAGGTGGACAAGCTGTTCGAATGCGTGATAGCTGCTTGCCTCATCCAGTATCTTGATAGGATTGGTCCACACTTGTCCGACGAGCAATTTGGTTTCCGGGCGGGCCGGTCTACAATCGACGCTGTTAAACGTGTCAAAGCCCTCTCGGACGAGGGGGTGGTTCATGGTCAAGTGTTGGTGGCGTGTCTCTAGACATCGCCGACGCATTTAATACACTGCCATGGGTTTGTGTAGAGAACCTACGAAGAGGGTGCCAGTCTTGCACCGATGGCACCGGTGCAGGTGGTGGCGAGAAGGATAGTGAAACTGGGACTCCAAGTAGCGCTGAACAAGTCAGAGGCCCTGGTATTCCATGGCCCTCGACGAGCGCTGGAATCACTAGGGAGTGAATCGATTAAGGTGAAGCCTACGATGAAGTATCTAGGGCTACACCTCGATGAAAAGTGGAACTTTTGGGAGCATTTCGCCCAGTTAGTTCCTCGAATAATGGGTGCGGCTGGGTCACTTAAAGGCCTTCTTCCTAATCTTGGGGATCCAATTGCCGCTAGTCGTCTTTTTTATCTTGGAGTGGTGTGGTCGATGTCCTGGTGCGGGTTGCTTATATGGACGGACGCCCTAAACCGAGAAACGGTCGCGTTTCTAAATTGAACACAACGCGCAATGGCCATCGAGGTAGTCAGAGGTTATCGCACTATTTCGTGTGATGCGACATGCCTTTTGGCTGGGTCGTCTTAATGGGATTTTAAAGTAGAGGTAAATAAATAAATAATTTTATTTACAGACAACGCAGTAAATCGTTAAAATCAGTAAACACAAGGTACATGCGAACATACTCGTGGCGCACGGAGCTCCGCCAACGCTGGCAGAATCCGGCACTTGCATGCATGCTCGAGGAGTGGAAGGAAGAGCTGGTCAAGCATACAGCTGGCAGCTAGACCGTCGAAGCTATACAGCCTGTCCTCGTTGACTGGCTGGACAGGGCGCATGGGTCACTTATCTTCCGGCTCGTGCAACATTCGCAGGTGCTTTCTGGGCATGTATGCTTCGAAAAGTACTTGTGCCGCATAGCCGGAAGAGAACCGACAACAGAGTGCCACCACTGCGGCTGCGACGAGGATTTGGCGCAACACACTTTGGAGGAGTGTGAGTGTGATGGGCATATGAGCGCCGAAGCCTCGTCGCAAGTGTAGGAACTGATCTCTCGCTTCCAGCATTGATTCAGTCAATGCTTGGTTGTGAGAGATCGTGGGAGACGGCCGTTTCCTTTTGCGAACAAGTTATGTTGCGCTTGTGTCGAAAGGAAACGGTGGAGCGCGAAAGGGAGAACTTTTCGGAACTCCCGATGCGCCGCCATAGAACTGGGCGTCGGAGGAGGATTTTCCACGCTCTCCTTCGACCCCGTAACAGGTGGCTTGGGCAACGAATTCGAGGGAGTTCGTTGCATGAAAAACGTAGCCCGAGGGCTACGCTAGGAAGAGCGTGCGGTATTTCCCCGCGCCACTTAAGGAAAGAAGGGTGAAAATCCACCCTTAAATAGGGCAAGGTTCTAGGAGCCGCGAACGAGTGCGAACGCGTCCCTGCAGCTCCAGCACATAGGCAGCAACATCCCCGGGGTTTGTAGTGGGTACACCGATCAGTGGAACTCCCACATAACCACCCTGCTCCCTCGGCGGGGTGGTATCCATAAAATATTTCTATGGAAAAAAGAAGGACAAGTAGTCCAGCTAGGTAAATCCAACTTCAAGAAGGAGGTCAATGGCTGAATCCAACTCGGCTAGGCAGCGTTCGGAAAACCACATGACGTCTTTTCATCCGATAAACCTCAGTGCCTCAAGACGAGAGTTGCAACAGTTGTGTGTTCCCGAAACGTGAGTCGTTTACTGTGGGCCTAATCGCAACGTAGTCTTGATATCTAGATTATGGGTCCACCTCCGAGATGAACGGAAGATCTCATCAAGACCGCAGCATCGTGCTGGAAGCAAGCCGTTTCCATCCGGTCTTATTGGAAATCTATAGGGGAGGCCTTAGTCCAGCTGTGCAATGTCTGCAAAGACAACGACGACGACAAATTAATAGAAACAATAATTAACAATAAAATAGGTAATGATTTGACATGGTTGATTTTTATTATAAATATTTAGATAGATTTTCCAGAAACCGATGTCAACTTTTTAGTTTTAATTTTAAGTACTTTTTATTGTGACAATATTTTTGATAGCATTTTTTTTTTCATTCATCATCAGATGAGGTTCATACTCAGTAGAGAGTGATTGTAGATAACTACAAGGGCTGTTTAAGAATCGGTGATGATGATATCCGTTGAAAACTTTTGCAAAAGTTTCTAATGTAGTGTACAAACCTGAATTTTTGTTAGGTTGTTCCTTTTTGGAAGGTAAGTGTAGGGCTTTTTGTCCTACACTTACCTTATTTAATTAGGACTATGGTTGAAATTGCCTGGCAGTAAAGTGGTTTATCTTTTTATTTCGATCATTTTACCTATGTGTTAAACATCTGTTTATTCTGGATGCATCATTTTGCTTCAAATATAATCATAAAATATTGGGGTTTAGTTAATTTTACATGTTTTATGATAAAGATTTGTTTTTGGTTAGTAATTTTTACCTGTTTGTGATTTTGATCAAAATTTTACTAACCGACACTATCTCTTAAATTATTGAGAAAAATCATATTTTTTAAATGACAGTTCATAAAGCTTTTAAATTTCATTTATATTCTATTTGAACCGAGTAGAAATGAGTAATAGAAAATTTTATATGATATTTTTTCCAAAAAATAAAACTTTAAAATGCTCTGGTGTAAAGTTGCCAATATGTCGCTTGGTAAATTGCCTTTTAACCGTCGTTATCCTCTCTGCTTCAGAAGAAAGTAAACCAGCAAATAGCGCGGGCATCACAGTCTCCAGCATTGTAATAGCCACTGAAACTGTTGATATTATAAAAAATACCGAGCTAGCCTGAAAAAAGAAAATAATAAGCTAAAGTCCTGTAAATTTCTTCTAAAGTTTCTGCTAATAATTATTATTTTTCGCCGAAAATGACACAACCGACTTCAACCGTGTACAGAATTTGACTACTTTGTACAAATTGATTTATAGTATTTACTAAAGCATTACCTAATAATTAAAAAAAAACCATCAATTTCTATAAAATTAAAATAAACCACCTCGGAAGTAAGTACATAATTATGGTCTACCAAACAAAAAATGAATCATCAAAATCGGTTCATAACTGGCTGAGTAATCGCGTAAGACATGTACCTACTTACAAAAAAAAACGCATACACACATAAAACAGTGAACACATAAAAACGCAAAGAATCGAATTGAGAAACTCCTGTTCTGAAGTCAGTTAATAAAAGCTTCAATAGCATCTAAACATGTGCATATTAAAATGGCTAAGCCAATTGACAAAGCCAAAAAAACTCATACAAAAATCATACAGTCGAATTGCGAATTTCTTTTTTTGTCGGCTAGAAAATAAATATTCAGCTACTCAAAATAAAATTAAGGACCAATTACCGAGATAAGTTCAAATTTGAAAATAGCCACAAGATAATAAATGTAAAGCATAGTTTCCGGAATGTTGAATACGAGCATGATCAAGAACTGAAATAGAAAAAACTTTGTTAGTAAATAGATCATATTTTTATCATGGACTATCCACAGATATCGATACATAAGTAATATATTTTTAAATGAATCAAAAGTCATTTCAGTCGTAGAGAACTCTTTATACAGGGTTGTCCAGTACTAATATACTAAACTGGAAAGGAGTGATACGTAGACCATTATTATTTGTTGTTAGCCTGTTCCGTCCCACTGCTGGGCAAAGGTCTCCCTATTCTCCTTCCACTCTTTACTTTCCAGGGTTATTTGGGTCCAATTGTTACAAAAAGAGTCCAGTTCGTCCCGCCATCTCCGCCTGGGCCTGCCAACTGGGGAACCCACTGTGTAGTGAGTATGGCTCACGGCTCGTCTGACATGCGGCAGATATGTCGTTCCCAATTTTATTTTAGTTCGGCGGCCTTCTGACCAACGTCAACGATTTGTGTCTTGGGGCGCAGTATACTATTTCTTATGCAGTTCGAAAGTTTAACTCCTAGGATACTGCGCTCCATGGCTCGCTGGCTAACCCCGAGGCAGAACTTTTGATGTTTAGTCACAGACCAAGTTTGTGCATCGTAGGTGAAGATGGGGAGAATGCACATTTCAATGATTTTCTTCTTGAGGGTGAGCGGTAGATTGCCGTTCATTAGGTCTTTCATGGACCAATTTTCCAGGCATTTTCGGTGCGTCGTGCAACTTCTAGATCTAGTCGTGTCTGGAAGGAAATTGATTGGCCCAAATATAAACTCCATCGATTTTCAGACTATGTTACGTTGTATTGGTCATTAACTTGGTCTTGGACATGTTCGTCTTCAGTCCAACCTTGAGGCTTTCCGTGTTGAGATTGTTGATCATAGTGCTTAGTTCGTCTGCAGAAAAAGCAAAAAGGACAATGTCGTCAGCAAATCGAAGGTTTGTTAGCATTCGATCCGCCGCAACATTGCCTTTCCCCTCCCATTGGGCCGCCAAAGTTCTGAATATCTCTTCCAGTGTGGCAAGTGAAGATTTTTGGAGATAGGGGATGTCCTAGTTTGGCTCTTTTTTGGATTAAAAATGCATGTTCTAGTTTTATGCAGTCTTATAGATGCTGTGCTATTATTCTTAATGCGCTGTAGTAATGTAATATAGGTAATATGTAATTTTATTTTTGTGATTTCCTATGCAGTATCGCTGGTGTAATATTTGACTTTTGTTATTATTTTATTTACTAATGATTATAATTGTTTATGACTAAGAATTTTTAAATTTCATAGTTTCTATATTTTAATTTTGTAAACTGACTTGCCTTGTATGACTGGCATGTTATAAATGGCCAATAAATTATCTGAATCTGAATCTGAGGTTTTATGGATATCCTGATTTTCAAGTATTTCAAAAATAGAGTTATGATAGAGGCTGTTTAAAGCTTTAGAATAGTCTTCATTATGAACAACTTTTGCTATAGAGCCCAAGCCGGAATTAGAGAAAAAAAATCTTTGAGTGAGGTGACCCCAGGGGATCGCGACCCACAGTTTGAAAAACGCTGATAAGGTTATACAATTCACGACGTTGTTTTAACCATAGGACGGCCACTGATGAACATAGGCCTCTCCTATACTTTAATAAGGCTGGTAGTAAGCGGCTTGCCTACCGCGATCCTGCGGTCCTGATGAGGTCCATCTCCGGTACATGGTCTCTACTGAGTACACATTTAGTACAGTGGTGTCAAGTATACAATGATGAAAGTAGGTAATAAGTAAACTTACCAACGCATCAAACGAGTTTTTGATCGATTCAACAGCGTCTACTATCGATTTGTAGATGTTATTAAATGAAACAAATTCTGATCTGGCTGACTCTAGCCGATAAGAAAGAGATTTCAAATGACGGTATGCAAAAAAAAAGACAATAGAATTTGTCATCGATAACAAATCATGACATACCCATATAAAGAAAAACAATACTGTTGTCAATATCAGGCTTGTAAATTCATTAAAAGCTATATTCCAAGCAATGGTAATTACAACTTTGATAATAATCACTAAAAATGCAAAACCCAAAATTTTATTTTCAAAACGGGTCTGGCTTTTAATGTTAAATTTTTCATCGATATCAGTCATCGTATGGTAATATTTGCAAAAAGTATATTTTATTGCAAAAAGAATAAATACAAATAAGATGTGCTGTAGCGAATAATATACATTACGAAAAGCTGCTTCTGTATTCATTAAATAGTAACAGATCAAAACATTTACTATAGATATTAATGTTCCTATAAATAAAGTAAGGTACTTGACAAGTTTTCGTTCTTTTCCATCGGATGAGTCAAAAAATCCAAAATCCAAACCAAATAATATGTGAATAAATTTATAGAACAAATTAAAGTTTGTTGGTTTCAGTTTGGTATCGATTACAGTTTTGACTAAAAATAAATTATTTTTTTGGGGACGATTCATGGTCGCTGTAATTTTAAGGTATCTATTTATTGAAAGTGTTTAAATAAAAGGATAAACTTTACTGGCAGCGTGTTGAAATCAACATTGTATAACATAATATTACAAGGACTGAATTAATTGAAGGAATATTCTAGAATACGCTAATCTAATAAAATTAACTATGACCTCGTTAAGTCGTTACTACATTGACGATGTATCATAATAATACATTAAGAGAAGTTTCTAGCACCAATATACTTTAAGTAATTAAGTAAACAGAGATCGAGGTTTGCTCGGTACAAAAACGAGAAGAGAAACGAAAAATCCAAAAAATAAAAACAACATGTAAAAAGTATCAGTTCCTTATTAGGATCAGTTCATCTACAGTAAAAAGTTGTGAGATCAAAATAAAGTTAACACAAGGCGGCTTTTTTCTTCAGCACCAAAATTATATATGGGAGCATCAAAGTTGGATAGGTGCGACCAAAAGATGCCCCTATCAACAATTACTGAATAAATAAACCGACTTGTGTTTAAATTTATTTTGATCTCACTACTTTTTACTGTAGAAGAAGAGGTTGGTGAAAGAACATGAAGACCACCAACAAAAAGAAGTGAGACCCCAATAATAACAAAACATTTCAAAAGTACAACTACCTAGTTATGCACCCTTCTCAACCATCTTGTTTACCATAGAGCGAGACAGATAGGGAGCTTACGCAGCAGTTAGCGTTCTCACGCCTTGTTAGTTGGAATGCTGCGTAAGGGCCCACCAACATAGATATACGGTAGCAGTAAGAATAGACTAGAAATAAGATCATTAGTATTAACGTCTCTCACTCAAAGTGCACCTGTGCAATATTCGGGGCCTGCACTCAAATCTCACGCCTGTCCATCATCATCTTGAGACAGATCGACCCCACCTATTGTTTCTCACGGAGACGCAGATTGCTGGTCCATCCGACGTGTCGTACCTCTCCTACCCAGGTTACTCCCTGGAGCACCGTTTTAAACCACGTGCGGGTGTATGCATGTACGCCCGGGATGACATTTGCCTTCTGCGCCTTCGTAGGTTTGAAGACCCTTCATTTTCTGTGCTCTGGGCTTTAGCGGACACTGGCGTAGAGAAAATTATCTACGCCTGTGTATACCGATCACATAGCGGAGACCAGGAGACGACCAGACTCACCGAATACCTTAGTGAGGCGGCGGATGCTGCTCAGCTCAGCTACCCTTCGGCCCAATTAGTGATCCTGGGGGATTTTAATGGCCACCATAAAGAGTGGCTTCACCCATACCTGGACACAAACCATGCTGGGCTTGAGACGCGCAAGCTCGCCTTGACACTTGATCTCACCCAGCTGGTTCAAGGCGCCACACGGGTACCTGATGTTGACTCGCACACGGCCTACTGCTTGGACCTTCTGCTGACTACCGATCCAGACCGTTATTCAGTGGCGATCTCCTCACCGTTAGGTACATCTGACCACTGTCTGGTGAAATCTGTATCCGTCTACTCCCCATCAGACCCCAGTCCCAAAGGGTCACGGCGCGTGTGGCGGTACAAGTCAGCAGATTGGGATGAGATGCGGTGTTTCTTTGCTTCTTATCCTTGGCAGCCTGTTTGTTTTTCTTCCGATGATCCTTCTGCGTGCGCGGATGCCGTGACAGATGTGCTTCGTACCGCCATGGAATACTTCATCCCATTTTCGGACGTGCCTCTGTCTAGCAAAGCTCAGCCCTGGTTTGGGCCTGAATGTGGACGCGCCGAAGCGCAAAAACATCAGGCATACCTGGCTTGGGTCGATGCTCGAAACCGTAAGTTGAGGGACGTTCGTCTGAGGAAGAAGGCATACAATAGGGCTGCTAAGTCCTGCAAAAAGGTTATGCGGAGGGCTCGCTTTGACCACATTAGTCGAATAGGAAACAAGCTTGCTTCTTACCCTGCGGGTAGTAAGGCATTCTGGTCCCTAGCTAAATCGGTTGAAGCGAACTTCTGCCGCCCCTCACTGCCTCCGTTGCTGAAACCTAATGGTTCACTGGCCCATACCGCGGTGGAGAAAGCAAATTTATTTGCATCTCAATTTGCTGAGTCTTCGCGTCTAGACCCCGGTAGTGCGAGACCTCCAACTTTGCCAAACTGTGACACTGTAATGAGTGAAATACACATCCGGCAAAAGGAGGTCCTCAAAGTTCTCCGCAGTCTAGATGTGAACAAAGCCAGTGGCCCTGATGGTATTCCGGCCATTGTATTGAGGACTTGTGCGCCTGAGCTGTCGCCTGTGCTGACTCGCCTCTTTCGCCTATCTCTGAAGACAGGTCAAGTGCCCAAATCTTGGAAGCTTGCTAACGTGCAACCTGTACCCAAGAAGGGCAGCCGTGCCGACCCTGCCAACTACAGGCCAATTTCGATCACGTCTATACTCTGTAAGAGTATGGAACGTGTTCTAAATAACAGGCTCCTGGCCTACCTGGAAGCAAATGACTTACTCAGTGACCGCCAGTACGGTTTTCGCCGAAACCGGTCTACTGGGGACCTTCTAGCGTACGCCACACACATCTGGAGTGAGGTCATGGAGAAGCACGGGGAGGCGTTGGCTGTCTCCTTGGACATTTCCAAAGCTTTTGATAGGGTCTGGCACGAGAGCCTTATTGGCAAGCTTCCATCCTACGGCCTGCCTGCTGATTTCTGCACATGGATATCAGATTTCTTGAGGAATCGGTCGATACGAGTTGTCGTTGATGGCTGCTCGTCAGACCAAATGGCTATCAATGCCGGTGTTCCTCAGGGGTCTGTGCTCTCTGCGACACTCTTCCTACTGCATATCAACGATCTGCTTAAGCCCGGGATCTTTGGGTACGCAGATGACAGTACAGTCGTGGAGAGCTACACGTCCGATGCAAGAACCAGCGGGCCACAGATCGAGTTATACAGAGAGGCTATGGTTGAACGGCTCAACTTGAGTCTGCAGGCGGTATCCGACTGGGGTGATGCTAACCTGGTCAAGTTTAATGCCACAAAGACTCAGGGCTGTCTGTTTTCGGCCAAAAAGAGACCCTTTCAATTGTCTCCCGCTTTCCGTGGTGTCTCCGTTCCGGTAACTGACAGCTTGGAACTATTAGGCGTTTCACTCTCATCTTCTCTTAACTTTGGCTCTTACATAGAGTCCAAAGCCCAATTAGCCTCCAAAAAACTTGGTGTTCTCTCTAAGGTGAGACGGTATTTCACACCTGAGCAACTGCTCAGTCTTTATAAAGCACAAGTCAGGTCTTGCATGGAATACTGCTCTCACCTTTGGGATGGCTCTGCCAAATATCAACTGGAGGCTCTGGAGTCGATTGAGAGGCGAGCCAGGAGGCTGATTGACAACGACACCTTGACTAAGACGCAGCTGCAAAGTCTTGAGCATCGTCGCAAGGTAGCGTGTTTGTCGGTCTTTTACCGGATACACTTCGGAGAGTGCGCCCAGGAGTTGTACAATCTGGTCCCCCCTTCCCCTTTCTTCTATCGTACGGCTAGACGGACGCGACCAAAGCGTCACCCTTTTATGGTGGACATTCCGCGCGTTAGAACCAAGCGTTTCGAATCCTCATTCCTCATACGAACAGCCGGAATGTGGAATGCTTTGCCTGGGTCTGTCTTTCCGTTAAAGTACAACGTGAGTGTCTTCAAATCCCGAGTAAATAGGTATCTTCTAGGTAAGCGTGCTACATCCTAGACCGCACATCTGCTTAACATCTGGCAGTGTGTAGTCAAACGCAAACCTATTCGAAATAAAAAAAAAAAAAAAAAAAAAAAAAAAAAACGCCTCCATATCGGCAACACCTTAGTTTTATTTTAGTTTTTAAAAACATATTTAAGTGCTTCCTAAATTTAACTACCTACCTACCTACCTACGAGTACCAACGACCTGTCGAATGTTTTTGTTTTTTGTTAGTAAACAACATAACGCATCTTTTCTAAAAATGATATGTGCTTCAAAAATTTAGTGATTTTTTCCTGTTTTCATATCATTAGTTAAAATTAATATTAGACCACCAGAAAAATAACACTGATTTTTTATTGTTTTTACATCATAGATTACGTAACTATGTAGGTACATAAAAAGTGGCGTTATGGCCAAAAAGACTAGCCTGGCCAAAAATGGTAAATAATTTAAAAAAAAACCAGACAAGTGCGAGTCAGGCTCTCACATCGAGGGTTCCGTACAAACACATTGTTAAAATAATTAAAACCTGTGAATTTTGAGGCCCTATTTTTTGTGAATTAAATAAAAAAATACAGTTTTCAGATTTATTCCTATATGTGTTCTCTGACACAATGCTTCTCACCAAATGTCATAGTTCTATGTCAACGGAAAATACCCTGTAGGTTTTGATTTTTGTGAGTGTCGAAAAATGCGGTTTTTACGACATAAACGGCTCTAACTTTTTTAAACGATAACTGAGAAGTTTTTCTTTTATACAACTACAAGAGATTATAGATATACGTATACAGTTTAAATTTCAACTCGATATCTTTACGCGTTCCTGAGATAAAGAGTCTTGAGCATGGAAGTAATATGTACTACGTACAACAGGAATGAGCTGTTGTCGCAAAATTGAAGCCGAGCGAGAGCTCAGTAACTGTACCTTTCATCTCTCTCTGGCAATGGTGACCATAATGAAATATGATTTAAGGACAATATTTATCAAAAATGATTTGTGATCTGACGTCAGCAGATCATTGCTTCAGATGGATTTTAATCGAAGATGCTAATGATAAACTTGCCCTTTGCGGCACTATACATTTCCTGTGTTTACTTGCTTTTCACACTCGCGTCAGATAGGTAGGTACTTACCTACTAGTCCTTGTGGGACACGACATGCAGCTGGATTGAGATAAAATTACGATAAGCTACCTATTGTGGTATATTTAATTAATTAGGTAAGAAAAAAGGCACTATACATTTCCTGTGTTTGCTTGCTTTTCACACTCGCGTCAGATAGGTAGGTACTTACCTACTAGTCCTTGTGGGACACGACATGCAGCTGGATTGAGATAAAATTACGATAAGCTACCTATTGTGGTATATTTAATTAATTAGGTAAGAAAAAAAAGTTAAGTTTACATTTAAGTTTAATTTAAAATCAAACATTGCTGAACTGTTTTATTCTTGTGAAGTTTCTGCCGCAAACCCAGCTTATTTCTTATATGCTTCATTGATTCTAATTTTGCATTATGAGTTAAACGTAAATTGAGATATGAATTCGCTAACGCCTTCACCAATTGCATATCATGTAAATCTTCATTTATAGATTGAGGAGAATGTGGTGGATCTAACAATGTATGTAGTTTGCTATAAAATTCTTGGACAACATACATGATAATTTTATTTTTGTGTACGTTTTTTAATGATTGATTAGATACGAAGTAAGTGCGTAAGTGCGCCACAAAAATCTTAGCCCCAATTCAATGTGAAACGGTACACAAATATTGTACCAAACAATCATTTCAAACCTAAGAAACAGTCAATCTCAACTAATTTGTTTCGTTATGGTTATCATCCGCAGCTTTCTTTGTCCCACTGCTGGGTATAGGCCTCTCTCTTTCTATGACATCTACCTCGGCTCTTTGTCGGTCGTGACCAGGCTCGACCGGCGGTATTGATGATATCGTCGAGATAGTCGACCCATTTTGCTGCCGCGTCGCACATAGCTGAGCGCTCTCACCTCATGTACTCAAGTACCCTAGTTGACCAGCTCGGTCTTTCTTGCTCAAGAAGCGCTGGCTGGTCGAATTGGTTGCCACGCCAGTGTGAACGATGTCATACGCAGGGCTTTTGCGACCGCCGATATAGCAGCCGTACTCGAACCGAATGGGTTTGCGCTTGGTGATGGCTAAAGGCCTGACGGTATGAAGCTGGTCCTGTGGAAGTGTAGACGGCCCTTAGTATGAGACGCGACTTGCGTCGATACTTTGTTGCCGTCACATCTTTCTGAGACTCAGAGAAGGACTGGAGCGTTGGCGATTCGGAGCAGCACAAACGGCGCAAATATGCTAACCTCGGCAGTGGTTACATATTTTCGCCGTTTGAAATTGAGACATTGTGCCCGTGGTGGCCGGTCTTGTTTTTAAAAGTCTTTCTGACTGAGCGTTTGGTGTACCCGACGTGTGACCAAAATGCTGGTGTTTACTTGGCTTACGTATAAGCATTACCAATCAGCGTGGCAATGCTGCCAGCATGCTGGGCACGCTGCTAACTGGCAGTGGGCTTGAGTATTTGGATTATCTTTAGACCTTCAAGGGCCTGTGGATGATCCAATTGCTTGTTATGTAGTAGTAGTTTATGAAATTTTACATTATAAGTCTTGTATTTAGTGGTAGTTAATAAAGGCACTTGCTCTATAAAAAAAAGTCAAGTACCCTTGCACCTTGCCACTGTCCAAACCTAACCTGACCTACCTACCTAAGGTATTATGATACCTTATAGCTATAAATGCTCCTGTTGATTAAGATAAGGATAAGGTTAGAGTGTACGGGTTCCCTCCTTGTCGTGGCGGTGAAACTTAGTAGCCGAGGCTTATGGGCAGCGCGGGAATCCCAGATAGAGCCGCTTCTCTGGGTTTCTTCTGAGACAGCTGAGAAGGCGGCGCTTGAGGTCTCCCGATTTTTTGGGTCTTTTCTCCCTTGGCAGCTTAGAAGTTTGCACTCGTGGTTGGGCCGTTTTCTGGGCTTTTTAACTATAGCAGCTGAGAGGCTGGACAGTAAGTTGCGTGCCTCATGAGGAGTGCCGCAACTGAGGCGGGCTGCACTTTTATCACTGTTGAATCCTAACCAAACAAACAGAAATGTATGTTCGTGTCAAGGTCACAGTTCACAGTCAAGGTTAATAACCTTAGAGTCAAGATACTTATACTCATGCCATACTACTCCTAAAAATCAAGTCGATCCGTTTCTTCGTATATTCTTAGTATGGATTCTGTACCATAAAGGTAGAATAAAGAAACATGTTTAACCTCTATTGGTGGAATATTTAAAAATATTTTTAATGTCAGACAAAATGACGGCCCAGTATTAAACGTCACTGTAATATATAGCATGGCATAGGGAAAAACCATTTAGTCCAATTTTAATGTCGGTTGTCATTTTCAATCCATACTACTATATTTCCTCTTCGAGGAGCTATAATGGTGAAAAGACAATTTGTCTCTTTGATATGCTAAGCGTGACATTTATAAAAAGTTTGCAGTCAATGTATGTCACCTGTCATCTTATTACGTTTCGTCAACCCATATCTGGCCCAATTATGAACGCGCTATCGTAAATTTAATAGGAATGTAAAAAGTGTTCTCTCTATCGAATGCCTAAAGTGAAAAAGAAACAGAAATATTCTAATTAGCTGTTATAATTACGATGGTGCCTTCAAAATTGGGCCTATTAGCGTCGTTGTGATAGGTGACAGTTTCGCTAACGATTTTTTAAGGGAAATGATGATATGAAAAAGATTAGATGAATAACTATTAAAAAATAAATAATAAAGGAACGGGATAAAAAGTATCCTTTGTCTTTTTCCTGGCTCTAAACTACCTCCTTGCCAATTTTCAGCTAAATCGGTTCAGCCGTTCTTGAGTTATAAGTGGAGTAACTAACACGACTTTCTTTTATATATATAGACTAGCTGCCCGTCCCGGCTTTGCCCAGGTATGATTGGCTATACATATACTTACCACGTAATGTAGGTATGCGCCACACACATGCTAGACATACCGGATGAACCATTATGATGAGTTAAAACCTACCCAAATCGCGAGAGTTTCCGTAGTCTTAAACTGTTCGAAGTTTATGAAAAAGAGATAGTAGGTATTGGCATATCTAAATAAAAGTGAGTTCGTATGTGTTGGGTGGCTGTACATAATATATAGCCCTGATTTCAGAAAATGACAATGAAGATATTATTATTTTTTTTTTTTATTTCGAATAGGTTTGCGTTTGACTACACACTGCCTGATGTTAAGCAGATGTGCGGTCTAGGCTGTAGCACGCTTACCTAGAAGATACCTATTTACTCGGGATTTGAAGACACTCACGTTGTACTTTAACGGGAAGACAGACCCAGGCAAAGCATTCCACATTCCAGCTGTTCGTATGAGGAATGAAAGCGACGTTAAAATATTAGAGACCCACATGACAGTGTATACATTCTACCCATGTAAGTTAGTTTTTTGATCTTGTCTTCACTCGAGAACTTTGAAAAACATTGGACATCAGTTCTACTTCTACGAATTGTGTGCCCTACCTAAGGCCTCTTCAACTTGCTAACCCAAAGAGCTGTGATGGAAGGAATCGAAGCGCTGGCATCCAACGTGTTCCGGACGTCACGACCAGATCTTAGATTCACGTGAAGACCTTCGCTACACTTGCCAATACATTGTCTACATTCGAGAACTTTAAGGTCCCATCGATAATTCGTTTCACATACTATGTGTAGGGGCGTAGCTACCGCAGTATCAGCCGTGTCAATAATACAGAGCTCCCGGGCTACAGGGGCCTTATCGTGTGTAAGCAAAACCTAGTAAAATGTTATCCACAATGTCACTTAATCTTGTCCTTCCCGAAAAAAAATCATCTCTTTTTTCCCGGGTTAAGCATTCTTCCAAAAGTTGTCCTAAGAGGCAGAAATTTTATAACAACTGAAATCGTCTTCAGCTAGACTTACCTACTTAGCTGATATACGTAATTATATTCTAATCATTATCAATTATCAATTTCCTGAAAAAAAGGCAAGAAAAGTGTATATTTCAAATGAATTGTTTGGCTAGCTCAATTTCTAGGAGGAAGTGACAACTTATAAATAACCGTCTTACCACAAAAGTTTTACGCAGGCTTTAGACAATGTTTAACAGAACAAATGGTACGGCTAAGCAGTGTTTAAAGCGTGTTTAAATCTTTTGCGGTAAGGCGGTATATATTTATTTCAATTTAATGCAAGCATTTTTGTTTCTTTTGTGAGAAATGAGTGATTTGGGCTACCCAACTATGTTTGATTCAGGGCTCCTCCAAGGCACGCTACGCCACTGCATACCTATTTACTACCAATAAAACATAAATCGACACACTAATGGCGGAGATATATAACTGTGGTGGTCTAGTGGTAGTAACGCCTGTCCTACAAAGGAGGAAGTGACAACTTATAAATAACCGTCTTACCACAAAAGTTTTTCGCAGGCTTTAGACAATGTTTAACAGAACAAATGGTACGGCTAAGCAGTGTTTAAAGCGTGTTTAAATCTTTTGCGGTAAGGCGGTATATATTTATTTCAATTTAATGCAAGCATTTTTGTTTCTTTTGTGAGAAATGAGTGATTTGGGCTACCCAACTATGTTTGATTCAGGGCTCCTCCAAGGCACGCTACGCCACTGCATACCTATTTACTACCAATAAAACATAAATCGACACACTAATGGCGGAGATATATAACTGTGGTGGTCTAGTGGTAGTAACGCCCGTCCTACAAAAGTGAGGTGGTGGGTTCAAATCCCGATCCTGTATCAATCAGTTTCTTTGGAACTTATGTACGGAATTTCAAATCATTGGCTTGTCGGCGAAGGAAAATATTGTGTGGCAATCTGCACCACCCACACTGGGCCCTGGCACTGGTGGTGGATATGGCCCAAGCACCCTTCTCAATTCTCAATGACCCGTTTCCTCGAATCTCGACGTTATGTCACCTAATAAGTGCCTGTAACCGAGCACTTTGGCATCGCGCGGCGTTGTAATCGGCTTGGAATCGCCCTACGACTAACTAAAAAGCCTGCCCACTACGTAGCTTGGGCAGGATTTTGGCTCGGACACATTTTTTCACGATTGTGACTCTATAGATATTTGCTCGAAGTGAATTTTGTGTTATGTACATTATACAAAGTACATGAATTGCCAAGCGGGGAGAGCGGCGAAACGGAACTTTTATAATACTTACATTTTTGAACTCGTGATATCTTTGTAATAAAATGTCTGAATTAAATAATTTAAAAAGTTGCATAAGGCTATTGAAACAGTCTTGAATATGAAATAATTTATTTTGATAAGGATTAATACCAAGATACAAATTAAGATCCTTTTCCTGCGACGGTATTTCAATTAATTTTTAAGAATAAAAGAACAGTTATTACGGTTTAACTATAATAGTTGGATATATGCTGTCGCGACATTTTTTGTAAATTATGGTATGTTCTATAAAGTCGTAGTACATTATTTTATTCCATCATCAATAGTTTTCGCAGCGCACGCGATGTAAAGAATATTTTAAGCATTTTTTTACACCTTGGGTAACATTATTATAGTTTTAATAGGGATCCTTATTTTTTCTTGCAATTAAAATAGCCTATGTTACTCAGTGATAATGTAGCTTTCTAATGAAAAAAGAATTATTAAAATCGGTCCAGTACTTTTTGAGTTTATCCGTTACATACAAAAATACAAATCTTTCCTCTTTATAATATTAGTGTAGATGTAGATTTAACAACTTGTAGCAGTTGTTTAGGTTAAGTTAATTTTTTTCCCGAGTGGAGCGAGGGTCGCATCCTAGAAAGAGTTGGCCTCAGGAGTAGATATACCCCGAAAATAGTGTTTTTTGTACCAAAATAACATTAAAATTTGGAATTTAATTGCGCGCAAAATTTCCTTTAAAATAGGTTTGTAGTCATCAGTATCTATCGATTAAATTCGTTAGTCCAGTCCAGCCCTGGTCCCAGTTTGAGTAAGGCCCAGTAGCTCCCTAACCCACTTTTAAAGGCCCAAACGACATGATATTATAACAACATATAGGCACACGGACGAACTTTCGTTCGTACTCACTACTATGCTATGTGTATGCTAGTAATAGCTGCCCCAATTAGGGCACCTTTTTACCTACAATCAAATATAAAATTTAGTGATTTTTTCCTGTTTTCATATCATTAGTTAAAATCAATAGAATATATAATATATATAAATAAATTAATTAATATTAGACCACCAGAAAAATTACAATGATTTTTTATTGTTTTTACATTACAGATTACGTACCTATGTAGGTACCTACATAAAAAGTGGCGGTATGGCCATAAAGACTAGTCTAGCCAAAAATGGGTAAATAATTTAAAAAAAACCAGACAAGTGCGAGTCAGGCTCTCACATCGAGGGTTGGGTTCCTTTCAAACACATTGTTAAAATAATTAAGAACCTGTTTTAGCATGTGCTAATGAAGTTCTTTTATGCGATACATTACATGATAAGATTTACTCACTTTGAATTTTGAGGCCCTATTTTTCTTGGATTTAAATAAAAATGTACAGTTTTTAGATTTATTCATATATGTGTACTCTGAGACAATGCTTCTCGCCAGATTTCATAGTTCTGTGTCAACGGGAAGTACCCTGTAAGTTTTGATTTTTGTGAGTGCGAAATATGCGGTTTTTTACGACATAAACGGCTCTAACTTTTTTAAACGATAACTGAGAAGTTTTTCTTTTACACAACTGCAAAAGACTATAGATATACGTATACAGTTTAAATTTCAACTCGATATCTTTACGCGTTCCCGAGATAAAGAGTCTTGACATACACACAGACGGACAGGCGGACAGACGGACAACAAAGTGATCTTATTAGGGTTCCGTTTTTTTCGTTTGAGGTACGGAACCCTAAAAACGAGGGCGCAGGCTGAGGCAGGCTCTTTATTTATAACCACAAAGCAAAAATTAAACACTATACAAGTATACATGTACAATGTACCTACATATTTAAGACTAAATATGGTTATATCACCATGCTAGCCCACTGTAGGTTGGTGGATTTACATACGTCATTATTTTTTTCTACAGACGTACCTTTGGAAACTCAATGTTTTCTTTCACTGAAAAGCGAGCGAAATCCCAGTACATAAGTTTCAAAAAGCTCACTTGTACGGGAACAGAATTTGTACACAGGACCTCACTATTGTAAAACGGGTGTTAATACCACAAGTGCATCACAAGCACATGCAGTTGATTAAAAAATTGGATTGAGGCTGCAAAAATAGGTATCAATTTAAATTATTAACTTTTAATATTATCTAACATTCAATTGGTTTGAAAATAGATAATATATAAAATAATATGAATAGCGCTGATTCTAGGGTTGATCACCCCCTTAGTACAGGGTAAGCAGATAACCATGTATATATATTTTTGGTGACTTTCAGTACTTATATTATTGATTTCTTCAGTGGCTGGGTATTTCAATCTTTTTAAAACTACGATCCCTTCAGGCCTTCATACATTAAACTATGTTACCGATTCTTTAAGGCCAAAAAATAGATTACTAGTCATTTGAACAAGATTATTTTTTACAAAAGTTAGCATGACCGACTTCACCCGTGTACAGAATTCGCAAATATTTAGCACGGATCGATGTGGCATTTTTCACATTTTTGTTGATTTATCAAAAATGGCTCAGCCGATTTCGATAAAATTTAAATGGGACCAATTTCAAAGTACTTTCTTTCTAATAAAAAATAATCATTAAAATCGGACAACTACGAAAAAAGTTATGCGTTATGTTATACATAAAAAAATATATATTTTATACATATATACATATACCTCGCAAACAAGCGGTGATAATAAGATTCGCGAGCAACGATATCAGTACAATGCTTTAGATTTTAGACACATATATTATTTTATTCCCTGAGTGTGGTGACCCCAGGGTATCGCGACCTACAGTTTGAAAAACACTGCTAGGTTTATACAATTTACGACGTTGTTTCAGCCATAGGACTGCCACTGATGAGCATAGGCCTCTCCTATACTTTAGTAAGGCTGGTAGTAAGCGGCTTGCCTACCGCGATCCTGCGGTCCTGATGAGGTCATCCATCCCTGCTGCGCTTGCCGGTACATGGTCTCCACTGAGTACACATTTAGTACAGTGGTATCAAAGTATAAAATGATAATAATAAGAAAACTTACCAATGCATCAAACGAGCTTTTGATTAATTCTACAGCGTCGACTATTGATTTGTAGATGTTATTAAAGGAAACAAATTCTAATTTCGCTGACTCTAGCCGATAAGAAAGCGATTTTAAATGACGGTATGCGAAAAAGTAGACGAACGAATTTGTCATCGATAACAAACTATGACATATCCATATATAGAAATACAATATGTGTGTCACTATCAGGCCTATGGACAACTTATTAGTTAAATTCCAAGCAATGGTAATTCCAGCTTTGATAATAATCACTAACATTGCAAAACCCAAAAATGTATTTTCAAAACGGGTATGGCTTTTAACGTTTAATTTTTTATTTATATCAGTCATTGCATGATAATATTTACAGAAAGTATATTTCATTGCAAAAAGGATAAATACAAATATGATGTGCTGTAGGGAATAACATACGTTATGTAAAGCTACTTCTATCCTGGCAAAATAGAAAATGATCAAAACATTAAATATAGATATCAGCATTCCTATAAATAAAGTAAGATACTTGACAGTATTTAGTTTTTTCCGCCCGATGAGTTAAAGAATCCAAAATCCAAGCCGAGTGATTTGTGAAGAAATTTGTAAAATAAAACAAAGTTTGTTGGTTTAGTATTGATTAGAGTTTTGATAAAAAATAAATTTAGTTCTGACGAACGGTTCATGGTCGCTGTAATCTCAAAGTTAGTTTATTATCAATATTTAATTAAAGTGTTTAAATGATAGGATAAGTTTTACTGGTAACGTGGTGAAAGCAACAACGTATGACACAGTACAAAGACCGAATGAATTATTGGGATATTATAAAATACACGGTCAATCATATTAACTTTGACTTCTTTAAGTGGTTATTACATTGACAACATCACATTACGTCAGCTTAATTTTCAGACTGCGCAACTCCATTTTGATCAATTGTACAGGAGCAAGTAAAAACTTTATTTTCACTATTCGCGTGAATTGTATCAATGTAATAATGAAAGTTGTAGTAAAAAAGATCGAGAAATTCAATTTTATAATTTAGTTTCTGATTCTCCATTCAAAGATAAAAAAATGTTTTACGAGTTTTTCTTCGTTGCAGTACGTCACTTTTTTAGTAAGAATGATTTAGTTCAGAATTCTTTTACAATAAAATCAAGAATATAATTACAAAAACTTTATATTCCTAGTTGTACAACTATGTTATTTATTACAGTGTATGTTATGTAAACTATAAAAAATTATGTCACTTATTGATTTCGACTTTTATTTTAAATTATTATCTTCAAGGGTCATTACGAATCGTCTCGAGCGTAGACTTGATGACTTCCGACCTTTCAAACAAGCCGGTTTCCGAAGAGGCTTTAGCAGCATGGGGCGTATAAACAATGCCTGCGGCAGATTATACAGAAGACATCCAGAGAGGTCGATATATAAGAAGCCAGAGCGAGAAGGTCCGTGATTGTGGAGTGGAGAGAGAATTGGAACATGGAAGAGTGTCCGCTCAAGCACTGGGTTGCGGCCCTCAGCGGTGCTTATAGAACCCAGCCCTGTTTAAACGTGACAGGGTTACGTTTGTCAGCGTGTCCCGCGATGGATCTGATGTCGTCGACTCATTGGGCTGGTGGTCTGCCTACGGAACGCCTGTCAACTAATTGGAAGCCACTCAGTCGGAGATCTACTCCACCCTTCATCATCACGCCTGGCCACGTGTTCTGCCCAGCGCTTAGTCGCGTAATACGGCTTCTAACATCTGCAACCTTTATTGTCGTCGGATTTCCGTATTACGGAAACGGTCTCTTACACTAATGCCTAGCATGGCCCGATCCATCGCGTGCGAATCTCACTATGTTCTCAGTCTCTTTAGTCAATTTAGTTTTCGCAACTAACTTTTCCATTATTGTTCACCCCGTCCTTTACCTTCCTCATAATTCCTTTCCTCTCTTAATCGGGTTGCCTGGAAGAAATTGCTCTAAACGATATAAGACCGCCGGTTGACGCACAAATTTCAAATATTGTACTGTTTTTCTTTTGTAATATTGTTGATTGTGTTTACAATAAAGCATTTATCTCTGTCTATCAATCTACCGTCGTACAGACGTTAATAATAAAATTGTTGTCAAGAATACGATCGATGATCGAACGGTTTAGTGGGCATTATGAGATGTTATCGTAATGTATTAATATATATATATAAAATATAGTTAGGATTGAATTATTGTAAAAGGGTACAACAACATACTGATAAATTAGTTTTAAGTACTATAATTATTTATTAACTGATTTTTATATCTAGTAGGTACACATATGATCATCTATTTTTTTTTCTTATGCATTCTTCTTTTTTTGCACTCTGTTTATATAAATATTAATTCTGATTTATTAAGTTGTTTAGTGTTATTTATAATATATAGGTACATTGATTTTATATATACATACATATTTGTAAATTTTAAGTATGTACTTAGTGGTTGAACCGGCTTATTTTTTCTTTTCTTTACGTATTATATTTTAGGAATAGGCCTGTTATTGGCTATTTATACTTATCAGTATAGTTAAGTTTAATTTAGTTTTTTGTGCTGTTGGCTTGTAAATAAATAAATATAATGTATTATACTTTTAAACTAGCTTAAAACCCGCGGCTTAGTAGGTACGAGTACATTCATAAAATGATAATGGCCCGCAATTTGGCCCGCGTTGTTATAGTCCTTGTTTAAAATGATAATAACGATAACGATAAATGATTTAATTCTTGCTTAAAATGATAATAGCCCGTGGTTTGACCGCGTTTTAAGTAATTGCTCAATATGATATTTTATGGTCATCTATTCGGTAAAAATTTATTAAAAATTGAGTAGTTATATTCCTTAATTCACTCCTGAGGAAACCTTTTTAACCGACTTCCAAAAAGGAGGAGGTTCTATGTTCGTCTGTATGTATTTTGAAGGATTACTAAGACTCCGCTGTGCGTCTGTCCGTCTGTCTGTCATCGGGCTGTATCTCAGGAACCGTGATAGCTAGAACGTTTAAATTTCCACAGATGACGTATTGCTGTTGCTGCTATGACAACAAATACTACAATCAGAAAAAATAATTGGGGCCCCATAAACAAAAAAACTGTTTTTAGCCGTGTTTCGTTCGTTATTAATAACGGTGAAAGGTAGATGCAAAAAATATTCACAGAATATTTATTTTAATGTTTATTATAAAAATAATAATTACCTACCTAATTTATAATAAAATAAATATATAATCAACTGAATAAGAGATACCATACGACAAACGTAAATTTTTGCTCGGTATTAATAAAGGCCACAGGAAGATACTTTTTATATTCACTGAATATTAAGTTGTATGTAGCCTTCATAAATAAATTAATTAGTTAAAATAATCATTATCATTCATTCCATAGACCAGCTCATTGTCACGTAATATTTCATTCCAATAGCCCAGAACTGTACAAATTTCCCGCCTTTACAATAGTTTTCCTCATCCTACCACCCAAAAACAGTATTTTTTTACATATTTTGTTTGTAAAAAGGACTCTCAATATTGGCTACGGCTCCATTGCTGCCCTTAAATAGCACGGGCCTAGCTTGTCATGTGGAAACTGAATAAAATTTAAATAAACCCTCCATATGGTACGGAACTCTATGTGCGCGAGTCCGACTCGCGCTTGTCCGATACCAATATAGGACAAAATAAGTGCAGTGAAAGAACTAAAAACAAATAAATGTGATCGAGAGACGCTCACAAAACAACAATAAAGTCACATTGAACTGCCATGTGTTTTATAAAAAAGTCCCAAAAAATAAATTGGAATAAAAAAAAGTCACAAGGGACTTTATTGTGGCTGATTTCTGATTGGATTCGCAAGTGACGAAAAACCGAACTGAAACGTTTCTGGATAGCTTTCGCGAAGCAAAAATACGGATGTAAAGGTAACTCTTGGTACCGTACAGAATGCCTTGTTATTCGCTGCAATATAGGAAATTATTATATGATATTTTTTTATGCAAATTGCCTGAGAAGCATCTGGGACATCATACATTGTCTACACAAGGTTATTTCTAATCAATTAGCATCCTTTTAGGGGCTTATTCTGTACATAAACACTTACAACTTTTGTTCCGCTATTTTTGTCAAAACTAAAAAAAAAGCAGCAATTCCATACATTTCGTCGAGGGTGAACGATATTTTTCTATGGAGCAACAACTTTATTTTTGAGAATTAATAAAATCATAGTACAAAAGTTGTTAGTATAGATCTACAGAATAAGCCCCTGAAAAAATGCTTATTGATTAGCAATTACCATGTATATGTAACGTTTTTTGCGAAAAGTATAAAATGAAAGGCAATAATGATCATATGATCAATAAAGTTTATTATCTTAACCTAAATTGCTCTACTACTCACGAAATTATCCATAATTAAATTATCCATAAGTTTTTTAAAATAGCCACAAAAAGACTACATTTTTGGCAAGAAATAATTTAGGTATATATTGAAGAATAATAAAGAAACATTCAAATAGAATCAAAGTTAAGTTTATTTACATAAAATTCCTCATATTGCTATAATTAGGCATGGTGACTAGGTAAAACATCATTATTATAACTAGTCAGTTAGATTACCAAAAAATATTGGGCACGTATGTTCTTTTGTTAATCAAACAATAAATGACAAAGATAAACCTTATCAACGTTCGGGAGTAGGGACTTGTGACGTCATTTTTTCCGTGAAAAGTACTTTTTGTAGTCTAGCAGTGACGTCACACGGAACGTTAACGGGCTATATCTTCGTATTTTTTTGTTTAATTGACAAAAGAAAAAATACGTGTCCAATATTTCTTTATATCACATCTATCTGACGGACTAATTATATTTATTTAGCCATCAAGCCTATTACTCTATTACTATCAAGATTTAACACGTTCATAAAGCAAATCCGTGTAGGTACCTACAATAATAATATAATGTCAAAAATTACAGGTACCTCTTAAGTTAGGTACTGTGTAATTTTCGTGCATAATTAAACATTATCGATAAATTATACAGACACTTACTGAAACGTCTTACGTCTAATACACAAAAAAATGATTGTGTGGTTTGATGAAACCACGGTGAGAGTAATCTTTTACTGGCACAAATAAATAATAGTCTATATACTACACAGTCACATGATGCGAACCATAGGCGCCGCCATGTTGGCCTCGGCTGCTCTGTCGAGCGCCTTTTACTTTACCCCTCCTCCGCAGCCGACCGTCACGCGACATGCAATAGATGGACGAAAAAGTTTCACTCTAATAAAAACATTAAACTAGTTGACTCCATCAGTGTCAAAGCTACAAAGTTCTGAGGGGATGATATTATACGACAAATTGCATTTTGCTCGCACTGCATGTAAAATACATTCAGTAGATATCTATTAAAAATATAATATCACATCTATATTTCAAAAAACTATATTATATAGCATTGCTTATCATAAAACTGTACTGGTTTTGTAGTAGGTACTGTTTTTAAATATCTTAATTTGGTCTCGGCTTCGCACAGGTGTATAATACATATAAATTTTCCTCTTGAGTCACTCTATTTATTTAAAAATCCGTTGCGGGTTTAAAGATATAAGCATACATAGGGACAGACAGACAGGGAAGCGACTTTGTTTTATACTATGTAGTGATGATACATGTACGAACATTAAACGTGTTATGTACAGTAGCCATTTCACAGGCCACCAGCCGGCTCAAAAACTCAAACACGGGCTAGCCATGCGATATGTAATACATACAAACTTACTTAAGTATTATGTTTGATAAAATCCACATAGGGTTTTTGAAAATCATGTAGGTACTCAAACTTGAAAATGTGCCAGTGAGACAGCTGCGGCCGGTTGAAAGGCCATTAATACAGGTGTGTGAACTGTATCACGACAATCAGGTAGGTAACGCAGAAGTTAAAAATCATCCCGAGCAGATCCGCGTTCAGGGGGATGACTTTGTACACGTAGAAGTTCATGGGCCGCGTTTCGATATATTGAATAAACTTCGTTATTTCCATAACATTTGATTCATCTGAAAAATTAAAAGTAGGTAATGTATTCAAGTATTCATAACGTTTACTTAGTATTTGTTTGCCATCTTTACTCATTTCCATCATCTATATTCTCACAAGCCATACACCGTGAAGCCATTTTTAACACGCTTCTATTAGGTCGACGTGTATGTAACTAACATGCAATGGAATCCAAGGTAACTAATATAACGATCTTTCAATTGTCGTAGCGTGATGAAAATTGGCAGCTGTATGTAGTTCTGATGACAATACAATAATATGGTACTGTCGAACTGATCTGATGATGGAGCCGGAACATATGAACTAAAACTTCGTGGTTCGTTTTTAGTATTTTTTGTTATAGCGGCAATAGAAATACATCGTTTTTAAACTTTCGCGATTTAAACATATTATTACTATATACTACGGGACTAATCGGACACTAAAATTACGAGATAAATAAACACTTCCTCATCCCGTCGTTTCCCGTGGTCACGGGTAGACGGGTAGTCCCGTGCGAAGCGTCTCGTGTTTAGTGCGCGATTAGTCCCGTAGTATATAATCATCATCATCATCAGCTTATTTCGGCCCACTGCAGGGCATAAGCCTCTTCCCCCTTACGCCAACTATCCCTGTCCTGTGCCAGTCTCATCCAGTCCAGGTGTATATAATAGTAAAAAGAAATACATTGTCTTCACACTTGAATATTTCAACTTTTCCAGTTATCAAAGTTCATAGTATACAGCCCGGTGACAGACAGACAAACAGATGGGTGGACAGCGGAGTCTTAGAGATAGGGTCCGTTTTTACCCTTTGGATACGAAACCCTAAAAATATGCTTGTGCGAACGGGAAAGCAGAGCATGCCATCTTTTTCATTAGAAACTTTCTAACATTAGTTAGAAATAATTCTAAAGTTTCAAAGGTTGGGCTCTAGTAATCTAGTAGATATATTATAAATGTACAAGTGTACATTCTTATTAGATAAAAAGTTTGAACCTTTATTATGTAACAGCTTGTTGTGTAGAATGATCCTTATCTTCTCTGCTTCAGAAGAAAGCAAACCAGCAAACAACGCGGGCATCACAGTCTCCAGCATTGTGATAGTCACTGTAAATGTCGATATTGTGAAAAATGCCGCAAAAGTCTGAAAAAGATGAAATGATTAAATTCCTGATCAATTCTTTATACTATTTTGTTTGATAGAAAAAAAAACAGCAAATCGAATTAAAAGTCCATGGTCGTCTAGTGGTAATACCCTCTTTACAATCGTTAGGTTGTGGTGTCAAATCCCGGTCCTGTAGTTGAGCTCTTTGGGAAATTCCGTACATAAAATGTACAGAATTTCATACTACTGGATTTTTGGTAAAGGAAAAAGTCGTGAATCAACCTGCGTAAGCCTGCAGAAGAACTTCGATGGAGTATGAGAATATATTATCCAGCTCTGTGCCACGGTGGTGAATATGGCCCTTACTGAGCTAGCGTATGTTCAGCAGTGGAATATTAAAAAGAGGCAGGTAAAGTACAGAAAAAAAATTACCAACACAAGCTGCATTTTTAAAGTAACCACAAGAAAGTAGATATAAAGCATAGTCTCCGGGATGTTGAATACAAGCGCGGTCAAAAACTGAAAGAAAAAAAAGACTTTCTTAATAAATTGATCATCATCAACCTCAGCCTTCTTTATCCCACTGCTGGGTATAGGCTTCTCTCTCTTACTGTGTCATCTGTTTCGCCTCTGCATCCAGTCCTTTTTAGGGTTCCGTACCTCAAAAGGAAAAAACGGAACCCTTATAGGATCACTTTGTTGTCCGTCTGTCCGTCTGTGTGTATGTCAAGACTCTTTATCTCGAGAACGCGTAAAGATATCGAGTTGAAATTTAAACTGTATACGTATATCGATGAATTCTTGCTGTTGTGGAAAAGACAAGCTTCTCAGTTGTCGTTTAAAAAAGTTCAAAAGAGTCGTTTATGTCGTAAAAAACCGCATATTTCGACACTCATAAAAATCAAAACCTTACTTCCCGTTGACATAGAACTATGAAATTTGGCGAGAAGCATTGTCTCAGAGTACACATATAGGAATAAATCTGAAAACTGTACATTTTTATTTACATCACAAAAAAAATAGGGCCTCAAAATTCACATAATATGGGCTCAAAATTCAAAGTGAGTAAATCGTATCATGTAAGGTGTCATAATTATAAAAGAACTTCATTAGCACATGCTAAAACAGGTTTGTAATTATTTTAGCAATGTGTTTGTACGGAACCCTCGATGTGCGAGCCTGACTCAGACTTGTCCAGTTTTTTTTACTATTGTAAATCATTTATGGATACCACGACACCTCGAGGGCAGGTGGGTGGTTATATGGGAGTCCTGCCAACTGGACGGTATACCCACCAAAAGCCCTGGGTATTCCACCACTGCGCTTGGTGTCGGGGCTACGAGCACGCTTCCGCACCCCTCTGCGGCACCCGACAGCGCTGGTCCAATTCGGGCCCCACCACGGAGCTTGCGCTCCCGACGACAGAATGACGATGTGTCAAACACCAGGTCCAGACACATCGACATTCACTACCTGGGACCTACCAGCACTGGGCGTCGGACAGCACACGTATCCGATAGCCCTGGTCCCGATGCAACGGGTCAATTAAAGTGGCCCCACGCCTGCCACTGCAGATGCAGAGGATAGGGAAAGCGGCCGACGAGACACCGACACTCCTCTTCCGCCAACACGTTGGCGGCACCCGTTAGGGCCGCTGGCAGTGGTTTCCTCACCGCCCGCCCATCGCGTTGCCGCCCCTGCCTCGATGGGCTCGTGACAAGCGCGACACCGCAGTCCACCTCAGTCGGCAAGCCGACCTACTGGCTAGCCTCCACACGGGCTTGTCGGGTCAAGACCGGGAGAGGCGGCCCAGTGCGGGCACCTTGGCCCTATCGGCCATCTGTTCTTCGAACTATGTGCCCTGCCCACTGCCACTATTTGCTAATCCGCTGTCGGTCACTTTGGTTCGTCTGCGGATCTTCTCATTTCTGATTTAATCTCGCAGAGAGACTCAGAGCATAGCCCTCTTTATAGCACAATAGACAGAATATAAGATGAGATCACAAAGTATGCAGCAGTAAAAAACTTACCAATGCATCAAACGAGCTTTTGATTGATTCAACAGCGTCGACTATCGATTTGTAGATGTTATTAAAGGGACCAAATTCTGTTCTAGCTGACTCTAGCCGATAAGAAAGCGATTTTAAATGACGGTATGCGGATAGGAATACAAACGCATTTGTCATTGACATTAAATCATGAATAATCCATATATAGTAGTACAATATTGCTGTCACTATCACACCTATAAACTTTTCGTTGGCTATACTCCAAGCGATGCTTATAATAGTTTTGATAATAATTACAATAAGTGCAAAACTCAAATATGTATTCTCAAATCGAGTCTCGCTTCTAACATTTAATTTTGCGTTTATATCTCTCATCGCATGATAGTATTTGCACAAAGTATATTTCGTCCCAAAAAGAAGAACTACAAATAAGACATGTTGCAACGAATAATATACGTTAAAAAAAGCTACTCGTATATTTGCTAAATAGTAACAGATCAAAAAATTTGATACAGATATTGATGATCCTATAAATAGAGTAAGATACTTGACAGTTTTTTGTTCTTTTCCGCCGGACGAATTAAAAAATCCGAAATCCAAACAGAAAGATGTGTGAAGAAATTTGTAAAATAAAACAAAATTTGTTGGTTTCGATTTGGTGTCGATTGGAGTTTCGATTAAAAACGAGTTTATATTTGGCGGACGATTCATGGTCGCTGTTAATTTATAGTTGATAAATTTAGTGAAAGTTTTTAATTGGAGGATAATTTTTATTGGTTACGTGGTAAAAGCCACAATATATAGTAAAGTACAAGGACCGAATGAATTGTAAAAATATTCTAGAGAATATATTGGTACTCTAATCAAATAAACTATGTCAACAATGACAATACGACATTAACCGTTTTCCTTAATGAAGTTTCTAGCATGTAATTTGTTAAGTAATTAATGAAAAATATTAGTATAGCATCGATTTCTGAAAGGACAGTAATATCTAATTGTTTGCTATTGCTTTAGGTCATCATCATTATCAGCCGTAAGACGTCCACTGCTGGACATAGGCCTCCCCCATGGATTTCCAATAACGCCCGTTGGAAGCGGCCTGCATTCAGCTCGTTCCTGCGACTTTTTATATCGTCAGCCCACCTAGTCGGTGGACGTCCTACGCCGCGCTTGCTGGTCCGTGGTCTTCATTCGAGAACTTTACTGCCCCATCGGCCATATGTTCTTAGAACTATGTGCCCTGCCCATAAAGCCACTTTAATTTGCTAACCCGCTGGGCTAGATAGAGTCTGGCCAACGAAAGCTGTCCAAGAAAAAAGGCGGGAATTTTAAAAAGTCAAGAGCTGTTAACCCTGGCTATACACTGCATAAACGGAGTTGATACTATTTATTTTTCAGCAAGTACATTTTTTTCGAGTTGTAAAAATTTTGTTTTGTTAGCAACTGTAGTTGAAATTTTCGAATGTATTATGAAGAATATCAAATAAAAGATTACTTTTAATTCTGTCTTTTTATTATTTTCAAATAATCCATTATTAATGTACAGTCGAGGACCCCGAGGAGCCGTACAAATATAGGAGCTATGAATCATAGTTAAAATCGAATTCCAAAAACTCTACACCTACTGATATTGAATCAGCTTCATTGCTTTCTTCGCTGCTACTGCTACTGTCCCCAACATGTATTAATGGTTCAAGTTCGTTTTCAGTAGGTAGTACGAAACGACACTTTGAGTCAATTTTGACAGTCTTAAATTATTGCCATTTCAAAACTTCTGAAAATAATACGTGGACAGCTGAGACTCTATGTCGATAACTTTGGTTCGTCTGCGGATCTTCTCATTTCTGATTCAATCTCGCAAAGAGACGCCGAGCTCAGGATAGCCCGTTGCACGTTGGGCTATCCTGAGCTTATTTATAAGGCCTACAATGCCTACAATGCCGCCTACAATAAAAGACCACGTTTCAGTTCCATATGTCATCACTGGCAACACACAACTATCGAAAACTCTCGTCTTGAGGCACAACTGAGGTATATCGGATGAAAAGACTTCACGCAATTTTCCGAACGCTGCCCAACTGAGTTGAATTCCGCGATAGACCTCTTTCTTGGAGTTGGACTTACCTAGCTGGACTACTTGTCCTAGGTAGACGTAGGTACGAGTTGTCAACAACTTCAAGAACCGAGCTCTCAACATTGGGGTGGGTACAACATGGGCATTACACATAAGCGCGAGATCTTGCGCGAAAAATCTAAAACATTGTCGAAAATTTTAAGTAGATAAAATCGACATTTTGTATGATAATAATAATGACTACAATATAAACTAGAAAATACGCTATTAACACGCCCCGGGGTGCGTCATTGCTCTAGAAAGAAATACACATTCGCAGTAGTTAAATTGTTAAGTGTTATTAACAATTTAACATTTACGAAGCTGTCACTCCGGAAAATATTTACAGAGTTATCTGTTTACCATGTACAATACAATACAATGCAATATTTTTATTAATAACACCATTGTTACATGTCAAATCAGTTAGGTATACAATTATATTAATTATCAATTATACATTTCATCAATATTGTTATTCTTCATAAAATAGGATACAATTGGTACCTACAATTCAAGACAAATAATAAATCAACGCTAAATAACTAATAAATAAAATATATCAATGTCATTCGTGGTGATAAAAATTAAAAACTGATATTAATTTAAAGATACAATATCAATCAATTACAATTTCAGGCAATTTAAAAAAATCATTGAAATCGTAGAATATCTCGTTTTGTAGCCATGTTTTTAACTTGATTTTAAAAGACGCGGCAGAAGTTGCATCACGCACGTGTCCGGGTATTCGGTTGTACGTCGCAGGGCCCGATATATAGACCGACCCCTCCGACCTCGCGAGCTTATGAGAAGGCGTCACAAGTTGGTCGCGTCTTTTGTTGCTCCTTAAGTCACGCGTCGTGTTAACTCCTCCCTTACTAAAGGAAGACAAGTGAGTGTGAGTAAATAAGGCCAGTTGGTACATCATCCCAACGTCATCAGATGCTCCAAAAAAAAGCTTGCACAGCTCGCACGTACTAAGCCGAAAGGGTGTTATTCAGACCATCATCATGAACAACTTTTACTATGAGGCCAATCCAAAACTCGAGATAAAAATCAGCTGTTCCATACAAAACTGCAACTTGGAATTGACAAAATGTATGAAACACCTGTTATTTTTTTTCAAAAAATAGGTTGTCCTCATAGTAAGTTGTTCAGAACGATTGTCTGAATCACCCCTTTTCGACTTAGTACAGGGTAAGCAAATAACCCAGTAGATACGAGTACGGGATAGTCCCTCGGGTTCAAATGAAAATAATAAATATCCGTAATAATTCACACAAATACAATCTTTAATGTATAGGTTCAGTTCTTACTTCTTAGTTGTCAAGCTATTTTCATGTACTAAAACAGCGCGGGCCATTTTGCGGCCTATTATAATACCTGTTAAAAGTAAGTAGGTACTAGATCAACACGGGCTAAACCGCTGCATATAATCATATTAAGTATGTACCTACTAAGTCAACGCAGCCGGCTTTTATAATATTACTCAAGTACTAAGCCAACCCGGGCCAAACATGGGATTTTATCATTTTAAGTAAGTATTAAGCCGAGAATACACATGCCAGTGGCTGGCACATTTGCATGCCAGCTTTTTTTCGTGCCAGCTCCTATTTACGTAACGTACTATAGCGTATACACATGCGAGTAGCTGGTATGTTCAAGGAGCTGGCATGCAAGTGTGCCAGCTATTGACATGTGTGTTTCCCGCTTTTATCATTTTAAGCAAATTAACAAATTTTTACTATGTAGTAGTAATGTAGTATTGTCATTATATTAAAAAAAAAAAAAAAAAAATTTAAGCAAATATTAAGACAATGTGGGCCAAGCCGCGGGCTTTAATCAATTTAAGTACTCAGTCAACGCGAGCCAAACTGCAGGCTATTTTTATATTAAGTATCTAAATATTAAGTCAACGTGGGCCAAACCGGAGGTATTATCATTTTAAACCAGTACTAAGACATCGCGCGGGAAACCACGAGGCTATTATTGTTATAAATAATCAAGTACTAGACAACGCCGACCTAACCTACTACTTACTAAAACAACGCGGTCGAAGCCGCGGGTTAAGCTAGTGACTCTTAAAAACAGCTTATAAACATGGCTCAGAAGCGAGATGGGTCTGTAATTCTTCAGTAACGTGATGTCACCTTTTTTAAAGAATAGCACCACCACGCTTCTGTTCCATGCTTCCGGCGTTTGCCCTCAGCGTTATGCTTTAGGTCAGTCACTAAATTTCTAATTAGGCCTAATCATAATGAATAATAATAATCCAAAAGTATTTAATGAATGTTATGTCCAAGAATGTAATTTGGTACGTACCTCGATTATACAAGAATTAAAAAAAAACCCTACGAACAAAAATCCAAATCCATAAATGTACCTATCAAAACTAAGAATAAAAATATTAATTATATCCAATCACGGCGAAGTGTCATCTCATCCGCCGATTTGTGTGGCGGTTAGTGTAGCACTAGCTGCCCGTCGCAGTTTCGCTCAGATTCGATAGAATAGGTATGACGTCTGGGAAGTAAAAAATATTAACTATTCCGTCATTTAGATAACAAAAAATTTTTGACACTATTGTTTTTATTTTATCACTCATATAAAAAGAAGCTACGATAAAGCAAGTCAAAGTTCGGTAGTGGGGATTTGTGCCGTCACCTTTAAGTAAAGTGTTTTCCATAGCGTGACGTTACACGGAGCTTTAATGGGCTAAATAATTCTTTCTCATTTTTTGTGTAATGAGAAAAAAAATAACATGTCTAATATATTTTGATAATCTAACTGACTATTTACTTTGTCATCTAGCATTATAATTACAAGCTTTCTGGAGAAAACATTCTAAAACCTACTGAAAAGCGCATTGAAATCTGATGGGTAATTTAGAAGATGTAAGCGGATACACCGAGAGACACTCATAAGAGGCGACTTTTATATGTATGTATGTACTACTACTGATTATATTTTTACTACGCCTAAAATATTTCACGTGCTACTTACATCACAATGATGGTTCCTATAGAGATTCCGATAGCTATAAATCTTAAATGATGTAACGTTCCACACAAAAATAATCTATCACATAAGTAATCTACCAATAATATAGGACGGAGCGAGACAGCATAGTTGGTTTTAGTTAAAAGCAACAGTGATGATTTTAAAGTGGGTGTCACCCGAATGGGGTCACACGTGGCAACACTGCATGCTTGTGTCGGAATCACAGAGTTCCAGATGTCCGTGGTCGGAATAAAATAATTTTGACAGATAGGCGAGAATCTTCATGTCATTCCGAGCGCAAGACGGATTGCACCCGTGCAAATCAGCTGACTTTAAAATCTGCTTTCATCCTCGAAAATTCTTGTTAAATTGATTACCAAGGGATACTAGGTCAATAAAACCACCCGTAGTACAGAGTGTTGATTTTGGTGAGATGAACAACGGGAGACCGCTGGCGAGCCGTACCAATGGATGACCCACAAATAACCATGGCGGGTGATTGAGGTGATCACTCCCAGACCCCGACAAAAAATTATATATATATACCTGTATATATATAATCGACAATTTACTAATAGTTTATGTACAAAGTACTCTCAAGTTTTAAGTGAAAATTTTAATTAATTTGGGTAAAACGCGCGTGGCATATTTGTTTTACTAATATGTTTACATACTCCAATAGTACCTATGCCATATAAAACGGCGACACAGAAAGCATTACATTTAAGCTTACTCGTATCATGATCGTTGTACAGTCACCGAAAATAAACATGATTTTTGATAAAAATATAAGCAATAAATACGTTCCTCGAACCTACGTGTTTCTTTACAAAATGATATTTGTCGTGTTGGGTTTCGATTTTGGCTTTGTCTCCTATACGACAAACAAAAACAAAATTTTATTGAAGTGCATTCGGGTTGTTTTGGTTTTAGCGATTTGCTTGGCAACTTTAACATGCGCTTTCATTTATTCAGATATTGGTGCTTTTATCGTGTTCATCTATTACGTGATGGAGTACTTAACTATGTTTTTCATTATTTTAATGTGTGGCAATCAGTTTTGTCATTTCATTCAAATTATGGGAGCTATTAATTCTCAGATAAATACTAACAAACTCACTGATTCGTTGAACACTGCAATCGCTGTAATATCTGTGGTGGTTCTTATAAGAACGTCACTTGGCGTGTCTTGGTGTGTAATAAACAACGCTTGTATAAGCCCTGGTTGGGTACTATTCATATTTTACTTGTTTTTGTTCTCTCATGATTTTGTACTACTAACCTACTTAATAGTTTTCTATATAGTAAGAGTTAACTTATCCGCACTTCTCCACCAATTGCAAGGAAGCAACTTATTGAGTTCTTACAATAAAATCCGCAACATTTACAAATCGATTGTTGATGCAACTGAAGACATGAAAAGATCTTTTGATCCTTTGGTGAGCTATTTTCATAACCAAAATTATTACGAATAAGTATACATAAACAAATATAATAATAATTTTATCATTTTTATCTTATGTTGCAGTTTTTCGCAGCTCTGATATTCAATATCCCCGAGATCATGATATACATTTACTCGTTAGTATTTCAACTACGCTATCATCAAATTTCGGTACGTTACTAGTACCTATTGGTGTTGTAACAAGTTAATGTAAATTAGCCTTTAGTATACCTTGTTTTTTACCAGCCTTTTTATGGTTCCTTAGTCAAAGGATAAAAACAGGATCCTGTTACTAAGATTCCGCTGTCCGTCCGTCTGTCAGTCTGTCCATCTGTCGCCAGCCTGTATTTCATGAACCGTGATAGCTAGAATGTTGAAGTTGTATTAAAATAAATAAAATAAAAAATATTTTTGGGAGATCCCATACAATAAAAGTATTTTTTTTTGGCTCGATATTAATAACTGCAACAGAAAAGTGCTTGAAATATTCACAGAATATTAAGTTGTATTGTAAAAATTAATAAATAATTAGAATAAAATATATTACGGGGCCTTCCATACGGTACGGAACCCTTCGTGCACGAGTCCGACTCGTACTTGGCTGATTATTATTAATAGTATCCCAGTATCGGATAGTAGATTCACATCGCCGTAGTACTTTAGTCTGAAGTACTTCTTGGTCAAATCATTTTGCGTGTATACGATGAAATTGTATTTAAAGTTATGTTATAGGTAGACTCGCTGGATATTATTGTCGCTCCTCTTATGATATTTGGAACTCTACTTCTGACTATGTTGCCGGCATTACTCGCTGGCATGTTGGGATCTCAGACGCACAAAATAAAGGTCATATTAAACAACAAACTTTTATCAGAAAAAGGTGAGTTAAGCTTATTATGAATCATACAATCGCTCGCTCTCCATCCATCAGACACAGAACGTCTATTGCTGGACATAGGCCTCCCCTATAGATTTCCAATAAGACCGGTTGGTAGCGGCTTGCATCCAGCGCGGTCCTGCGATCTTAATAAGTTCATCCGTCCACCTTGTGGGTGGTCGTCCTACGCTGCGCTTGCCGGTGCGTGGTCTCTACTCGAGAACCTTTCAACCTCATCGGTCATCAGTCCTCCGCGCTATGTGCCCTGCCCATTGCCACTTCAACTTGTCAATCCGCTGGGCTATGTCGAACTTTGCTTCTTCTACGAATCTCCTCATTCCTGAGATTTCGCAGAGAGACTCGCGAGTTATGGAGAGGGCTATCTCTCCATAGCTCGTTGTGCTACTTGGAGCTTATTAATAAGGCCTATAGTTAGAGACCACGTTTATAAGTGCCATAAGTCATCACTGGCAACAGTGGCAATACACACGGCTCGAACACTTTCGACTCTGAGGTATATCAGACGAGAAGACGTTACGCAATTTTCTGAACGCTGCCCATCCGAGTTGGATTCGTCGATTGGCCTCTTTCTTGAAATCGGACTTACCTAACTGGACTACTTGTCCTATGTAGACGTACGAGTCAACGACTTCAAGAATCGAGTTCCCTACAGAAATTGGAGTGAGTACAACATGGGAATTACACATGACTTTCGTCTTGTCCATGTTCATCTTAAGACCCACCTGTTGAGAAACCCGGTTGAGGCCTTCGAGCATCGTGCTGAGCTCTTCTATCGATTTTGCCATGACTAATCGTCGGCAAATCGAAGGTGAGTGAGGTATTCGCCATTGATGTTGATGCCGAATCCTTTCCATTCCAAGAACTTGAAAGCGTTCTCCAAAGGGGCCGTAAACAGTTTCGGAGAAACTACGTCTCCCTGTCTTATGCCTCTTTTTAAAGGGATCGCCTTGGAGCTCTCTTCATGTACTCGGACCGACATAGTGGCGTTATTATACAACCACTTCAACACTTCGGTATACCGATAGTCAATCCGGCATCGCTGGAGAGACTCAAGCACCACCTACGTTTCGACCGAATCAAAGGCTTTCTCATAATCCACAAACGCTAAGCAAAGTGGCAAGTTATACTCTTCGGTCTTCTCTATGAGACCGCTCGCTCTATTTCTCGTTATTTAGTTGTATTATTCTTTACTTATATTCAATTCTATTTCTGTTGACATTCTGAGCATTATTATTTAGTTTTTGGTGATTCATGATTGACTTCTTTTATGTATTTAGTGTACCAAGTTTTGTTAAGATTCGTTGAAAAATGTGACCTGTAGCGAGGAATCCACATCCGGACAGACAAAAGATAATTGTCAAGTAAAAACTGAGACTCTTGACTTCATTTGCTCGGTACATAAAAATGAGGTTGACAAATTTTTTATTTAGTTTTGCTGGAAGGCTATGAATGTTTGAATGATTTTACTTAACACAAGCGACCCGCACAGGTGTATTACACATTTCAAACTATTATTGTATTACACTTCCTCTTGAATCACTCTATCTATTAAAACTCCGTATCTAAATCCGCATCTAAAACCGTTGCGTAGTTTTAAAGTTATAAGCATATATAGGGACAGACAGACAGCGGGAAGTGACTTTGTTTTATACTAGGTATGTAGTGATAGTGATAGTGAAGTTTCACATCAGTTTTATTTTTTCAGATGTCATCAAAGCAAACGTTATTGGGAATTTTATTAATTACGTAGAAGCTCGACCTTTAAAATTTAAGGTTTATAAAGTTATTCCGTTAAATGCGGATTTACTTCAGTTTGTTCTTAATTTTTGTGTTACGTATCTGGTTGTTATAATTCAGCTAACTCATCTGTATTAAGTATATTAAGTGAAATTTGAATAATGTATTGTGTAAGGATTTTTTTTGCTTAGTACCATATTACATTTAGTACAAATGGTACCACATTACACTATAGTACAAATAGTACCATATTACACTATAGTACAAATAGTACCATATTACACTATAGTACAAATAGTACCATATTACACTATAGTACAAATGGTAAATAAATAACATTACGTCAATTGAAATCGTGTAATCATTGCTTTGACCTAAACCTATAGTGCTATTAATTAAATGTCTTATTATATACACAAGCAATTATAATCATCATATCAGCAGTAGGACAGCCACAGCTGGATATGTCAGAAGTGGCTATGGATTTCAAACAAGATCGAATAAAAGCACTTGCATTAAAAAAATGCTTGGAAATTAGAGCATTATATTGATAACCTTTTTAAAATCCACTGTTGGACATAGACTATGGATTTCAAACAAGATCGGTTAAAAGTACTTGAATTAAGCTTGGAAATTAGAGCATTATATTGATAACCTTATTTATTTGCTGTACTGGCCAAATACATATCCAAGTAGTGGACGGCAAAGTTACATAATATTTATATTGAAATCCATATATGACTTTGTTGCTTACCGTGTGAGTGACGCACTTTTTCTGTTCTCGGCTATTAAGGGCGTGCGTGTCGGCTAAAAGGTGTTTAGATCTAGGATTGGTTAAGGTTAAATTATAAAATAGGTTATTTGTAATTTTATTTAGAATTCCAGCGTACGGTGGTTGCGCCCACTGTTAGAATAAATATTGAATAGAATGAATATTCTAACAGTGAGCTATGGATCTCAAATGTTAGAGTAACAAACTTGTAATTTCAAAGTTAACTTAAGGTACTTCAAAAATTAAACATCATTAAATAAATAAATCTTTATTTCAGACACAACGATCCATATCACAAAACAAATAATATTAAAAGAAAAATACAGAAAAAAAAAACAAAAAAACAGGTAGCAATAGCTTACCATCGTTTATAAGTTGCAGACAGCAGCTGCCGGTCCGTTAAGCTTCTAATGATCTTGTTTTTACACGTGTCAACTCTGGACATAAATGATGCGATACGTTTCCGCTGAATGGCGTTGAATGAGTCTAATTGCGTTGTGCGACCTCATGGTGTAATTGGTCCAAAGTTGACACGTGTAAAATTTAATATCAAAAGTAATTGTATTTTCAAATGAAAAGTTCTGCCTGTTTTAATTTTGGTGCATTATTTATGAAAAGTCAGTACTTTTTGCCAAGCCTTGGCTACAACTATACTCCGTCCAACGAGACAAACTAATATGGCGCTCTCTCCCTTGCACAATCGTATGAAAGTGATAAGGACGCAGCTCCGACTTAAATGGCCAGGATTGGTCAATGGGCATGGCTAATTATTGAAAATGTTAGGCTGCGTTTCATCGCCGATCTAAATCGCTTACTAATTCTATCATCGAAAAATAATAGGTTTTATTTACAAATTACAAAAGTCTACTTTAATATAATCTGTAACAAATATTGAGTTGTTGTGTACAAATCGTATACAAATTGTATATTTTATCCAAAGTAGGAATTTCATTCCTTCTAAAAAAATCGTGGACTGCATTCCGCAGTGCACTTTTCGTAAAGCTATTGATATTTTCTATAACTGTCGGTCGAGGCTTTTCTTTTCTAGGAGACCGCAGAACACCTATGGTGTTCTTTTCTTTCACAATTTTGTACACTGATGCCCAATGAACCCCCATGCTTGATGCAACAGTTTTTAAAATATCGTTATTTGATGCGTTGGGTCTAGCCTCAAAAAAAGTATTACACATGTTTAATATCATCGTTTTTTCGCTAGATGAAAAAGGGCGTCGCTGCCTTTTAACAACATCTGGACAGGCTTGTGTAGAGGCCATTATAGGAAATAATCAGTCCAAGAACACGCCAAGCCAACAAGTATGCAAGAATAAGTCTAAAAAACACGACAAGTCAACAAGTAAGTAGGAATCAGTCCAGTAAACAAGCCGGGTCAACGTAAAACCAAACACTGTGATTACATTGAAATAAGCACCGAACAATACGTCCGCACTGCTCAAGAGATGGATTCGGACTGATATTTGGTTGCAAGTACGTGTAAACGCCCTAAGTTCCTTATCTCCAACCAATGACGTTCAGCGCTTGATTTCCCCATTCGTTCGTCTCGTTGGATGAGTCAAGGAAGTTTCATACGAGAACTGGAATGATTACGTGCATCCCAAAAACGTTCCGAAGAGTAAAGCACCAACATTGGAATATATCTCTTTCTACTAGTGTATCCATACAGTAATTTCATTTAATAGGACAATCTACAAAACACTAAGTATATACCGTCGAAAGGTCAATAAAAGAATGAGGGAAATCATTTGTATTTCAGGTGGGATAAATCTGAAATTCAAATATTATTATAACAGGGTTATGCTTACCCTGTATTAAGTAAAAATTATTGGTTGATTAACACCATTATTACGAACGTTTACTATGAGACCAACCCGAAATTCGAGAAAAAAAGCAGCTGTTCCATGCAAAACTGAAACTCGGAATCGACATGTATCGGTATGTAACGGCAATTTTTTTTCTCAAATTATAGTCTAGTCTCAAACTATAGCTTTATAGTAAACCTCCTTTCGGCTGAGTACATCAGTTCATTATAATATTATCTCTACACCATCATCTTAATGCCCTCAGCGCCTCCCACCCGCTAGTAGACATCTTTGCCGACGAATGGACAATAATAATTGCTAAAAATATTTTTTCATATTGCGAAGAAGTCAAATTGTGATCTCAAATATTCCTCAAATTAAACGGTAGGTATAGTTAGCGTAAAAAAATAATGACACGTTGTTGTTCTTATAACTTTTAATTCATGTTTGTATTTATTCTGTCCTATTTTATGTAATTTTTTAATTCGTAGTTTTTAAGGATGAAAAATATAAAGCCTAGTATTAAGTGCTGTAAGTAATTTTTTCTATAAATAAACAAATTGAAAATCTCGACTCGCTTTGACCAGTTTTGCTCATACTTACAAATCTTGTTAGAATATACTAAACCATCTTGCCAAATATTATAAAAATTAGCTGATAAATAGCGCGACAGCAAATTATATCTACCCGTAGTTACCGAGCTGTACTAGTTACTAAGTACAACACAGTTTATTATTTTGCTATTATACAAGAAAAGTGCATAGTTCATAGATTATATATAAGTAGTAATTACTTCTCTCTACAACCTAACATCATATTCCCGAAATGTTTTGTTGTTGTTGTCACCCTACACAAGAAATTTGTAAATAAACCAAGAAACTTACCTAAAACATGAAATTCCACAACCAGCATAAGCTTCACTATTACAGCCTTTAACGCAACAATTTTTCACCATTTTTCAACTTATAAAAATATTAAGCAGCTAGCAGAATAACGACTTTTGCATAAATTATCAGCCATATTGTTTTATGAAGTTCCATATGTGTGCTGGTGCGTAGTTGTTAAATTACTACTAATTCTACTAATATGAAAAAACTGTTTTTGTATTGCAAAAATAATTACGTACCAATTTTAAAATCAGAACATTTTCGAACTTATTACGTTAATTAGAATACATTTTATGCTAATCTATTTATCAACTTGTACGATTAAATGTGATTTAATGATTACCAGACATATGAGATAAACTACCATCCAATAATTTTACTAATACTGGTAAGTTTCGAGAAAGGGACAACGCCCAACAGTTGTTGCTGTCCTGCTCGGAATGTTTTTCCCATTTGATAAATAAGAAACAAATATGAACCTTTTGCGTATAGAATGAAAGTTCATTTTTCTTTTTAAAATTTTGCTTCGTAAGCGTTCCAGTTCTCGTATGAAACTTCCTTGGGATGAGTACATTGATGGAGATAATATGTATGTGTGTCTCGGTTTTGCCTCGGCCCACATTTGCACGTTCGTCCATCAAAATTTCTTTTGCTAGCCGCAGTAATGATAACCTAAAGTTAATCATGAATAAAACTAAAGTTAAATAATTGATTATACTAATATTAGTATGTTATCGCATTGGTACTGTTACATTAATTGAATTAAAATGATAAGTAACGAACTAAATTAATAAAAATCTATAGAAAACAACTTAGAATTTATTACTTTAGTGGATTCCTGCTCATTTGATACATTAGTATCTAACGTTACCGTGGTTTTGAAAAATTAAAAATGAATTTGTATTTCAAACAATATGATATGCAAGTTTCTTCATATTTGACCATAGTTTTCAAAATTTTTCACATCTGTTTCGGTTACGATTATGGCTTTATAAAATACAAGAACTCTAACATAAAAATCTTTTCAAAATGTATATGTTTACTTACCAGTTTGTTTCTGTCTTTGCTAGTCTTATGGGGTCTTAGGTCTTATTATTCAATATACAATTTTGGCTCATTTTATTTTATTTGGATTTTTACTTTCTGTACTCAATATGTAGTTTATACTTTAATTTTTATATTTCAAAAATCAAATGCTACATTATTTCAATTTTATTGTGATATGCAGTATATTGATCTTAAATTGAAAGCGTATGAATTAAAAAAATGTGTGGAGACAAAATTTATATTCGTGATATTATTTGTTTACATATCTCGTATATTGCTATGCGGTGTTTATTGCGGTGTTTCTGACCAATGCACAAAACCTGCATGGGTATCAGTCATATATTTTTTTATTATTCTATCTTGTGACACCGTTATGATGATTACCAGTTATATATATTATGCTTTTTATTGTCGGCTGCGCATTTTTGCCAGTAGTTTGATGACTAGTAACAATCAACTCTTATTATCTCACCTTCGCCTGTATAAAACTATTGCTGATCTTGTGGAAAAACATAAAAAAGCTTACGATCTTGTGGCAAGTAATTTTGCTAATCAAATTTCAGTAAAGTTATTTTAAAATCGTGATATATAAATTATATGGATTTTGTTGCAGTTTTTGGTGACTGTCTTATACAACACTCCTGTGATAATGACTTCAATATACCATTCTGTATGGAACTTACAAACCTACGATATAGCGGTATTACTTCTAATAATGTTAATTTCCCAAACTTTTTAACAGCTATGTACATATTGATGACAACGAATGATGTACAAGATGTACAACTATGTACATCTTTGTTGCGATTAAAATACATAATATGTGCACTACAATGCACAGTAAGGTGACCTGTGTCGTTGGCTGCAGGCTCTTTCACTTAGTTACGTTAGGCACAATAAGTAAGTAAGTAAGTAAGTTCGTATAGGCCGGGTGGCTAGCCCTGGTGTCAGAGTTAGGCACAATTAAAGTAATATCTTATGGTAATATAATGAAAATGTTTTTTTATGCAATGTATATACTTATTTTTCTATATCCTGTAGTAAAATGTAGATCCCATTCAGACTGTAACGTGCTGGTATGAAACTATTAAAATATAACTCTATTTTAAACTGAATACAACCGATATGCTTACGCCTGCGTTTTGTTACTCGCTAAGAAAATGTGGAATTTATGTAATAAATTGGAGGACTGCAACGGTTCTCCCTGCGCTGTAATGCTGCCAGAATGTTTAGTAAGCCAGAAATTCATGTGGACTGTCAACGACCTAATTGCTTTACGTAGTTGTAAACTAACTAGCTCTATTACGAGTATATCATTTTATTAGCTAGAGATGTTATTTTACATTGATTTTTAGGTTTGGCAGATGATAGTGACGCCGGTACAAATCACAATTCTTCTTATTTTTGCTCTTACGGTAGGACCGGCTGTGTGTGCTTCTCTACTTGCTTTTGAAGTCGAAAAAATAAATGAGGTGTTACATGAGAAACTGATTGATGAGAAAGGTGAGGTTTTTTTGTGCATATATTCGTACATAAGTTATAAAATACGTTTTTTTTATAAATATAAATCTCTATCAATAGGAAACCACAATGCGATAAAAAGTGTAGCTTATTTTTATATTTTTAATAGTCTAACGCAGGACGTAGGCTGACCACGAAGGATGATTGGGCTATATCCACCACTAGCCCAGTGCCGGTCGGTAGATTCACATACACCATCGAATTCCTTCTACGGACATATGTAAGTTGCCTCACGATGTTTTCCTTTTTCGAAAAACCAGTGGTGTGCAATTCCGTACAAAAATTTCAATGAAACTCATTTGGTACGGGAACGAGAAAAGAACCCGCCACCTCACGATCAAAGCGCGGGTGTTACTGCCACTAGACCACCACGGCTACCTAGTATTGTAAAAAAAATATAGCGCGCCGGCTATATTTTTAAATTAACCATGTGTGATATTTATTTTACACAAAACTTAAATAACATTTCATAAGCTTAACTATATATTTCAACTACTACGCTAATTGTACAAACCTAAACAAATTAAAAAAAAAACCACTTGAACTAAAAAAAAATAGTATGTATAGATGACGATGAAAACCCTAATCTAAAAGCCCACTACCAGCGGGCACAGTTCCCAACATGCTGGCCCCATTGCCACGTTGGATAGCAATACTGATCCTTTGGGCAAAATAGAGGCCAGCATTTTGGTCACGTGTTGCGTCGACCAGTCGTAATGAAAGATCTTTGTAAATGTTTTTTGCTTCCGGTCCCCACGGTCCAAAGGGTTCAAATATGTATCCACTGTCAATGGTCGCATATTTGTTCCTTTTGAGGCCTTCTGCATATTCAGCCACAGCGCCAGCCCTATTCTGAGTTCTTGGAAGATGGGACGAAGCGAGAGTATCAACACACGTGGCGTCCTATACTAAAGGCCGTCCCATGTGTTAAAAATTAAGTGTAATATAAATAAGAAAATATTAAGGAACATCTTACACAGGATCGCTGACCCCAAACTAAGCAAAGCTTGTGATATGGCTGCCAGAGGCTGATATACTACATAAACTACATATATGTATTTTGAAAGATATACTTATATATATTTTATTATATATTTTTATAATTTCGAATAGGTTCGCGTTTGACTACACACTGCCTGATGTTGAGCAGATGTGCGGTCTAGGGTGTAGCACGCTATCCTAGAAGATAACTATTTACTCGGGATTTCGTTATATAGATAACTAGTTTTTGCCCGCGGCTCCGCCCGCGTGGTTTTCTCACTTTTGTGTTATCCCAAAGGAACCTTTTATTTTTTCCGGATAAAAAGTAGCCTATGTCACTTTCCGGCCTTTGAACTATATCTATCCCAAAAATCAAGTCGATTGACGTTGATCCATTGCTGCGTGAAAGAGGAACAAACCAACAAACAAACAAACCAACAAACTTTTCAGATTTATAATATTACAGTAGCATAGTAGGATAACATCCAGACACAGAGCAAACACGTGTAGTGTTTGCTGTATGATGTGATGTGATGTGATAATATGATGATTATACACAAATATTTACCCTAGGTGAGAATCGAACCCACGATTCTTTAGCCCAGAAGTTAGGGTCACTAACCACTGGACCACCGAGGCAGTCGATGACTAGATTGTTAATTTTTTTTGCAGCGGAACCGACCTGTCTTATAATAAAGAAGTTCATCCGCTACATAGAAGCCCGTCCACTCAAGTTCTCGGTGTACAAAGTGATCCCGCTCGACGCGAGCCTGCTCGGGAAGGTGTTGAGTTTCAGTCTTACATACCTTATTATTGCGATCCAATTTACACATCTGTATTAGGTTGTCATCTTTACAGCTCGGAAGGTAAGCGCTTCAAACAAACCTATAGCTCAAAAAACGACCAACACTCAAGCAAACTTTAACTGTAACTTATATATTTATTATAATCTAGCATACCATCAATTAAAAATATGATTAATATATTTAGCGACAATGACATCAACAGCGATGATGAATTTCTATCTGCATCTTTCTCTGAGTCTACAAACAGTAGTGATGAAAGTTTGGTCTATTGCCATTGTCAGACTTATTAGATTCCTGTTTTTCCGATGTCCCTAAAAACTTTAACCTTGTTCACATAAACGCTCAGAGCATTCCGTCTTGCTATCCTGATATGCTGGCGTCTCTAGACCAAAACAACATTCTTTATTAGTCTCCGAGACTTGGCTTCGCTCTTGTCTTCCTTCAACGTCTTACTCTCTTCCTGCCTTTATCCTCATAAGAAATGATCGCAGCTCTCGCAGTGGTGGTGGTGTGGTGTGTGGCTATTTACTTAAGAACTAATATTTGATACACTGTAGAAGATAACTCGATACAACCACCCCCTGTTAACGGCGACGAGCATCTTTTTATTGAGATTCTTCTCTCACATACTAAAGTTCTTCTCGGAGTCTATTACTGCTCTTCCAAAAATATTAGCTACTTTTCCTCTTTTGAATCTCTTTTAAACAAACTTATTCCTTCTTATAATCATTCCATAATAATGGGAGATTTCAATACTTGCCTTCTTAAACAAGATCGTCGCTCTTTTTCTTTGAAATCTGTCGCCAAATCTTTCAACTTGCAAATTCTGCCCCTCAACGCTACACATCATTTCCCAATTTGTACTCCTTCTTTGCTTGAATTAATGTTATTGTCTTCCCCTAATAACATAACTAAGCACGATCAATACCCTGCTGACAACTTTTCCTACCACAACTTGGTCTTTCTATCCTATAAAATTCATGCTCCCAAACAAAAAGCTCCAATTCTTCGGCAGCGCAATTTTGGTGGTATGGACCGGGGGGCTTTTCTTGCAGACGCACAACATATCGACTGGAAGCATGTTTTAGAAGCTGAGCTACTGGAAACTTTATGATATGCACGCTCCGTTACGTACTATTAAAATAAAGCATCAACCTGTACCATGGCTCACGGATAAAATAAAGTCTTTGATGTATAAGAAAGCAGTTGCTAAATCTAAATACAAGTTGCATACAAACGACCCCAATCATGCTGAGTATGTCCATGTCCGTAATCGCTGCAATAGGATGTGTAGGGATGCTTTCAGACACCACGTTCATGCCTCTGTTGATGATGAAAATCCAGGCAAAGTCTGGAAGCTTCTTAGGTCATTGGAAGTCAGCAAATCATCTCGTCAAGTGTTTTTACTATAGATGATGCTGATAAAAACAAAACTATAAATTTTCTTTCTGCCATTTTAACTACTGACTTCTCTCCGTTTAATTTTAATCGTTTCACTGAATGTGATGTTAAAAAGAGTGTCATATCGGTTTCCTCCAATGCAGTTGGCGGTGACAGCATAAGTTGGAACATGCTCATGCCCAATCTGGACGCTATTCTTCCTATCCTTTGCCACATATTTAACTACTCCATTTCATCTGGGGTTTTCCCTACCATCTGGAGAGATGCGCAAATTTTTCCTCTGCCACAAAAACCCAGTTCTAAATTTTTTTCCGAGTATCGACCTATTTCTATCCTTTCTTTCCTTTCCAAAGTTCTCGAACGTCTTGTCCACAAACAATTATCTGAGTTCCTTAACCGAGAAAATCTCCTAAATTCTCTACAATCCGGATTTCGTCCTGGGCAAAGCACTGTGTCTGCTCTTATCAAAATCACTGACGATATACGGTTGGGTATGGATAGCGGTATACTTACTGTTCTACCTTTGTTAGATTTCAGTAATGCGTTCGATTGGTTTCACAGTTATCTGTTTGGACGTCGGCAGCGCATTCGCCTCAGAGAATCTTTTTCTTCCTGGTGTAATGCTGATGCCGGCGTTCCTCAAAGTGGCGTGCTACCTCCCTTACTGTTTGCTATTTTCATAAACGCTATTTCTCAACACCATTTATCTTCCTACCATCTTTATGCAGACGACCTCAAAATTTATTCACAAGCCTGACTCAGTGAGCTAGACTCTGCCATAGACGTTGTTAACACTGACCTGTGTCGCATTCTGGAATGGAGTAACTCCTATGGTCTTAAAGTTAATCCTACAAAATCTCAGGCCATAATAATCGGTAGCTAATATATGATATCTAAAATTGACTGGCATAGAATTTCGAAGGTCGTTTTTGGAGGAACCACAGTACCCTACTGTGAAACGGTAAAAAATATTGGCGTGATTCTAAACCGCACCTTAAGTTGAGAATCTCTCACCGCAGGTCGATTAACTGCAAGTTTTTTGCTTCTGGGAGATCCCTAAGACGTCTTAGGAACTTCCTACCCACTTCCACCAAAGTAGCGCTTGCGCAGTCTCTACTACTCCCTATTCTTGATTACGCTGACGCCTGCTATATTGATCTTACGGAAGACCAACTTGACAAACTAGAGCGCCTCTAAAATTACTGTATTAGATTTATCTTTGGGTTACGTAAATATGATCGTGTATTTGAATTTCGCACAAATCATCAAGTGGCTTCCTATTCGCCTTCGTCAGAATGCTCACATCCTCTCCTTCTTTACAATATTCTATTTAACCCTTCTACTCCTACCTATCTTAAAGAGCGTTTTACTTATTGGCATACATCCCACTCCATCCCCCTTCGGTCCAAAGACAACCTTACCCTGATGACTCCTTCCGCTCGAACTACTTTTTATAGCAAGTCCTTTTCATTCCAAGCAATCCAATTACGGAATTATCTACCCATTTCCATTAAACGGGCCCCACCCATAACTATTTTCAAAGATAAAGTTAAAAAATTATATCTGTAGCAATCTTTAAATCGTTTTTTCGTTTTCGTTTTTGGGTGGTTCATTAATTTTATGTGTATTATTGTTTTTATATACTTATACATTGTTTAGATGTGTATGTTAAGAGTTAAAAGTATTTATTAGTTGGTTTTACTATATTATTTATATATGTATTCGTATTTATAACATGTATTATGTCTACTGTATAATTGTTATTTTTTTTTAATATTTTTTGTTTTACTTTTAAAGTGTCCTCTAAATTAGCTCACCTCGTATTTTCTTTTGTACCTTTCTCTCTCCATCCTAAGGTTGCCTGGAAGAAATCACTTTCAGTGATACGGCGGTTGCTTCATGTTTTAGCATCTATTTTCAACAGAAAATACTCATAAACACACATATAACATTATGTGTGAATCAATAAATAGTTTAGATATCTATCAAACTGGCAGTTGGCTTAAGCATTTGGATTATCTTTAGACCTTCAGGGTCTGCGGATTTTCCAATTGCTTTATATGTAGTCGTAGTTTTAGTATGTAGTTTTAACTACTACATACTAAAATTACTTACTTAAATCTTAGTAGAGTAAGTTAAGTAGATAGATAAGTATTATAGTATTGTATTTTGTTGTAGTTACATAATAAAGGCACTTGCCCTAAAAATAAAATCACACTTTCGGATTTAACCGTTTCATTCACATCACATTTCACATTTTCAATGGCCGTAGTGCGTGTGTCAAAATGGCCGCCAGAAACACATTCTGGGTTGCATTTTGATGTTTGATGGGTATATGTGAAAGTAATATTCCAAATTGAGTTGACCACTGCTTCTGCCGACAGCACGTGCAGCGACTGCACAGTGCACATCGATGCTTGGAAGCCATTTCATATAAATACATAAACAAGTAGTGCAGTTGCGGCCGACATCATGTAGCTGCGGCGCCTGTTAGCGGCAGTTGCAGTTAGCAGTTTGGTTTGAAATAGCAGCTTTTAAGTGTAATAGATTTTGTAATATAAGATAACGAGTCAAAATGTATGATTAATAAATGCAAACGTAAAATAAGTTACATTAAAAGTTATTACGCATTGTACGACAAAATGTACATTGTTAAGTACATTGTTTTATTATATTGTCGTTTGAGTTGTTAACACAACAATAAAATCAACTGTATGTGTTGTTATTGCGTGTGATTGCGTAAAGCAACCGTTTATTTTAGATATGATATTATGTATTGTATATGATAGAAAATATGTAGATAATAATATTATAGGCACTCGCTTTATTAAAAAAACAAGACGCTCTAAAAAATTTGCAAACATTAATTAATATTATTTCACTGAAAAATAAATGTCGATTTTGGAATTGCTTATCACTATTGTTTTTATTGTAAATGTTCAAGGCATTATCTATATTATTAGGATATTATTACCTACCGGTTTAGTCGCAAAATGACAGAAGCTCAAAATGACAACCGGGACGCATATTGTCCAAAGAGCAAAATGTTCAAAAATAATTACGTCCAAGGCGCACAATGACTAGGAAGCAAAATGTCCAAAGCGCACAATGACTAGGAAGAAAAAATGTCTATAGCGCACAATGTCCAAAATTCCAATGAATACTACAAAATTTATAGCGTCTATTGAGTTATAGCTGCGATGTAATACAAATTATTTTGGTGAGTCAACACAGTAACGAGCATATTTTAAACAAAACTACAAAATAATTTAACAAAGTTGTGTGATAACTACAAAGTATAAATGTAGTATTAGTACCCGACTATCCTCAAATTATATTTTTTTCAATTACACTACCGTCAAATTAATATGTTTTCAATAACTTGTCATGTCATTGAAAAACAATCAAATTTCATGTCCGTTAAATAAATGATGCAATAATATTTAGAAATAATTTAATCTGCCAAGTGCGTTTCCGTACCATATGGAAGCCCCCCTTAATGAATTTTATTTTAATTATTTCTTTTTGAAGGAAATATACAACTCAATATTCTGTGAATATTTAAAGCATCTTCCTGTGCCGTTATTAATATCGAGCAAAAAAATCACGTAACTTGTATGGGAGCTCCCGTAAATATCAATTTTATTTTAATTTAATTATTTATTTTCAAAGTGAATATTTGACCAAATATTTGTGAATATTTTAAGCAACTACCTGTCACCATTATTAATACCAAGCAAAAAGCCGCTATAAATTCAGATTTGTTAAATGGGAGTTAAATAGGGGCAATAGCAATACATCTGTGAAAATTTCAACGTTCTAGTTATAACAGTTCATGAGATACAGCTTGGTGACACACAGACAGACAGCAGAGTCTTAGTAATAGGGTCCCGTTTTACCCTTTGGGTACGCTACCCTAAAAATTAAGGAATTACATAATTATTATGAAAGATATCAGGAAAAAAATATGGTTTTACTAGTATACATAGCCTTAAGTGTGTTGTTTCATATCGCGTATTTAGATGGCGCTGTTAATTTTCGTATCGGAAGTTATTAATATTAAGCTAAAAACGGCTATAGATTCAGATTTGTTAAATGGGAAAAAAATATTTAATGGTGGCCTTAATTTTTTTTTCTCTGTTTTTAGTATTTGTTGTTATAGCGGCAACAGCAATACATCTGTGAAAATTTCAACGTTCTAGCTGTAACGGTTCATGAGATACAGCCTGGTAACAGACAGACAGCCGGACGGACAGCAGTCTTAGTAACAGGGTCCCGTTTTACCCTTTGGGTACGGAACCCTAAAAATTAAGGAATAACATAATTATTATGAAAGATACTAGGAAAAAAATATAGTTTTACTAGTATACATAGCCTTAAGTGTGTTGTTTCATATCGCGTATGTAGATGGCACTGTTAATTTTCGTATCGGAAGTATTGTACCAGCCTTTTTAATAGTCCACTGCAGGACGTAGGCCTACCCACGAAGGGTGTTTGGGCCATATCCACCACACCACGGGCTTTTCGGTGAAGGAAAACATCGTGAGGCAACCTGCATGCGTCCGTAGAAGAAATTCGATGGCGTATGTGAATCCACCATCGGAAGTATAGATGACGCATAAGGTTTTAAAATACAAATAGCTGTTATCGAGCACCAATACGAGCCATGGAAGTTAATTTAACAGAATAAATAAAATTTTGGACGTTTTGCTCTATAGACATTTTGCTTCCTAGTCATTATGCGCTTTGCAAATTTTTTCTTCCTAGTCATTGTGCGCCTTGGACGTAATGCTCTTTGAACAATTTGCTCTTTGTACAATTTGCGCCCCGGTTGTCATTATGCGCTTTTGTCATTGTGCGACTAAACGCCTAAAAATATCTATCTAATCAGCCTGTCGTCACCCATGACTGCGGGGTATTTCTTTTTGTCTCCGTTCGTTCTGGTCCTGTTCTGTACTGTATCAGCCTTTTAATAGTACTCTGCAGGACATAGGCCTACCCACGAAGGATGATTGGGCCATATTCATCACGCTGGCCCAGTGCGGGTTGGTGGATTCACATACACCATCGAATTTCTTCCACGGATGTATGCAGGTTGCCTCACGATGTTTTCTTCCACTGAAAAGTCAGTGGTGCTAAATTCAGTACATAAATTCCGAAGAACTCATTGGTACGGGACCAGGATGTGAACTCACGCCCTCGCGATTATAAGGCGAGTGTCACTACCACTAGACCACCACGGTCTGGTCCTGTGCAAATTTAAAATTCTCTAACAGGAAAAAGGACGAGGTAATTTTGACATGAAAATTACAGAGTAGCTAGTAAATTAGTATAGATAGGCCATTGATAGACAAACGGTTGTTATTTTTTTTTTTATTTCGAATTGGTTCGGGTTTGACCACACACTGCCTGATGTTAAGCAGATGTGCGGTCTAGGGTGTAGCACCCACGTTGTACTTTAACGGGAAGACAGACCCAGGCAAAGCGTTCCACATACCGGCTGTTCGTATGAGGAATGAGGATTCGAAACGCTTGGTTCTAACGCGCAGAAAGTCCACCATAAAAAGGTGGCGCTTTGGTCGCGTCTGTCTAGCCGTACGATAGAAGAAAGGGGCAGGAGGGACCAGATTGTGCAACTCCTGGGCACAAGGAAAATTCTGCCACAAGGCCTCTGACAAGGCTACACTTAGGTGGTACTACTACTACTACCTATCATAATTTATTCAAAATAAGTAAATCTTATATATATGCATGGTTATTTCTAATCAATTAGCATCCTTCTATGGGCTTATTCTGTACATCAAAACTAACAACTTTTGTTGTACGACTTTCGTCAAAACTCAATAAAAAAAATTGTTGTTCCACAGAAAAAAATAGTTCACCCGCGAAAAAATGTATGGAACAGCTGATTTTTTCTTTTGGGTTTTGACGAAAGTCAGAACAAAAGTTGTTAGTTTTGATGTACTGAATAAGCCCCTAGAAGTAGAAGAAGAATAGTAAGTATCGCCTGACTCAATCAACTAACAAATAAGTATACACTACTGGTAACATGCACCCAATATTACTCGTACTATTTAGGGCGATTTTAGAACACCGACTTTTGCCATGGGAGCAACCTTGAAACCGCTAAAGAATATAAATATTTTATAACATAGCTCTTTTTAACATGCTTATATTAGGTCGACATGTATGTAATTAGCATCTAATAGAATCTAACGTAACTTATTTAACCATCTTCCAAGGGTCGTAGCGTAATGGAAATTAACAGCTGTATGTAGTTCTGATGACAATACAATAATATGTTACTGTCGAACTGATCTGATGATGGAGCCGGAAGAAATGAACTGGAACTTCATGATGGAAAATCGTATCATAAATGTTTTGGATTTCTTATAAAAGTCTTGTAAAAACTTTGACTGCCTCGGTGGCTCGGTGGTTAGTGACCCTGACTTCTAAATCAACGAGGCGTGGGTTCGATCCCCACCTGTATTTGCTCTGTATCTGGTGTTATTTAGGTATTATCTATATAAGTATGTATTTAAAATTCTTTATATATTAGTATATCAGTCTCTGGCAGCCATATCACAAGCTTTTCTTAGTTTGGGATCGGAGGCCGTGTGTAAGATGTCCCCAAATATTTATTTATTATTTACTTTGACCACGATTAGGTTTCAAGGTCTGATGATGAAACTGGAAGATAGGCACTGGCATTCCATGATGGAATATCGAATCATAGTCGTGGTTGTAATGGACTAAGCGTGTGTTTCTAGTGTTTTTTAAACTAATAATAAAATTGACTTGCGAATGAAAAAATGCGTCACATATCGTCGTCATACATCGAAAATTACACATTGTTAAAATAATTAAATACCTGTTTTAGAATGTGCTAATAAAGTTATTTTGTTCGATACCTTACATGATACGATTTACTCATTTTGAATTTTGAACCCATTTCATAGTTCTATGTCAACGGGAAGTACCCTGTAGCTGTAGGTTTTGACTTTTGTGAGTGTCAAAATGTGCGGAGGACTCTATCTACGACATAAACGGATCTAACTTTTTAAACGATAACTGAGAAGTTTTTCTTTTACACAACTACAAGAGATCATAGATATACGTATACAGTTTAAATTTCAACTCGATATCTTTACGCGTTCACGAGATAAAGAGTCTTGACATATATACAGACGGACAGACGGACACAAAGTGATCCTATAAGGGTTCCGTTTGTCTGTTTGAGGTACAGAACCCTAAAAACCAACAAACTTTTCGGATTTGTAATATTATAACATAGGTGCTCTGTGTCATGATGGTTATACATAGTTACATATACCGAATCTTTGAATATACTTAGTAATATTATAAATTGAAAGTGTATTTGTTGGTTTATTATTTTGTTCCTCTTTCATGCAGATTTTGGAATGGACATACATAGTTTTAACAACGGTAAGTAACATAGGCTACTATTTATCCTGAAAAAAAATCGTGGTTCCCGTAGGATAGGCAAACGACTTGTTTATCAGCTTACCAGCATATCCATTTCCATGTCTAATATAAACAAACGCAACGTTAATGGATGATAGGTGACATTAGCTGCAGACTTTCATGCATAGAAGAAGGAAAAAAATGAGCCCACGAGGAATGTTCAAAAAATAAGGTGGTATGTGTATGTCATGAAGAAGACTGTAGAGTGCGTGGGCTCCGTTTTTGTTCAAAAAATATACTCGTATGTCAACGATTTCAAGCGGGGAGAGAGGTAAACTCCGCTGGCTGTAATTGACAACATTTCAAATATTTTACGTATTTGTTTTTTTTTTCTGAAAGAATATGGAAAATTAAGACACATATATTTTTTATTTTTTCGATATTACTCATATTTTGCGCAAAATTAATTTTTGAAAAAGAGCTTATTCCAAAAGGTCGTAACTGCAAAATTCTGGATTCATAAAGAGTAATGATGTAGCCACTTTCTAAAAAAAAAAATAGGCGCATGATTTGCTGTCACTGTCAGTAGTGTCAGTGACAATCAAAAAATTCATGAATTCACAACTAAATAACATTCCACGAAAATAACAAATTCAATCATAAATTACTACTACTAATTAATTATTACTATCTTTAGCCTTTATATTGTAATAATAACTAATTAATCAGTCATCTATCTTCATCGGCTAGGCATAGAATTTAAGGCTATAGATTGGAATTTCTAGGGCACAATGGATTCTCGGCGACTAGATACTACCTAAAGATCTACCTAAAGTAGATTACGGCTGTCGGCCATTGTGTAGCCGTCCGAAACTTTCATTTTGTTAACGTAAGTAATCAGGAGAGATCAAATAAAAACTTCCAAGAGAACACCAAACAATTTTAGGACGTAAATTATGAATTTAATGATAAGATTTATGTCGAGACGAGCATACGTATAATTGCGTATAACCTTGCTAAGCCTTGCTTGACACAATAACGAAACAAAACGTAACCGAAAGTCAGTGTCAACTGTCATTTTATATTGCTAGTGTTTTTTTTTATCAAAGGCAACTGAACATGAATTATGAATCCGTAAACGGCTTGACGGATGGTTTTTATTTAATAACTTTGTAGTTACTGAACCAATAATTTTGGCAAAATAAGCATAATCATCAGCATCGCAATATCTCGAAATGGTTTTGGAATTACATAGCCTTGTGAAATATGAAAACTTGTCAATTGGCTGACGCCAAAATGACGCAACGACAACAGTTCTTGTAGTGGTGCCAAAATTTTACTACCAAAATATCAATATTTTTGACTTGGTTCTACTTTGAACAAAATATCGTATCGCAACAACATATCTTTTTAACTATTGACACGATACTGGATCAAATATAGTATCGAAACCACACAATCGTATCGTCTCAACAAAGAGCGGCTTTAGAAAATATTATTTCTGTGTACTTTGCCACTTACAGATTGGCCGACGTAAATAAGTATTGTTTATGTACCTAAAACAATAAACTTTGATGGTATAAAAGACAATATGTTCTATTTTTTAAAATACGATTTATTTTTCCAATATATTGTATTGAAACAAGCGAATCGATACTTGGATCGATACACTGCGATGCGATCCATTGCAATCCAAAGTGTCGATACAAAGCACCTGGATCGAGCATCCCTAGTCGGTTGTCAACTAAAGCGCCTATCGATGGTGAGCGAGGCCGCCCCGCGCACTTTCCCCACTGTTTAATATGCTCCTTGGTGTATGTAGTCAGTCTCTGGCAGCCATATCACAAGCTTTGCTTAGTTTGGGGTCAGGACCGTGTGTGACCGATGTCTTGAATTTCATGTTGGCTCTTTAATAAAAGTTATACACATTAATGGCCTTATATAATCACCACCTCTTTGCTTAGTACATATAGCTTAGTGGTTTCTAAGAGCGGACAAGTATTTTGTAAGTAGACCACCAGCCCGATGGGTCGACGACATCACACCCATTGCGGCTCATTCGTGGATGAGACAAGCCCAAAATTGGGAATAATCAATTTTCAAATACGACACAGGTATGCTATTTAAATGTTAAAAGAAACTAAACCAAAATAAAATGTTTAACATTGTAAAAATAAAGTACGTTATATTAATTACATTTGCAAGCATTTTGTTTGCAAGATACTCTAAATAATACTCTAAAGTTACGTTTAACTTATGAATTTTTGATTCAGTGTAACAGGTGCGAGGTCTACTGTTCGGTGAACTACTAGTTTTTAATTTGTTTACATGTAAAACAATAAATTACCTAACACAGTTGTTAGGTAATTTATTGTTTTTATTTGAGAATCAATTGACGACATATTAGTTTGATTAAAAACATTAAGTAATTGATGTGAAACGCTGTGGAATATTTGTTTTACTCAAAGCTTATCTAAAACTTTTATCTTCATAACTTTTAAGAATATTGAACGAAAAGCCCTTAAGGACTACACTAAATAATTTATTATTATATTGTTCCACCCATCCATCAGCCATAGAGCGTTCGCTGCTACGGGCTACGTAGTATTAGTATAATACATTCTTTGACAACACCATAACATTTGAAGCCGACATGATCGTTGTCAAGCCACGAAAAAATAGTTTATTCTCAGGAGAAAACCTTTCTAAGGACCATGTTCCAGAGACCATCATACTGCTTTACAAAATAGTCCACATAGTGTTAGGTTTTGACTTTGGTTTTTTCGAATATAAAACAAACAAAATACGATTTTTATCTAAATGTTGCACGGCTTTGTTCACTATGACTGTATGTGTAACGAGCACAATATACGCTTATATTTATTCTGTAAATAAGTTATTTATGTTGTACTTATTTTATTTATTGCAATATATTGCGTTTTCAGTAATAGTTTTGGTATCAAATAATAAATTCTGCAAGTTTATCCACATTATGGGAACTATTCCTTCAAAATTAAATATTACGTCAAATTTTAAGAGATCATTGAATATTGCAATAACAATAATAGCTATGATAGTATTATTTAGAATGGGATTGGCTATGTCTTGGTGCATTTCTAAAACTGGACTAAACTGCATGAAGCCAGGCGGCGTGCTGGTTGTTTTTTATTTGCTCATGTTTTCACATGATTTGGTACTTCTTACCGACTTGCTAGCGTTTTATATAGTAAATATTAATTTAACTGCATTTGCTCGCCAATTGGAGGAAACAAGTTTATTACACTACAGTAAATACTACAATACTTACAAATCGATAGCTGATGCGACGGAAGAAATTAAAAAGTCCTTTGATCCGCTGGTGAGTACATGAGTGCACATTGTTTGGACACAAGCACATGGACAATGGAACATAACAACTGAACAGTCGGGATCCATTATTCGACAGCCAATCTAATTTTTCAATGGATCCCGACTGTTGTTGTAAATAGTTGTTATGTTCCATTGTCCAAATGCTTGTTTTTTATTTTTAGTTTTTTTTTGTTAGATACGTAGTTTGGTGCACTTTTTATGCAGTCGGATTTTTTTTTGAGTACCTAGTTGGATTTACCAGACTAGATTTCCTATCAGCATCAGTACTACATCACAATTGCACTGCAATTTAAGTTGTTGTAATGTAAGGCTTAAGGGATGATAAGGTTGTTACGCAACTTTAAATCGATAAAGATCCGAAACGGTTAGTCAAATCGAAAAATGTTGAGAGAAAACTTAAAAAGATTTTTGAATACCTATTTAACGATATCCCACATGAGATAGTTTGTAGACTTTCATTTTTTTCATTTTCTCAATATGGCATCCAGTAGTCGCCATATTGAATTTTCACTAACGTCATAGTGACACTCGCCGGACTAAGAGATTTAGATTAATTGACGTGTGAACCATAAACTGTTTTTTATCAGGCGTTTGGTCTGTACAGTGCTTCGAAGGAACATACATAGGCTGATAAACACATTACCACTCCTTTGCCTCTGCCTCGGTAGCTCAGTGGTTAGTAAAACTGACTTCTGGATCAAAAAGGCGTGGGTTCGGTCCCAGGGCAAGCGTTTTATGTGATGAACATAGGTGTTTGTTCTGTGTCTGGGTGTTATTTAGGTACTAAGCCTGATTACAGAGGCGCCAGCGCAAATTTAACAGCAACGTAAAAAGCGTTCTGTCTATCGAATGCCTAAAGTGAAAAAGAAACAGAACTATGCTATTTAGATATTACATATACGATGGCGCCTCTGGAATCGGGCTTACTATCTATATAAGTATGTATTTAAAATATGTTGATGTAGTATATCAGTCTCTGGCAGCCATATCACAAGCTTTGCTTAGTTTGGGGTCAGAGACCGTGTGTAAGATGTCCCGCAATATTTATTTATTTATTTGCGTAGAGTCGGGTAAAAAAGGCTACCAACAACTAAGTAGATGTACTTTTTCTGAATAAATTATTTTATTTTTGTTGTTTTTTAGGGTTCCGTACCTCAAATGGAAAAAACGGAACCCTTATAGGATCACTTTGTTGTCCGTCTGTCCGTCTGTGTGTATGTCAAGACTCTTTATCTCGGGAACGCGTCAAGATATCGAGCTGAAATTTAAATCTTATACGTATATCTATGATCTCTTACAGTTGTGTACAGGAAAAACTTCTCTGTTATCATATAAAGAAGTTAGAGCCGTTTATGTCGTAAAAAACCGCATTATAATTCAATACTCACAAAAATCAAAACCTACAGGGTACTTCCCGTTGACATAGAACTATGAAATTTGGCGAAAAGCATTGTTTCATAGTACATATAAGAATAAATCTGAATACTGAATATTTTTATTTAAATCACAAAAAATAGGGCTTCAAAATTCACAAAATATGGGTTTAAAATTCAAAGTGCGTAAATCGTATCATGTAAGGTATCATGTAAAAGAGCTTCATTAGCACATGCTAAAACAATTTTTTTATTATTTTAACAATTACCGATGAATGACGAGAAAAGTAAAAAAAAAAACTTTTGTCGATGGTGATTATGAGTATAGAGATTTTAACAACGTACTTTCCAATTTTCTGGATTTGTACGGAACCCTCGGTGTGCTAGCCTGACTTGCACTTGTCCGGTTTTTTTTTATTATTTGTTAGGTTATTTTGAGGTAGCTGTTAATTTTAAATTTTTTTTTCAGTTTTTTGCTGCTTTGATGTTCAACGTTCCTGAGATAATGGCATACATTTACGCATTATTTTTTACACTGCGCGACCGAGAAATTCGGGTATTTTATTAGTATTTTTCATGTATGGGTATCATAACTTTTTTCTAGATGAAATAAATTTGTTTTTTTTTTATTTGTAAGCTGGCGGTTTTATGTAGTCAAATTTAATTGTACCGTACCAAAATATTAGCTTTACTTGTTTTGTATAATGATTCTACTATAATTTTCTTCAATAACAGGCTACACCTTTTGCTGGTGTCATACATTGTGTTGGCTACAAATTACAGTCTTGGTTCCAACACACCGATGTAAAGATCGGTCGGTGGACTGATATTGGACGATCAATATCAGTTCAAGACAGATTCACAAATTGGTGTATTGGAACCAAGACTATAACTTGTAGCCAACATAGCCAATGTGTCGCCCAGGGTAAAGATAGAAAATTTGTTTTTCGATCTTATAATTTTATTATGACACATTGCTCGACAAAATTGAACTTTCCTACAAAATAAATATGGTAGGGTTAGCGACAAAAAGTTTTGTCGCAGCAACGCTAGTCCATCTTGCCAACGCGTGTGTCCTCACACGTGGCTCCATTAGGAACCCAATGTAATAGTGGGAGGTAGTTTGTAATATGTATTCAATCCGTAATTGTTTTAGGTGATGTTATTCGATATAGCTGCTACATCAATGTCCGTGTTCGGGACTCTACTCCTTACTATTTTCCCGGCACTGTGTGCTGGCTTGTTGAGTTCTCAGACGGATAAAATAAGAGTTATATTGAACAATAAAATACTATCAGAAAACGGTAAGCTACTACAAACATTGTTACTAAAAAAATCATATAATTTGAAAAAAATATTTACATTTCAAGATGTTATAGATTAACATCTTGAAATGTAAATATTAATATTTAATATTTACATTTCAAGATGTTAATCTATAACATCTTGAAATGTAAATATTAAGTATTTACATTTCAAGCATAATAAGTATAATAAGCTACAAATAAAAACAGCAATTATATTGGTGAATTTCTAAAAGGTGATACGTATTGCTAATAATAATCAATTTGACTAGGAGAATGGCCAATTTTTTGTGTGGAATTTGTTCTGAATTTACTCCCGGTCACTTCAGCTAATACCTATTCAACGATGTAAGCCGAGAAAAATAGTTTCTAATTATAACGTGAACAAATTTTATCAAAATTTAGGGATACTCATTACTCATAAATTTTAACTGCAACACATCAACAAAACAGCACTAACGCACGTGAGAAATTTTAAATGAAGTTATCATAATCATTTTGAATTTCACACCATGAAATGTTCTATGATTCATTTTTCATTAATACCAAAACTTTAAACTTTAACCCTCTGCAACAAAGAAGGGATTTTTAAAATCATTCTAATCGGTCCGGTCCGGTCCGGTCTAGGCGGTCCGTCAGACTTTTATTTTAATTTTCATATTTTTAGTTAGGTATATTGCTGAATCGAGTTTCAGTGTTATTATAATATTTAATTTAAAACAGTCATTATAATATTTAGTTTAAAACAGTCATTAGTAACATAGGTAAATTCACTATTACAATACAGTTAAATCGTTTGCATATAGATTCATTGTAAGTTAAAATGTCAATTAAAATTACAAATTTTAATCTTAGTTTCATTACATTTAATTGGTTAGGTATCAAATATTATATTTGTTCATTTGTTGTCTTACTGTATGACAATAAATGAAGCTACACTTTAAAAAAAAATTAAACGAATTATTTTACTAGGGCATACATGTCTGCTAAATACTATGAATATAATTAATTTACTGACATGAGGTGTGTAAGACACTATGCAGTTTTAATAATATAAATGATCACATGTACACCAGACATGGGTCTGGTAATTCGTGTGATCATTAATTCAGCAATAATCGCTTACTGCTGATCTGCGGTCTTGATGACACCGAACACTACAACTCCACCTATTTGCGTATCAACTACCGTCACTGCATTGACGGGAAGCATGCGTCGACACAGGGAGGTATAGGGAGAGACTGAACGATACGCCACGAAGTCACGTAGCAACTATGGAAAGAGGTATTGAAAAGTCTGTCAGACCACACGTCTGTTGCAGAGGGTTAAAATTTTGCACTGATCTAAATGATTTTTAGACTGATAAAATCAAACAAAAATAGCCAAACATAATCTATTAGTATTACATTATACCTAGTTAACAGTTTTTAGTATTTTTGTGTTATTTCATAACTATGTGGTAATAATAGCTTAATACTTAATGTTTTTTTTTCCAGACGTCATAAAGTCTAAAAGAATTGGACATTTAATTGACTACGTAGAAGCGCGACCTTTAAGATTTTACGTGTATAAAGTGATCCCTCTTAATGCTGATCTCCTCGGGATGGTTTTAGGTTTTTGTGTGACATATCTGATTGTTATTATTCAGTTAACACATTTGTATTAAGGTGAGAAGTATCTCTTTTATAATTTTGTTATATTTATACGACAAGGCGTTGCTCGGTTTTTGCGCCACCAAGCAACCAAAGCAAAAACAACTAATAATTCTACTAAATTTCATCAAAATTGTCAGACTGTTTCCGATATCCGAGATATTAACACAAACAAAAAAATTTCGTCAAAACATACTACGAGCTTCGTTTTGAACGTAAAATAATATAATTGGTAAGAAAACTAAACGCGGAGCGGTTTTACGTAAGTACGATGTGTATTTGTACTGCCGAGTGCATGTCGAAAAATGATGCGAGTAGGTGAAAACATGCTCGGTTCGTGCGCGCGTTGAGTCTAAAGCCGGGTCCAGACAAGTGTAACGTGTAATGTAATTTATCGTGTAATGTAACACGAATTCTACGTGTGGACGTCACTACGAGCATTACATGTAACGCTCGCGCGGCGCTCGGTGTTGATCCATCGGCTGTCGGTTTTTCGCGCGAACACAAAGGCGCTCGCAGTGTTCGTTTGGACGGCGTTCGTGACGGTTGTGTCGTTTGTACGTTCATGATGTGAAGTGGCGAACAATCGCTTGAACTTATTAGTTTGTATCAAGAAAAACCTGCTATTTGGGAAAAACCCGAATTATTTAAAAAAATATCTGAAACAAGTTTTTATATTGACCACTTATATGCTGAGATTTTAGTTCCACAAGTAAAGAAGATCTTTTGTTATACAATTTAGTTTTCCACCACCGACGCATCCGATTTTTCCGGTCTTTAGTTAGTAAATACATTAAAGTAAAAGCCGCACCAACTATCACGACCTTCCTATTTGGCATGTCCATAGCAACTGAGTAGAAGCAGGTTTTGAAATAGTTTCACGCACACAATTCGCTTTGAGTTCGTGTGCCGTGAACACTGTTGACGCTAAATTACGCGTAATGTTACATTACACGTTACACTAGTCTGGACCCGGCTTTATGAACACTTATGAAATGCTCCTTTCATGTTACGTTACAGCAAGCTTTATACATCACGGGTGTCTTAGACTATTTTAATAATGATTCGACTGAATCTATATTTTTTTTCACAGATACATCAAATTGTCGTAATTTAAACAAATTCATCCGGTACTTAAAGACTCGTCCACTCAAGTTTTCGATGTACAAGGTGATCCCGCTCAACGCCAGCTTGCTCGAGATTATTTTGAACTTTGTTCCACTTACCTCATTGTAACGTTTCAGTTTACACACTTGTATTAGTGATATTATAGGATAAGATAGGGTAAAATTTATTTCATATCGTGCAATTTGCAACCACTATATATTTAGAACAATTATTATAAGTAATGTTACCTAGTTAAGTGATAAGCACGTTTGTTTCACTTACCTTATTGTAACGTTTCAATTTACACACTTGTATTAGTGATATTATAGGATAAGATAGGGTAAAAGTACACGTCCACAAAATGTATGGAGGCTGGTATAATAATAATCAAAAATTCTAACCACAACACTAACTTTTAACACTGTTAAAAACAAAAATGTGCCCTCCGATTTTTTTTAAATTAATTTTGAATTTATTTGAATAAATAAATATATTTGGCTCAATAGGTAGTTTATCTCTATCAACTCTAATTAAGTAACCTCCAAATAGTTAAATAAAGGCATTTTTACCTATTAGACACACTTTTTAAGTGTTTTTTGTCACATTGTACCTACTAACTGGTCACACTTGTAGGTTATAATTTTTAATTTTAGCAAATTAAGAGATGAATATGGCAGAATCAGCTAGTAAAATAACGATAGGAGCTCTTTGTTACTGCAAAACTATAAAAATTATATGCTGTATTGTTATATTTCATACAAATTATTCTTCGCATTTACAAAAAATTGGAGGGGTGAAAAAATCTAAATTAAATATTTTTGGGAAGCCCATAAAACAAGCTTTCAAATGATGCATAATATACAATCTTGGTTCGATTTTTCTCTGAATAATGTACCACTTGTGGACGTCACCTTTATTTCATATCGTGCAATTTGCAACTACTTAACGTGGCTTACTAACACTTATATATTTAGAACAATTATTATAAGTAATGTTACCTAGTGATAAGCACGTTTGTTTCACTTACCTCATTGTAACGTTTCAATTTACACACTTGTATTAGTGATATTATAGGATAAGAAGATAGGGTATAGTTTATTTCATAATATCGTGCAATTTGCAACTACGCAACGTGACTTACTAACACTTATATATTTAGAACAATTATTATAATTAATGTCACCTAGTGATAAGCACGTTTACAGATTCAAATTAAGAGTGTAAAAGCATCTAAAGTTTGCAACTTTTAAAGGTTATGAAAAACCGGTACGCCATTATCTTCTTTTCTTTTGGTTTTTGACTTGGCTGTACTTTCCATGGTTAAATGGTTACATTGTATTGTAACGAGCGGTGTTTCGCTTTCAGATACAAGTCATATCAATGTGTAGGTACAGTAAATTTAGTTTAAATATTAATATATTTTATGTATATTAGTGCGAAATGATGAAAAACGAATAAAGAAATATATATACTAATGCTTTTTTTAAGTTATATCTCACCAAAAACCTTTTCATCTTAGCATTTCATTTCAACATATCATTTCATGGCAATGGTCAAAAAGATCAATACGTAGGTATGTTTTTTGTCCTTGTTTTGAATAAACATTTAGTCTTTTTCCGCTCTGTCGTAGGCATATAAGTTAAGGGTACCATTTAACAAACCAAATTAAATCACAAACAAAATTACTAATCAAACTGTATCATGGTTCGGCTATGGTTATTAGGATAGGATAGATTCTTGACTTACAAGAAAAAAAATAGGTTAGGCTAAGGTATGTTTAAAAAAATAATGAACCTGTAATAAAATTAGTATCCGTTAAAATAATTATTAAACCTGTAAGAAAAATAGTGATTAGTGATTAAATGTGTCGCATAGCCATTTAGTTTCTACTAGAACTATTGTTCAGAGAAGTATTGAATAAATCTTGATCTAACGCCCTTGTGAAGACAGAGATGGTAGCATCCAGGTTAGCTCATAGTAATTTTTTTTCGTAATGCTGGTCTTATTCAACCTCTGTTGACTTAGTACACCTTGTATGTATGGCGCAGACCATTTCGCACCCAAACTCGCACACCCGTTGTGGCACGGAAACATGGCGCTTCACTATTGGTTTTATAAGCAAACTTTGTAGCCTAACGATATGCTCGGAGTCTCTCTGCGAGATCGCATCAGAAATGAGGAAATTCGTAGACGAACCATTGTTACCAACATATATTATCCCAAGTGTGAAGTGAAGTTTGAAGTGGAAACTTCTTAAGCGACATTGTGCATTTTTGGGATGGGTAAAAAATGTTTAAGCTTGCGTCAGGACACGTCAGCTGATACCGTCATTTGTGCCTTTATTAATCTTGACAAAATAGAATAAAACTATGTTTATGTAGAATAAAACTATAATAAAACTAGCTTTAGCAATGGACATCTTCAACAATAACATTAATACACAAAAAAGGTGACAAGGACAACATCAACAACTATAGGCCTATTAGTCTTATGTCAAATGTATACAAAGTGTTTGCTAAGGTAATCCTCAATAGAATAACCAAAACACTAGATGAAAACCAACCGAGAGAACAAGCTGGATTTAGAAGAGGATTTTCGACCATAGACCACATCCATGTAGTAAAGCAATTATTCGAAAAGGGCAGAGAATTTAATATCATTTTCCATTGCTGTTTTGTAGATTACAGTAAGGCCTTCGACTCATTAGATCATGAGAAAATATGGCAAGCTCTCAAAAACCAAAGCGTGGACTACAAATATATTAGAATAATCCGAAACATCTACGAAAAGAGCACAGCCAAAATTATACTAGAGAAAGAAGGTAAAGAAATAAAAATAGATCGGGGCGTACGCCAAGGTGATCCCATGTCGCCGAATCTCTTTACAGCAGTCCTGGAAGAAATATTTCGGAAATTAGATTGGGAAAGATATGGTTTACAAATTAACGGTGAAAATCTTTCTCACTTGAGATTTGCGGACGACTTAGTTATCATTGCTAACTCAAAAGAAGAACTTCAGACTATGCTTAATGATTTAGACAAAGAAAGTCGTGAAGTGGGATTGATTATGAATACGGAAAAAACTAAAGCCATGACAAATGGAGACCAAGACCCTATCATAGTCAACAATAGAAAAATTGAATACGTCGATGAATATATTTATCTGGGACAAACAATCTCGCCAACTGACCCCACTTCCAAAGACATAAATAGACGTATAGGAAATGCTTGGAAACAATACTGGAGTCTAAAAGAGATAATGAAAAACAAAGAGATGAATATGGCCATCAAAAGAAAACTCTTCGACACTTGTGTACTACCGGTTCTAACATATGGCTGCCAAACCTGGGCACTCAATAAAGTACATATTAAAAAACTCGAAGTTTGCCAAAACGCTATGGAAAGAAGCATGATGGGAAAGAAACTGTCGGATAGAATAAGAACTGCAACCATAAAAAAACACACAAAAACAAAAGATGTTACTGTCGCTATAAGGAAGTTGAAATGGAAATGGGCTGGGCACACAATTAGGGGAAAAGAAAAGTGGTCAAAGGCAATAATGCACTGGTTCACGAGTCACAAAAAACGAAAACGCGGAAGACCACCGAGAAGATGGGTGGACGAAATAAAAGCTGTAGCAGGCAGTGAATGGTCAAAAACAGCCAGGAACAGAGACACATGGAGACAACTGGAGGAGGCCTTTGCCAAAAAAAGGCAAACAGACATCGACGTCGACTTATAGTTAGGTAATTGAGATAAAGAAATTAATTGATAATGATGAATAATTAAGTAATAATTTTCTAAATTTTGTAATATGATGTTTGAATAAAGGCTTTTTATTATTATTATACACATATTTATTTATAGTCTTAAATTTAAGTTTTTATTTATTATTATTATTATTATAAAACTAGCTTTTACCCGCGGATTCACCCGCGTTATAATTTGATTTTCACCAATTTGTAAAATATGTCAAAAAATATGGTAACAAAAATAGTAAGTGCGCCACAAAATATTAGCCCCAATTCAATGTGAAACGGTACACAAACAATGTAACATATGGGTTGCCTGGAAGAGATCGCTTCCAGCGATAAGGCCGCCTAGTGTTGCACTATCTTTAGAATTTCACTAATGTATTTATTGTAAGTTTTATTTAGTGAGTACAATAAAGAGTTATTTGTTATTTGTTTGTTTGTAGCAAATAATCATTTTAAACCCAAAAATCAATCAATCTCAACCAATTTGTTTCATCATCGTTATCATCTTCAGCTTTCTTTGTCCCACTGCTGGGTATAGGCCTCTCTCTTGCAGTGCTATCTGCCTCGGCTCTTTGCCGGTCGTGACCAGTCTCAACCGGCTCGACAGGCTCGATCGTCGAGATATTCGACCCATCTAGCTACCGCGCGCACACATAGCTGAGCGCTCTCAGCGCTCGCTGGTCGAATCGGTTGCCACGCCAGTCTGAATGATGTCATACGAAAGGCTTTTGCCACAGCCAATATCGCAGCCGTACTCGAACCAAATAGGCTCGCGCGTGGTGATGGCTAAAGGCCTGACGGTATGACGCTGGTCCCATAGAAGTGTGGACGGCCCTTAGTATAGGACGCGAGTTGCGTCGATACTTTGGCGCCGTCACATATCTTTGTCTTCTCTACGTAGGGCTGGAACGGTGGCCAATTCGACGGAGCAGCACAAATAACGCAAATAATTATGCTAACTTCGGCAGTGGTTACATAATATATTTGAGTCGTTAAAAATTGAGACATTGTGTCCGCTGGGGCCGTGAGCTCTTCTTGTTTTCAAAAGTCTATCTAAGCGTCTGTTGGACGCGGCGTGTGACCAAAATGCTGATGTGTGTTGTTGCCCACTGCCTGGCAGTGGGATTGAGCTTCGGATTATCTTTAAACCTTCAAGGGTATGTGGGTGATCCAATTGCTTGTTATGTAGTAGGTAGTAGTTTATGAAGTTTTACATTATAAGTCTTTTATGTAGTTTAGTGCTAGTTAATAAAGGCACCTACCCTATAAAAAAAATCAAGTACCCTTGCACCTTGCTGTCACTGTCCAAACCTAACTTAACCTACCGACATCAAAATACATTATATAAATGCTTCTGTTGATTAAGATAAGGTTATAGTGTACTACCCGCCCGTGGGGTCGCGCCTTGTCGTGGCGGGGGGACTTAGTAGCTGAGGCTAATGGGCGGCGCGTGAATCCGAGGTAGACCCGCTTCTCTAGGTTTTTTCTGAGATAGCTGAGAAGGCGGCGCTCGAGATCTCTCGATTTTTTGGATCTTTCCCCCCTAGGCAGTTTAGGAGTTTGCACCAGAGGTTGGGCCGCTTCTCTGGGCGTTTTAACTAAGGCATCTGAGAGGCTGGCCATGCTGGCGTGCCTTATGAGGAGTGCCGAAACTGTGGCGGGCTGCACTGTTATCAATCCTAACCAAACCAACAGAAATTTATTGTTATGTCAAGGTCACAGTTCACAGTCACGGTTAATGAGTAAGGTGGCAAAGGGGGAATGCAGAATACACCCCAAGTAGGATGTCAGTGCAGGTTACTTCAACCCTGCCTAGAATTAGAATTTAGGCACCTACTATATGACATCGATAAATTTTACATTTTTAATTCCAGTTCCAGTGTTTAGATATATTATGTGTCATGGTCAACGTTTCTAGCAAATGAAACGACATTATTAAAAGCATCAACTAGGTGGGTACTTAAACAAATTAATGTTATGGCATTAGTTCTGAAATTATTCCATGATCTAATAGCCCTTATATTAAATTTGTTGGACGACAATCCTTTACTCAGCTAGTTGACTCAAAATCTCCTTACAAATATTTTAAGTCAAAATTAAGTTTTCGTTTTGATTTTTATTTTAATCTCAATATTTTAGGATATCTCTCATTTGCTGCTATTATTTATATTTAACGGAGTATCAAAATTCGTACTTTAGATTTCGGTTTACTGAAGGGAAAAATACGGTGCAATGCAAACCGAATTCAAAATATTTAAACCGTCAAAGTTAACGTCAACATTGTGCAAATTTCTTCAAATCTACCTCGGTTACGATTTGGGGTTTGTCGAATACAATTCACCAAAACAAAAACTTTTTGCAAGATGCTTTGGCGTCGTACAAAGTCTTGTTTTAACCACGTTTTTTTTATTCAACATGTCTCAGACAATGAGTGTAATTAATGTAATTTGGTTTGGAAATTTGATTGTGAAAAATTTTCTTTTTGTTATAACTTTTAACTTCTTACTGTGGGATAAGTCGCTCAGCGGGTTTTTATATGATGTTAATAAATTTGATTTAGCGTTGAATACTGGTGAAGTATCTAGCGCTGTTAAGGGAAGGTTCATCATAACTTTATTTTTATTTTTGTTTTACAAGTCAGCTGTAGTTTTATGTTATTGTTTCAAGATGGGAGTGTTTTTACAACCTGTTTGGCTAATGTTATTTTATATTTCGATAGTTTTGGTGCTAGAATCAGTGAACGCGGTTAATGTGTTTATTTTTTATGCCATTTATCGTCGTATCATTATCGTGAATAAAGTTCTGAGTATGCAATTAGTTAACAACGCTGATATTACATATTATCGACATCTGTACAAGTTGATTGCAGACGTTTGTGAAAAATACAAGATTATGTTCGATCCTATCGTAAGTCAGATTGTAATTTTGCAAAAATGTTTGTAGCTTAACGGATTTGCAGGTTAAGATGTCAGTGGGCAGGGCACATAACACGGATGACTGATTACCGATGTCCTAGAAAAGTTCTCGAGTGAATGTTTATAATGTACAGGCAAGCGTAGCGTACGACATCCGCCGAAAAATCATATTAATATTATGAATCCGAAAAGTTTTGTTGGTTTGTTCCTCTTTACAACGGTGCAACTGATTGACTTGACTTTATGCATGGATATAGTTCAAGGGCCGGAAAGTGACATAGGCTACTTTTTATCCCGAAAAAATAAAAGTCAAAATATAGTACAAAAGTCAAAAACCACGCGGGCGAAACCGCGTGCAAAAGCTAGTATTATTATAGTTTTACGATACAATTATTTCAATGCATCTTAATACTCGTACAATGCAATAACTCAATCTCTCTCCACCTTACCACAAAAGATTTAAACAAGCTTTAAACACTGTTTAACCATGCTATTATTTTGGACTGTTAAACATTGTCTAAAGCGTGCGTAAAATAAGTAAGACTTTTGTGATAAGACGGTAAGAGGCTATGTCCACTAGACCGTGCCGTCACCGACCAGCGCTATCACAAGCCATGTATAAAGCGCATCATTCGGGCGCCGGAAAATATTCTCGATGCCTATTGTTGAGGTACTGACTGCCTCGGTGGCTCAGTGGTTAGTGACCCTAACTTCTGGATCCAAGAGGTGTGGGTTCGATCCCCACCCAGGGCAAATATTTATGTGATGAACATAAGTGTTTGCTCTGTGTCTGGGTGTTATTTAGTTACTATCTATATAAGTATGTATTTAAAAATAAGTATATGTAGTATATCAGTATCTGGCAGCCATAGCACAAGCTATGCTTAGTTTGGGGTCAGAGGCCGTGTGTACGAGGTGCATTCAATAAGTACCTAGCCTCATCGCCAGAGGGCGCTGTAGTTTCAAAAGAGTTTTACCACAGTGTAGCACATTCTTTTTTAATTCTTTTTTCAAATTTTCATTCCAATCCCTTCATTTGTTTTAATTTGACAACTTATGGAAGCGAACGTATCGATCGGTTTTACAAAAATGGAAAAAGAGCAATATCGTTCGGTGATTAGATTCCTATTTTTGGAAGGGAAAACGCGCATCGAAATCAAAGAGCGCTTGGATGTTGTGTACGGTGACTCTTCTCCATCGATGGCCACCGTCAAGAATTGGTTGGCCGTACGTCGGTTTTTGATGAACCACGTCCAGGTGCACCGAAAACAGCTGCTACGGAGGAAAACCTTAAAAAAATCCATGATCTCGTATTGGCAGATCGCCGATTGAAGGTTCGGAAGCTAGCTGAGACTGTAGGCATTTCAGAAGGAACAGTGTATTATATTCTTCACGAGGAACTCGGCATGAGAAAGCTGTCGGCGCGATGGGTGCCGCGTTTACTCACACCGGAAAACAAGTGCAACCGTGAGACCACATCGGAGACGTGTTTGGCGCTGTTTAATTGGAATCCAGCGGAGTTTTTGCGTCGTTTTGTGACCGTCGATAAAACTTGGATCCACTGGTACACACCAGAGACCAAGGAGCAATCAAAACAATGGATCCAGACCGGGGAACGTGCTCCAAAGAAGGCGAAAACTGTAAAATCGGCCGGAAAAGTTATGGCCACCGTTTTCTGGGATTCACAAGGTGTGATCTACATCGATTACCTCGAGAAGGGTAAAACAATTACAGGGCTTTACTATTCCGATTTATTGGGCCGATTCGACGCCGAATTAAAGAAAAAACGACCCCATCTGGCGAAGAAAAAAGTGCTGTTTCACCACGACAACGCACCGGTTCACACGTCTGCCGTTGCCATGGCCAAATTGGTCGAATTACGCTACGAATTGCTGCCCCATCCACCGTATTCTCCAGATTTGGCCCCTTGTGACTTCTTTCTGTTTCCTAATCTGAAAAAATCTCTCGCCGGGAATAGATATGGATCAAATGAGGAGGTCATCGCCGCCACGGAGGCCTATTTTGCAGAGTTTGACAAAAACTATTTTTCGGACGGGTTAAAAAAGTTGGAGCATCGCTGGGCTAAGTGTATAGAACTAAAAGGAGACTATGTTGAAAAATAAATGAACACTTTTCCAAAATTTTCGTTTACTTTTTGTAGGATAAGTATTTATTGAACGACCCTCGTATGATGTCCCAAAATATTTATTTATTTATTATTATTTACGTTAATAGCAAATGTAATAATGGGCTATGCCGCATAGTAAAGCGTATCGTGATGATTTCCGTGAATCGTTCCTGATACGTTCCTGGTATACACGGTGATGGTACAGTACGTTGTAGTGGGCAGACCCTTCAATACTAATATTTTTCTACAGTATCTGGTGTCCCTTGCTTTGAATGTACCAAGAATTATGTCAACAATTTACTTTATAATTTGGGAAGTACTAACTAACCAACCATTTATGGAAACAGCGAATTTGACTCCGTATGTAAGTATTAACTTATTAATAAAATGAGATACGATTGCAGAAGACGCTTCTAAGTAACAGTAAAGTTTATGTATGAAGTAAACATTGCCTACTTTTGATAGTCTACTACTAAATATAGCAAAACTTTAGTGGGCTCCGAACTGTACATGGACTGTTAGCACTTCAATGGTACAAAGCAAAAATTTTCTGCCGAATTCAAATGTGAATCTTTTATTGGTATTATTTTATAAAGGGTATTTCCCTCAAAAAAAGGAGAAATTTAGTTTTGCCAAAGCACTACTTACGTATCAACCGATTTTTATAATATTTATAATAATAATATTGTTGAGTATCTTAATTCTATATCAAAATTTGCGAGTATGAACCCAATCAGTTGAGAACCTGTCGAAATATACAGGGTTATTTCTAATCAATTGGCATCCTTTTAGCGGCTTATTCTGTACATTAAAACTAACAACTTTTGTTCTACGACTTTTCTCAAAACACAAAAAAAAAATTGGTGTTCCATAAACAAATATCGTTCACCCGCGACCAAATATGTATGGAACAGCTGATTTATTCATTTTGCGTTTTGACAAAAGTTGTTAGTTTTGATGTCCAGAATAAGCCCCTAAAAGGATGCTAATGGAACAGAAGTAACCTAAGACAGTGATGATTATAGTAGGCATAGCAACTTAATTTTCATTCATAAATAAAGTGAAATTTGACACCACTAAGCGCGTTTACGTTGACGTATGGCGGGCGTCGTGTTATTTATTTGGGATTTGTCAATAGTTTTTGTGTGGGAACAGGACTGTTATTGTACTTTTATTTGAAGTACGGTTCATGGTTTACAATATTTAGCCAAAACATTTTGAAATAACATAGCACAGTTTATTCCCGAAGTTTCGAAATTAGGGAGAGAAAAAAAATATTTTTGCTCGACGGTACTTCAATTTATGCATTAAACATATATAAATAAGTTATTTTAAGAGCTAAATCTTTGTCTAAGCCTCTAAACGTGAAATATACTGTCAATAAATCATCAAACATGCGCCACTTCATTGTTTATGTGTCTTGTAATCTCTCCCGTAACCCAACACCTTTTTTACCGCCATTTTTTTCTCAAGTGGCTGCCACTTGAGAAGCAAAAAATAATAAATAAAATTTTCGACAGATGTTAAGTTTTGTGTAAATAACGTATATTAAGGTCTAATAATGGAAATAAAATAGTCATATTTGCGTATAGTTGATTTTTTACTGAAGTAGAAGGATATAAAGTTCAAGTACCTATGATAATGTAAATGTACTTCAAATTTAAGCTTATCTTGAAGAAAAACCGTTGAAAACATCGCGTATTACATTTAGAAACGCAAACAGGCTGATTCAATAAGATTAGAGTTCGCAGAAAATTCGTTAACCCTCGAGACATTTGGTCGTTGCCGGCAGATGGCGCTTGGCATTTGAAGGGGTATAGACTATAGGCTTATGAAGATTCAGTTCTGTCCAGTAAAGAGCACAAGTTTAGTTGGCCCATTCTGTATTTTATCTGACTACCAAAGAAGGATTACATTTTTTTTCAGAAGTTATTTGAGAAAATCACACCTTTTTTAACCCTTTTTGTAACCCTGTCACCTGCTTTGTTTGCTGGTAAGCTAGCCCATGAAGTTCAGAAGCTAATAATGGTGCTGCATAATAAACTACTTTGGGAAAGAGGTAAAATAACTTTCGCTTTTGTTTGATGAAGGTATAGTTGAAGGTAAAATTGTAGTTAGAAAAAAACTTAGGTACTGAAAAATTGAATACAAGTCGACCAAAAAAACGGCTGTTCCAAACATTTGGTCATGTCATGAAAATAATGCATGAACAATGCGATTTTCTGGTTGAACTTTTATTTAAAGAAATGTAGATAGTTATATTATCAATAATTATAGTTTAATATATATCAAACATCATAAAAAGTAGTTATCTCATTTTAATCATTTATATTAACGTTTATTGAATCACAAATACAAATTGAATTTTTAGATTACAGTCCAAAAACGCAACAGTAAAACGTCGCCAGTGACGTTTTAGACACAATTTAGTACAAAAGTGGCGTTTTGTGGCTGGTCCTAGCGTTTGTGGCTAGTTCCAGCGTTATGTGCCTGGGTCTGGCGTTTGTGCCTGGTTCTGGAATTACGTGTCTGACAAACTAGTATGACCACGAGGTGGCAAGTGCAGGCGCTTAATGGCTAATGTTGGCGTTTTGTATATTAATGCAATTGTAAGGCGCCAACTTGACTACTTCGATCGCTATGATTACCTACATGTCTTAGTTTTTACACTTTTTAATTGACCTTAAAGTTATGAGCCTCTCAAGTCATTTTTGCGCAAACACTTGGCTGAAAAATAGGCATAAACTAAAAACTTTACTGAAAAAATAAGACGTACAAACATGAAATACTTTTTACTCAAGCGATAAACACCAGAAACATAACGTTTTGTTAAAATTTAAGGGGTAAAACGAGTTATATCCCGGAATGGATATCTTATCAAAACTGTACCGAATTTTTTCTCAATATTCTACAGAAAACGCGAAAACAATGGTCGATTCACAATCTTCTTAATATTCACCTTCATGTTTTTTTATCTAGATAATCGTCGATGTCTCGAAATAGAAAGATTCATCCGCTACGTGGAAGCCCGCCCGCTCAAGTTCACGGTGTACAAGGTGATCCCGCTCGACGAAAACTTATTCGGAATGGTTTTGGGCTTTTGCGTCACTTACCTAATTGTCATCGCCCAATTTACGCATATGTACTAAATGTAAATACTTATTACTATGAGCCTATATTTAACTTGCAATTGATGTACATTTGTTTATATGGATGTACCTGAGTAAGTCCGGGTGCAATCTTGCAAGTTTAATTTGACTAACTTCCTGGTTACCGATAGAGTTGAAATTTTGCTCGCATAATTATGTATACCGCGTGATAATGCAATAATATGGTAACATGCAGATGATCTGATGATGGAGTCGGAAGGTGGCCATAGGAACTCCTGTACTAAACAAGATAGAGCTGTCGTGTTTGGGCTCATTTTACTTGTGTTGACTAGCACTCTACTGCTACATGATATCCAGGATCTCAAAAGCTTGTATTACAAAAGTTACAGATATATATCATAATTTGTTTTATTTACTTTGTGTTTTATTCTAGATTATAGCGGAATCTCATGTGCTCGTGGCTGGCGAGCTATTCATTATTTATAACTGTTTTTAATCCGAGTTGAGTTGTAACCATTTTTAATTTTAGTTTAATTTGAAAGAAGCTTGGAGGAGATAAATATGAGTATGAGTATGATATAAAACGTCCCTGGAAGAAGCTTATGGTTTTCGTTTCAGTGTTGCTACCATTTATGTTTATAATAGTTACATCCTATTAAACTTATCAACAATCGAAATCATAATCTCATATTTTAATTAATCAATTGACCTATAACATTTTATTTAAGGTTCTTTTTTAGTTATTATAAGTCTCTATTTACCATATTTTTTAACAAAACTTAAGTATAATACCAGTGCAAGTACATGAATCCTGGTAGTACAATAAAAATGATTATACCAGGTACATTTTCTTCGAGCTCGCAGGCTCATTTATAATGTGAGAATTTATTACGTAATAGGTAAACATGTGAATGTATATTTGTTCCTGATGTGACAAAAGGGAAGTAAATTACTTTATGTACGCTTTAGTAAAACAATAGGGTAAGTCCCGGATAGATGCCGCACTGGGATAGACGCCACGTTTTCAAAAACTCCAATATGCGTAACTACCTATCACTTCTAATGCATGTCATGACCTTGCTCTTACCCTGCCCCCCGCCGGTCAGTCGCTCGGCAGCGTGTGCGACGACCGTGTGCAACTCTGTGTGACACGAAAAAAATTTACGCGCGGAAATATCCTTCATTTTTATAAAGACGCGTTTTCAAAAGGTGAGTATTTTTTTTCCAATCAATGTTTTGCTTTAATTGTTAATAAATGATAAAGTTAAACTATTATATTAGCTTTGAATGTGTATTTTATAAAAAAAAACTGCTTAATTTTTAAGTATTTTTAAAAGGCATCTATCCTTCACAAATCGGATAGATGCCTCGTTTGAAGTTGGGATAGACGCCTTTAGAGGCGCATAACCTTCAACTACGGCATCTATACTTGACTTGTAAATAGTAAGTACCCACATGAGAATTAATGTGTTGCGGTGTATAAATGCCCAGAAAATACAAACAAAAACCAGGTGCCATAAGCACTGTGCCAGAAAATAGAATGAATATGATTTGGAAGCTGCCTTAGCAGTTTTTAATTTAGATTTTTTTAAGAATCTCTTAAATAAATCTCGTAAATATAAATTATTAATAAAAAAATATTAAGCAGTTTAATTTTGGTAGCTACTCGTAATCATAAAAATGTGTTTTACTGTCGCTTTCTCATTTATTTTTAAACATTTTTAGATCATTTGAAAGGGCATCTATCCTTTGGTTTTATAACATAATATGGATTTTCAACAAACAACATAGAGGATAGATGCCCCAACACAAACGTTTAAATATACTTAAATTATTATAAAAAAGTAAAGTAAAGGCGTTTCGAACGAAAGTATTGAGCTATGCTTTTACTTGATATGAGTATTTACAACGAGTATTAGGTGGAATGTGTTTTTTTCGTTGAAGCATCTATCCTTAACCTTGATACATAGTAAATGCTCCTTTCAATATTTATCTATGTACATTAGGTGTATCATAAATCCATTATAGATCATATTTACGCATAACTAACTTTAATTATTAATGTATTTCTCAAAGTGGCATCTATCCTCCGGTCTAATTTATCAGGCGGGGCGACAATCCGGGGTGGGGCATGTATCCGTGAAATTTTAGAGGTCGACAAAAATGGTTTTATTTCCTATTATTCGTGGCTTTGACTACTGACCTTGTATACTAGACTGTAGTCTAAAGACCGTACTTTGCGACCTCCTAACCAGTTTTTAAATATTGTGATTATTATTGAAGCTGTGAGACTTTTTCAAAAAGTGCGGCATCTATCCGGGACTTACCCTACATTTTTAATTTTAACTATTAATTATTTTCTAACTATCAAAGTTAGAAAATAATTAACTAAAGGAGGTAGGCGCGGTAATGGATTTCAAAAGAACATTTGGCAGTTCACAACAACCAACAAGAACTCTGTCATTTAAGTTAATCTAATTCTAATAACAATATATTCTCCAAATAAAAAATAGTCATGTAAGAAAAATACTAAGAGACATCTTGCACACGTTTTTTTCTTTGAATCTTGCGTGTTTTTGCGTGTGTTGTAATGAAAATCATGCTTATTACTTAATGTGGAAAAAGATCGTATGCGCTCTAGCAAGCAAAATATGTATAGGTATTTATAGTAAACTCTTTTTTAAACTCATCATCCGCAAATAAAGGGATTTGTCGACTCCGATATTTTCCTAAAAAGCTCAACCAGTATACTTCAACCAGTTACCTCTTGTATACCTATAAGTGTATCTAATAGATTTTATTATGAAGTTCCTACACTTTCAGTGATGATGCTGAAACTTTACTAAAGAATTAACAATGTACGAGTACATTGTAAACGAAAATGATAAGATTAAACTTTGTGCTTTATAATGACACTTGTATCAGCGTGTACTTATTTACCTAAGCATGAAAATAAATGAATTGGATGATGTATTGAGTGTTTTAGTCCAGATCTTTTAGGTACACGTTCTGCACCTTAACTGTAAATAATAAATAAAAGAAATACTTATGTTCATCACATAAATATTTTCCCCTTGGTGGGGATCGAACCCACGCCTCTTTGATCCAGAAGTTAGGGTCACTAACCACTGAGCCACCGAGGCAGTGAAACAAAAAACAGTATCACTTGCCATAAGGTCAAAGAAAAATATAGTTGACGCCCATAAAGGCCTTATACAACCACCGAAAAAACGCAAAAGTAAACAATCAGTGATATACGCTATATGTAACAAATAAATAACATTAGTATTCATCTTTTTTGGACGCACTTACGAACGCTACATGCTTGTAATTTAAGATCAATCAATTGCATGTCACAGTTGAACTGATAAAAAGATACATCAGTTTTTGTAAATAGAAACATTAAAATATAAACAATAAATTGTCCAGATACAGCGCAAACCCAATATAAAAAGAGGGGACTATTTAAATAATACTGCGAATAAAACCTCCACCAACATAACAATAATATGAAAACACTTTGAAGTAAACTTAGAATCTTCGCTAATAATTTTGTAATTGAAGTTTCATATCTGATGTACCCTGAATTCAAGCCGACAAAAACTTTAATATTTTTAAAAATATGCTTAAGTAATAATCGATTGATTGCTTATCGTGTTGTTTCAAGTATACGTTCATATTGAGCGAGGAAATGTTCTGATAGCACAACAAATTAATTAATAAAGTGTACGTCAAGCGAATAACTAGTTAAATAATAACTAAATAATTCTCGGTATGTTTGCAAAAAGAAACTATATAATTTTTTAAAGACCCTTGGCTACAGAGATACTGAAAACTTAATTATACCCCCATTTTGACACAATCTTGTTTTTCTAATAGTCTTGTCCTCGCAACTTTTGTTTATCTCATGCAAATACTCGTTATTCTTTTTATACAATGTTATATTATGTAACCTAGTAATCATTTGGCAGCTTGAATTTATATAGAAACTAATAAAATTAGAATGATCCTCTCTCACACGCGGACTTTCATACACAATCACACACGACTAGCGCTGCAAACCTTGACTCTCATGAGATCTCGTGTATTGCAGTGCTAGTCACACACACACACACACACACACACACACACGCACACACACGCTCACACACACAAACAGGCGCGCAGACACTCGCGCGCACACGTCAGTAAGTTGGTAGGGTAGTTTATATCTACTATTAGCAATGACATCGTTCTTGTAAACTGTTTTCTAAAAATCAAGTGTATTACTATAACTATAATAAGTGGTTATAGCTTTATACGTACATAAATGATATATATACATGGATAATATTATATATATATATATATATATATATATATATATATATATATATATATATATATATATATATATATATAGTATAAAACGAAAGACACTAGATTTCGCGACACAGGTCCGCCTAGTGCGAAATCTAGGGTTCAATACAAAAGTATTTACTGTTACCAATCTTAAAAAAAAAGAACTTTAATTAAAACAAACAAACAAAATTATTATAATGTCTGAATTGTGCTTATTGCTGAAATTGCCAATGACAATGATCGAGTTAGCCGTTAAAATTAGTTGCTAAGAATCAAGACAATTAATACATAACATGCGAGACTAACTTCAAGGTCATTATTGTCGGTCCTGTTGGTATGGTATTACTTAACTGCAATTCAGACAGCAAATTCTTGGTGTTGCCAAGTATGCTAAGTTTTAATCAGATTAAAAGAATATATCAGATTTAATATACCTAAATAGAACATTTTTCGTAATATTTATAAATATTTTTAGCCACTAAGTTTAATTTAGCTTGTACTGTAATACTGTAAAATTATATGTATATTTTTGTAAAAAATAAATAAAAAAAAAAATATAAGTTACTCTATACAGTAGCAACATAGTGATGTAGTCTATTTTAAGACTAAACCTATTTTGTAAATTGATTGGCCAACATAAATAACATTATCACCACAGCAACTATCCAATACATTAACTCATAATATAAAGTAGGTATACAATACATTTAATCAATCAATACATATTTTGTAATGTAAGTAGTTTCAGTATGTCTACGAAGCTATTGGTTAGGCTTGCTACACACAAAACCGAGTCGGTAAGTATAGGCGCTGTCGCGAGCTAAAATCAAAAATGTGCAGATGAATGTCCCGGAAAATTGCCGCTCGACTCCCGAACAAAATCATTCGGCTCGACTGCTGGCAACTTTTGCCGATCGGGCTGCGATGCCGCGACTACGGAGTGAAAACCGAATGTTTTGACGAATACCGAATGATGCCGAACTAGAGTAGTAATATTGCTTTGGTCGATAAGTCTGCCGAGCCGACTGTGCCAGCCCGCTTGTATCTGTAGTAATCCTAACATACGTATGGCTGTCTAAATGCAAATTTTGATACCTACAATAGTATGAACTACTTTTACTACGGGACTAAGCTTTAAATCGCAAATAAGAGCTATGCTATACAAATATTTGTATTCTTTAGTAGTTTTAAGGTTGACCTCATGATAAAAGTCATCTAAGCATTCTAAATTCGCCCTAAATAGCAATAATAGGTCTATGTTATCAGTAGTGTATATTTATTTTGGAATACTATAATTATTTTTCGCAAAAAATGGCACAAAAATTGAAGTCGGTTTCAACCACGTAGGTACAGATTTCGAATAGTTCGCATGGATCGATGTAGCAATTTTTCACATTATTGTTGATTTATCAAAAATAGCTCAGCCGATTTCAATAAAATTTAAAAGAGACATTTGAAGTATGATCTACCAAACAAAAAATAATTATTGAAATCGGACTACTCTGTAAAAAGTTATGCGTCGTTATACATACATGGAGATATCTATTTCAAATTGAGTTCAAAGATTCCACCCGAACAGACATAATCACATAGATAAATACATATGTACACACATGCATACGTTGCAAGTTAAATAAAAGCTTTTGTTTCTAATTCTACGTTGTAAATCTCTTTAGTTACATCGGTTAAAAATATAATGTACCTTCTGAATAAACCTTTTATAATCAATAATTTACTTGACAATGTAGCGCTCATAGCGTAGTATAACTAGGTGTTTCTTAGTGATCACCGAAGTTAAGCAACGTTCGGCACGGTCAGTCTTAGGATGGGTGACTGAGGGTAGCATTTACAACTAAGCGCTTCCGTAGCTCGGATGATAAGTCAAATTGTGGTCCCAGATGTTTTAACTATTTAGCCTTGTCAAAAAATTGCGCAAGAGTTTTAATAACCCGGCCTATACGAACTACTTACTAATCTTTACTGTACTTGTACCAGTCTTTTTGAACAGTCCACTGCAGCACTTAGGCCTCCCCACGAAGGGTGAATGGGCCATAACCACCACGCTGGCCCAGTGCGGGTTAGTGGATTCACATACGCCATCGAATTTCTTCTACGGACGTATGCAACTATGCAGGTTGCCTCACGATGTTTCCCTTCACCATATATTTATCAAAATACTCACTTCCGTTTTTCTGTTAGTATGTTTTTTTAGTTATTTAAAGCTTGCACAGGACTAGAGAAAATGGCGAGAACAAGAAATATTTCGAATTGGCTGGGACAGGCTGAATGGATGGATATTTTAGGAAACCTACATTTATCAATTAAAAAACAATATGTAGCACAACGCAATAAAATTGTGTAATAGCAAAGTAATTATAGTTTATTTTTCCAAAGGACATGTCCACAAAATGTATGGAGGCTGGTATAATAATAATCAAAAATTTGAACCACAACTCTCGTTACATTTTGAGAAACTTCATATTTTTCTGAGTCTATTACATCAGTTAAAAATATAAAAGAGCCCTCCGATTTTTTCAAAATTAATTTTGAATTTATTAAGATAAATAAATATATTTGGCTCAATAGGTAGTTTATCTCTATCAACTATGATTAAGTAACCTCCAAATTGTTAAATAAAAGCATTTTTACCAATTATGGCACATTGTACCTACTAACTGGTCTCACTGGTAGGTTATAATTTTTAATTTTAGCAATATAAGAGATGAATGTGAAAGAATCAGCTACGAATGGAAGTAAAATAACGATAGAAGCACTTTATTATTGCTAAATTAGTAAAAATAAAACGCTGTATAGTTATTTTTCATAAAATTTACTTTTCACAGTTAAATAAAATGGAGGAATGGAAAAATCTAAATTAAATATTTTTGAAAACCCTATAAAACAAGCTTTCAAATGATGTATATAATTATCATCTTGGTTCGATTTTTCTCTGAATAATATAGTACTTGTGGACGTCACCTTTATATTTGAATATATATTTTATAGAGCACACATATTTCAAGTAATAATAGCCTCTTAGAATAATATTAAACAGCCTTACTAAATCCGAAAGTTTGTTAATTGGTTTATTTCTCATTCACGCACCAATCGAGCAATGGATTGACTGGATTTTTGTCACGGAAATAGTTTGAAAGACGAAATGTGACACAGGCTACTTGTTATCCCGGGAAAATAAAACGGGATAGCACAAAAAATAAAATAGCACGCGGCGAAGCCGCAAAGGGAAAAGCTCGTTCACAATAAATACACTGGTGATACGTTAGCAAATCCAAAATCGACATTTATTTTTCAGTAAACTTATGCTTGCGAATGTTACACAACACACACACACACACACACACACACACACCCCTGTTTGTACAGACACCCTTATGAGGACCTTGTTAGTTTTTGACCGAACCGAGGACTCTCTAAAAAACCGGTTTAAACATCTCGTAGACCATCTTCAATAAGATAGAAAGAGACAGCTGAGTAAATCTTAGGTGATGAGCCTATTATGATAACGCTATCTCAATATTTTTCTGCATGAATCGCGACGAACATACCGAGGACCTGAAATACACAACTTGATGTGATCAGCAGTGCACTTACGAGGACCTTGTGTTAGCCAACCGAGGACTTCTTACGTAAGCCCGGCGATTCCCTTCCGAGGACGTATTTTTACACAATATTTCTTATATCTCATACAAAATGCGGACGCTGTGTTGGACTTTATTTCACCCAACCGAGGACAGTTTTCCGTGTAGGACTCGTACAAAGCGAGGACATAGAAAATCTACCTACCTAACCATTTTAGTATTAGCATTCATGCAAATAGAATGTTTTGATATATTTCTTACACACATTTTTTAAAATGAAGTACCAAGCGAGGGCGAGTCAAATGATATTTGCAAAGGATATTTGATTTTGATATTTGGATCTATAGCCGTGGTGGTCAAGAGGTAATGACACCTGCCTTACAATCGTAAGGTCGTGGGTTCAAATCCCCGGTCCCGTACCAATGAGTTCTTTGGAATTTATGTACAGAATTTCACACTACTGGCTTTTCGGTGAAGGAAAACATCGTGAGGCAACCTGCATACGTCCGTAGAAGAAATTCGATGGCGTATCACCCTTCGTGGGTAGGCCTTCGTCCTGCAGTGGACTATTAAAAAGGCTGGTACAGTACAGTACAGTACAGTTAAAGCAATTCCGCCGGTAATGTCCTCAAAACTAGATTTGTTCACTAAAAATTAAAATCTACTTTTCCAAGTTAAACCACCCATATTCATACTTCGGCTTGCGTTGCTCCCCAGTGTGGTATTTCCACGCAATAAATGATACAGCAGACACTATTTTGAAACAAACAATAACCAGAATTTTGTATCTGAACTTTGATAACAAATCCTGGACGCAGGCTACCCTCCCTATATCGTTTGGGGGTTTGTGTATACGTCGCATTTTGAGTGTGGCGCTACCTGCTTCCTTGGGTTCTTCTCATGGCTCACAAACTCTCATCGGCATGATCCTAAACAGCCCCATAGCCGATGTTCGAGTTGCTTGCCAAGAGGAAGCCATGGCAGCTTGGTCTGCGACATGCTCTGGTGACAATTTGCCTACTGATACAAAATTCAAAATTTGTGGGACTTACCCACCATAAAATTTACCCATTCGGCCCTTTTGAATCAAGCAATGAATGACTCAGACCGAGCACGTCTTTTAGCAGTTTCGGAGTCAGAATCAGGTCACTGGCTCCGTGCTCTACCGTCTGACAATATAGGCACAGTATTAGATCCCAGTTCCCTACGCATTGCGGGTGGGTCTGCGTCTAGAAGCCAAGTGTGCGAGCCTTATAATTGCCAGTGTGGTCGAGGCGTGGACCAATTTGGACAACACGGGCTTTCATGTGTAAAGAGTGCTGGCCGACTTTATCGCCTTCGGGCAATAAATGATTTAGTCAGGCGGGCACTCTCCACTGCTTCTGTGCCTTCGACTCTGGAACCGAGCGGAATGTCAAGGGATGACGGTAAGCGTCCTGATGGAGCCACATTAATACCATGGAGTCTCGGGCGAGCCTTAGTGTGGGACGCCACGTGTGTGGATACCCTGGCACCGTCGTTCCTTGGTGATTCCTTATTTTTTTTTTATTGCTTTATCAAAAAGGTTGGTCTTCGCCTCCGGAAACCCTAGAGCTGGCGCGTACTTCGCTCAAAGCCTGAGCCTTGCGATTCAGCGAGGTAACGCGGCCAGTATTCTGGGGACCTTCCCAAACGCTGCTGGTTTGGACGGCGTGTTTGTTTTGTAAATATGTATTTTTATGTTTATATATCTTATTTTTTTATAATTATATTGTACATAATGTATTTAAATAATTTATTTTAAATATATAAAATAAATTAATTTAAAGTAAAAAACGCGTAAGATTTACATAGTATATGTAAAATAAACACCAGCTTGTGCTGATGCTGCAGCCAGGGTCCTTTCTTCATGAAGGAACCCCTCAACAGTTGATGGTATAGTTTTCAAATTTGGCAAACGTGTTAGATTTACATAGTATATGTAAAATAAACACCAGCTTGTGCTGATGCTGCAGCCAGGGTCGTTTTTTCATGAAGGGACGCCTCAACGGTTGATGGCATAGCTTCAAATTTACGAGCGCGTTATATTTATATAGTATATGTAAGATAAACACCAGTTTGTGCTGATGCTGCAGCCAGGGTCGTTTTTTCATGAAGTAACCCCTCAACGGTTGATGTCACTGTCTTCAAATTTGGCAAACGCGTTAGATTTACATAGTATATGTAAAATAAACACCAGCTTGTGCTGATGCTGCAGCCAGGGTCGTTTCTTCATGAAGGAACCCCTCAACAATTGATGGCATAGTTTTCAAATTTGGCAAACACGTTAGATTTACATAGTATATGTAAAATAAACACCAGCTTGTGCTGATGCTGCAGCCAGGGTCGTTTTTTCATGAAGGAACCCCTCAACGGTGGATGGCATAGTCTTCAAATTTGGCAAACGCGTTAGATTTATACATAGTATATCTAAGATAAACACCAGTTTGTGCTGATGCTGCAGCCAGGGTCGTTTCATCATGAGGGAACCCCTCAGCAGTTGATGGCATAGTCTTCAAATTTGGCAAACGAACTGAACTAAAAAAGAACTGGTAATTTTCTTCTATTTTCTTGTACTGTTAACACCAGGCCTTTAGATTTTATATTACTGATGTCCTATACTATTTTTTACGTTTTAGTCAGATAAATTGTAATCAAGAAAAGACTAAAGGCTGATTCCTAAATCTCAATGATGCTTGTATTGATTATCCCAAATAATGTTTGATCAAAGATTATTTACAAAGATTTTTTCACTGTATTATAAATCGTGATATAACTAATAAAGCGTTGATATTTCTAAAGATCTTTATTAAGGTACGTCAGCTCACCTGCTTTTTTAGGGTTTCAAAGTAAAACAAGGGTCACTTATAACATCGTTGTGTCCATCTGTCTGTCCATAAGTTCGTCCTGATGTCATAAAGCCTCATCTTACTAAAATTATAAAAGTGAAAGTTTGTATGTCTCTTACGACAAAACTCTGAAACAGCTCAACGGATTTACATGAAATTTGGAATAAAGGTCTTTCATGGTCTGGAGTAACATAGGCTACTTTTAATCCTGGAAAACTCATGTTAATATTGTGTAATCCAAGTATAAGCAGACATAGGTACTTAGGACATACTGCGGAAAAAATCTCCTATAGTGCGCCTAGTAGCTTTTCGCTATTTGTTTAGAATAGTGTCAACTTTAAAAATTTTCCTGCGCAATCTTATTTAAATGATAGCGGATAGCTCTTGTTCTACACACGATGAAAACTGTCAAAACGAGGACTAGTATACACACTGTTTCGAAAATGCAGCAAACCGAGGACTCAAATACACATTGTTTGGAAAAGCTACCCAACCGAGGTCTTCTGTGTGAAAGTTAACACATTAGTCCTCGGATAATACAACAAACGTGAAAGGAGTGTAAAGGAGTGTGTATGAGGCGACAGTGGCGCCGCCTGGTGTATACACAATGCGTGTGTAAGATTATGAATAATTTTGACCAAACCGAGGCTCAGACCACTTTTTTGTGTTAAATATACAGAAAGACTCAAAATCGCTTGCAGAATACGAATATTTGGTCAAGTCAAACCGAGGACTCTCGAAAAAGTCCTCGCTTTGAAAAAGTCCTCGGTCGTGCCTTGTGTATTCATACGCAAGTCCTCGGATGGTACTTAAAACAAACACACACACACACACACACACACACACACACACACACACACACACACACACACACACACACACACACACACACACACACACACACACACACACAATATTGTCTATGTGCAAGAAGTAAACATTATTTTACGTTTGCATTTTTACAAAATAACATTTGCTTGTTATCTTATACTAAGACATCTACTACACTAAATTAAGGTGCTATTTTGAATCGAGCAAAAAACTGCAACTGCCGCTAGCACGTGCAGCGGCTGCGTGACTTGTTTGTTTGTATTTACAATTATGCTTCCATGCATCGCGGTAGTTACAGTTGGCAACTCAATCCGGAATAGTACCTTTACACTATACCCATTATACATCAACGCCAGTAAACCTTACTACTAATATAATAAATCCGTAAATGTGTTTGTTGGATTGTTTGTTTCTTTCTCACTTAGCAACAGAGAGACGGATCGACTTGATTTTCTGTATGAATATAGTTTAACGGTATGTGTATTAAATGTTACTTTTTATCCCGGGCGAATTAAAGAATCTTGTAAGAATTGCAGTTTCTCACAAGATTCCTTAATTCTCCCGGGTACTACAAGATACTAGCTACTAGCGGGTGATTCTAGCTTTACTTGCGTAAAGCTAGAATCACTACATAGTATAAAACAAAGTCGCTTCGCGCTGTCTGTCCCCATTTATGCTTATATCTTTGAAACTACGCAACGAATTTTGATGCGGTTTGTTTTTAATAGATAGACAATTTTTTTTTTTTTTTGGGAAATTACAAACCACAGACTCCAGGGTCTGTGCCCTGATAGACAATTTAAGAGAAAGGTTTAAATGAATAAATACACCTGTGTGGAGCCGGGCGGGTATGGGCCTTGGACAAGTCCATGTGGAGGCTGGCCAGTAGGTCGGTTCGCCGACTGAGGTGGACTGCGGAGTCGCATTGCCGCGGCCGAGCCCATCGAGGCGGGGGCGGCGACGGGATGGACGGGCGGTTTGAAAGCAGCTGCCTGTCCTACCTGCCAGCTATCTTAACGGGTGCCGCCAACGTGTTGGCGAGGCAATGGGGCTGGAGGAGTGTCGGTATCTCGTCGGCCGCTCTCCCTATCCTCTGCAGCCGTAGTGGCAGGCGCTTGCATCGGGACCACGGCTGTCAGATACAGGGTGATGTCCGACACCCAGTGCTGGTTGGTCCCAGGTGGTGGATGACGATGTGTCTGGTGTTCCGACACTTCATCATTTTGACGGGAGCGCAAGCTCCGAGGTGGGGCTCTAGTTAGGCCAGTGCGGAAGCGTGTCCGTAGCCCCGACACCAGGCGCAGTGGTGGAATACCCAGGGTTTTTGGTGGGTATATCGGTCAGTGGGGACTTCCACATAACCACCAGCCCGCCTTCTAGGTGTGGTGGTATCTATAAAAGATTTTCCCAGACAAAAAAATGAGTGGAAGTGTTTTTTTTTTTTTTTTTATTGAAAATCTTTACAAACCACAGACTCCAGGGTCTGTGCCCTTTGTTAACTAAAATTACAATTGTTAGATGATACTGTACAAAGAGAGTTAGTAGGTACTTGAAATTTTAGCCTAAGTTAGTTCGTTGGTGCAATGCGTGAATGCCACGAGCAGACCGGCGACCCGCAAGCAGCACCCGATCACGAGTGTGACACATGTGCCAGCCATCGCTCTCCTCGACCATATTTGAGGGAAGAGAACGACCCGGCACATGATGCCGCCGCAAGAAGGAGCCTTCGATGGCGAGCATGAATGCTTGGGGCATGCGCGCAATGCTTATTTCTTATAAATTACAAATACACATTTTCACGTTCTATGGCTTTTTTTTTTGCCTTCTCCCGGCCCAGAGCCTCCATCACCGCCTCGTTCCGATCCCTGACGGCCATCTGCAGGTTGTATTCCCTGATGGTTTCCGATGACACAGACGACGCTCGCCGTACGAATCGACTGATGGCATCATTTTCGATGTCGTCGGCGTAGTAGATGAAAGTTCCAGTGTGCCGCGATAGTGCAACGACCTCGTGTGAGACGCTCTCATGTAGTCTCATTTTTGGCTTTGTTTTTATAACGATTACCGATTCGTATGTCAATCCCTGAGCTTCGTGAATGGTAAGAGTGCGTGATCCTGAGCCTCCCCCATAACCTTGGCTTAAAAGGGTCTCCTTTTCTTCCTGCGTATGCACTAAGAAAAGTGTATTGGGGAGGGTTTTGGATATTTGAGCCCCCTTGAACCTTTTCTGCTCAAGAGACCTAACACGAGGGGCTGAGGAATATATACCTGAGTATATTTCCCTCAACGCATACGCGACATCCATTGGGTTTCTGTGTGTGCAGAGCAACTCCTGGGTGATATTTGCAACCAGCGTTGGACGATGGTACCTCATCTCGAAGAGATTTTCTCTGTCGATATAAGGCAACTGATTGACGTCTCCAATGAGGACAAGTTCGCTAGCACCAGACAGCCGGGCAGCCATTATTATGGCTCCAAAATGGTTCATTAGAGCTTCATCCACCAGAAGGCGACCGAAGCTCTCTTTTCCGAAACCATTGACAAGAGATGAAGCCATGGTTCGCACTCTGGATTTTACCAGATCTCCTATTCGGTGCGATAGCTTCTCTCTCAGGTCTTTTGCTGCCTCTGTTGTTGTTGTGATGATAGCGTCCCTGTCCACATCAAAGTGTCTAATCACCCATGTTGTCTTGCCACATCCTGGTACTCCGTTGACCCATTGTATCTTTGGTACCACCCAGTTTCCCCAGCCTGCCTCAACGTCTGAGCTCCGTTCGATGGTTTTAGCCATCTCAAGGATTCTATCGTCTAGCATTATCTTGGTGCACTTGGCGGTGACTACAATTGGGTCGTTCGATGGTATCGCGTATTTCGGTCTTCCTATTCGCTCCGTCTCTCTCTCATCCAGCTCCACAAAACCACATGCTGCGCTATAAGCTGCCATATACTGTCCTTTCATGGTCCCTCTGATGACTTGGGAAGTGACGTTATTGTATATGGCTGCTTCTGCCTCCTCGAGTCTTGATTTTAGTAGACTCTCACTTACCGGACCACCCAGCCTAAAGAACTCCAGGATGTTATCACAGTTCTTAAGATTGACATTTTTCGTCGCTCTCAATAAGGCTAGGTATTCGATAAAGGCATTTCTCGCGTGGTCTCGTGGCGCCGAGGCCAAGATATAACGGGGCGCATCGACCTGTCCCATATCGGCTCTCGTTCGGGTTGCCTGAGGTGGTGAAACTACTCTCGAGGTCACCGTTGTCTGTGGAGGTGGTGTTTTAGGCATGAAACGGAATAAGCTCTGCATTGCGATACTGAATAGACCCGATAAGGCACCATCGCTGCTGCTTGGACGGAAAACGGGTCCCTCAGATGCTGCTATTAACTCTGCTCTTTCAGAACCAGATTGAACGGCTGAATTTGGAATGGGGCGGCCCCAGCTGTCTGTTGCATTATCAGGATCGTTACGAGGAGATTTCAGAAAACTCAGGTTTTCTCCTCTGTCCTCATACACGATAACCTCATGGTATTCCGAGGCTTTAATACAACCCAGCCGGTCCGCGGCTTCCGCCTTCGACCGTTCAACCACCATCGCGTCCACGCTTATCACCCGGGGAGTGCTGTCCACTTTCTTACTGAGATGTTCAAGCAATGCACTAGCTTGCGCGAAAGGTGATTGGGCGGCCCACTCGACTAGTGCAATCGTTTTGTTCTTCGATCTCACAAGTCGGAATTGCTGGCCGCCTGCCTCGCACACTGGCATAGCGTCGTAGGATTTCCGCTTCAATGTTAATTTGGCGGTGCTCCCGTTAAGTAGACATGCTAGTCCAGGCGACAAGCGGACGCGTTTCTGGGCTCTGACTTGGCAAAAGCTTAGTCCGAATCTTTCTCTGTTGTTGTCCATGAAGAGAGCCACACCACGGATACGAATCCCCGGAGTTCCCTTTTCTGCGTTTACTAGAACTTCGTCGATGACTACGCTTTTTGGGAGTAATTTTCGGACGGGAATTGCGTTTTGTGCGACTTCGGCGGACTGTGTGTTAGTAGAGTGTATTTGAATGGGGTCGAGTGTTAGAGTGGAGGGTAGTGTGAAAGTGTCAGTTAAAGTGGGTTGAAGAGTAGAGGTGATGGGAGATGGTATGGTAGTAAGGAATGGTAGGTTAGTGAAGGATGGTAAGGGGTGTGTTGCGACGGGAGTGTGTTGTTGGATGGAGTGGAGAGTAGAATTTCTTCTGGCCGCTATTCGGAACGACTTCTCCATGAAAGACAAAAGGTGTTGTCTGTTTTCGGGATCTGTTAGGATATTATGGAGATCCGACACCACTAGATTTCTGTCTATCATTATTTCGAGGTCGTGTCGTGCGGCCGAGAATCTGGGGCAATCAATGAGCACATGCCAGACCGTCTCGGAGACATCAGGGTCGCACTCGCATCCAGGGCTGTTCTTGATCTTACATCTGTACAGGTATTCAGCTATTCCTCCATGTCCCGTCAAAGCTTGCACTTGAAAAGGAGTCAGTTTCGTGACACTCGTCACCCGATATGCGTTTACGATATCCGGGAAGAACGTCTGAGTGACTTTACCTTTGTCCGAGGTTTCGTATCGGTCCTGCCACTTCTGGACTGATTCCTTGCGAATCTTGCTTTTGACGTAGGACAGAGGGATCCCTTCGTAATCTCTTGAGGTTCCAGTGAGTGCCGCTGACTTTGCGAGTTCATCAGCTCTCTCATTACCGGCGGTTCCCACATGCGCTTTCAGCCAGAAAAGACGAAGAGATCTCCCTTCTGCAGTTATCCTTCCAATGTTCTCTTTTATCCTGTGAGTGGAAGTGTTAAAGGACAACGCCGTGAGTAGCGTCTAGAAGCGCAGCACATTTCTCGACACCCTAAGCCGTCCACACCAATGTTGCCCCTCCGGTGCCAGCTTACGGTAACCTTTTTGGGGGGCCCATTTAGTGGATGGCATGTCACCACACGTCTAAATATTTTGAGATGAGGCATTACTCGGTGGGTGCATCTCATTCCATAGACGGCTTATAATAACGCTATAATTCAAATTCTCCGTCTTTACAATAGTTACACACTTCTTACTACTCAGAAACAGTATTTTTTTTCTTTTTATAAATTGTTTTATGTTTGTAAAAGACCTCTTGGTCTTGGTTTCAGTCCCACCAATGCCTTTCAAAGATCCGGGCCAACCCGTGGAACCAAAACCAATAAAAGGAATATCTAATAATCTTAACTTAACCAAAGTACTAATGAGTATACAAAGATGAAGAAAGCACCCAGACAAGAAATTCTGAACCGCGGGTGCTAACGTCTTCCAACATGTTTTTTTTATAGATGACAACCTAATACAGATGTGTAAATTGAATCGCAACAATGAGGTAAGTAAGACTAAAACTCAGCACCATCCCGAGCAGGCTCGCGTCGAGCGGGATCACCTTGTACACCGAGAACTTGAGCGGGCGGGCTTCTATGTAGCGGATGAACTTCTTTATTATAAGACAGGTTGGTTCCGCTGCAAAAAAAAATAACAATCTAATTATCGGCTGCCTCAGTGGTCCACTGGTTAGTGGCCCTAAGTCCCGGGCTAAAGACGCGTGGGTTCGATTCCCATCTAGTATTATTTGTGTGGTAAACATAAAATATGTATAATATGTAGTATATCAGTCTCTGGCAGCCATATTAGCAGCTTTGCTGTGTGTGTAATATGTCCTCTTTTTTTTATTTAAGTATGGCCTAAGAGCCGCTGAAGATCGGTCTTCACCGGCGCGATAACCACATCAGACATATTTTTTTTTATCAAATATCATCAATTTATAATTACGCAACGTCTCATGAAAAAGATAATTCAATTATAAAATTAATTATCTATAGGCTTGCCTGCAACAAACTGCTCATATAACATTATTGCCAGGCTTCAGTTTCAGAATAGGCATGACGACTGGGTAAAAAACAAACATTATTACAATTAGTCCGTGAGTTAGATTATCAAAAAATATTAAAAACGTATTTTTTCTATTGTCAATAAAACAATAAATGACTAAGATAAACCTTGTAAAAGTTCGGGGGTGTAGTTCGTGACGTCACTTCTCTGACAAAAGTCATACATTTGTATGTGACTCGTGACGTCACGCGGAACTTTAACGGGCTATATCTTCATCCATTTTTGTTTAATTTGCAAAAGAAAAAATACATTCCTAATATTTTTTGATAATCTATTTGACGGACTAATTACATTTTTTAGTCATTGTGCCTATTGAAACAATAACTAAATAGAATATGACATATTCTATTTAGTTATTGTAAATTTCGGGTTTTTGAGTTTTTATCATAAAGTGCATTAACTTTGAAAGAAGAATACGCTCGCTCCGACAGCCGTATCAATACGACGTAAATAAAGGAGATAGATGATCATCCGTCTCTTTTTGATTTACGATCGCTGTCAACTCAGCAATCATAAAACGACGAATTTAGTGATGCGCCGGCACTGTTCAAGGACACACCCTAGTTTCGAGATATTAAAACGAAATAAAATGGAAAGTTTCATTGTTTGACTACAAGGTAAGACATTTTATTTACGTTGGCTTAATCATAAAGTGACGATTGTTAGGTTTAATGCATTTTATTAGAAAAATGTTTACAGATATTTTTGTATCATTGGGATAAATTTCATTTTATTTTTAAAAATATTGCAATTAGTGTGAATGATTTCAGTTTAACGCAGTTTAATATTAAAAGTTTATCTTATTACTTGTTGCGAATGTGATTTGTTTCATTATTGTAATAAAATGTGTATGAAGACAAGATTCTTATAAGTTTTAATGCTGTTTATGATTAAAATACAAACAAAATCTATGTGTTATTGTTAATTGATTTACTTTAATGTTAGGAAAATAATGATTATGGTTAAAAATATTTATTATTGAACTGCGTCTTATTAAATAAAAAAGGTTTTGCTACTTATTACATTAGTAATGTTTTAGTGATCTTGCTCCCAACGACACAACAAATTTACTCTAAGTAATCTTCTTTTAATTTTAGGATGGATTCAAGGGCGAGTAAGATATTAAGATTGATAACAAGCCAGAATGATTCACCGGGTCTTATTTCAAAAGCCGAGCATCAACATAACATTGTAAACAATCTTTATGACGAGGTGAGAATTGAGATACATTTTTAATAACACTGTTTCGCTTTCAATGTTTAGGTAGTTAGGTAGGTAGGTACTTACCTACTTTGTATTTTCTAATCAAACATTTTTTTTAGTTGCAAACAGAAAAATATGATGGTCCGGGTTATATGGAAATAGACAAAGAATTACTAACGCAAGAATCAACATGCTGCAACAATGCAACTAATGAAGAAATTAAAGAGGTATGGAACTTAAAAAATATATTTATTTCAACCTATTGCAGGCTGTTGCTAACCTGCGATTATTTTATATTATTTCAGTAATCATGTATGTTTGTGACTGTCAGTTTTATTTCAAAAGATCTTACTGGAAGCCCAAAAACATGAAAACAATAGGTGACTTTTATCTAATGTAATTTCATTTAGTGAAAGGTGTTTGATTATTATTTTTTATTACAGAATTCCCAGTCGGAGGTTATTCAACTTGAAGGAATTGTTAAGGAAACAACAAATGAAGAAGCTGTAGAGGTATGAAGCTAAATATGATTTATTTATTTAATCCTATTGTTGTCAACCTGCAAATAATGAAATTTGTCTGTTTATCTGTCTGATAGTTTGTCTGTTTGTTATGTGATATTTGTCTAATTACAGACTTACCACTTGGAAAGTGCAAAAACTACAAGTAGTTTGGTGCCTTATGACGAAAGTGACACTACCTTGAGCGAAGACGACAATGCTTTGACAGCAACTCTGAGAGCCTCGGAAGTTAATAAATCTTCCTCAACTAAGAGGTCGTCTCGCTCCAGCTCAACATCTTCCAGCTCAACATCTTCCAGCTCTTCGTCGAGCTCTAGCTCTTCTTCAGACTCTGACAGCTCTCAATCTCCAAAAGTACCGCCTCGGCCATCAACATCAACTAAAGACAATCGTGACCTCTATGAAGCGAATGACGAAAACGTTATAGAACAGACATCTCCGCAACAACAAAATGAGGAAAGAGTAAGTACTTTACTGCTTTTTTATATTTTTAGTTATTCGATTAAATTGAAAATTGTTAGACTAATTCATTATTATATTTTTAGGATACTGGTATGCGTCACTCAAGAAAGCAAGAACACGATTATCAAATATCTCCGCTTTATTCTGACGAAAGTGAAGCCGACTTAAGCGATGGGGATCCTACTTTCGTGAGTGATGAACCTGCACGAAGACGAAATTATATATTTGCGGCATCAGACACTTCTTCTAGCAGTTCCGTTACTTCAGAAAGTACGCCCCAAGTAAGAGGCCGCAAGCGTACAAGAAACCCTGAAAAATGGAAGCAATACAAAGCTAAACGCTTGAGAAACAAAGGAAAATCATACGTATCTTTGTCCGAATCCAAAAAAAAAATTGAAGCTCGTTGCCTCAAGCCTCCTTGCCCAGATACATGCCGACAAGAGTGCACTAAGAAAATTGATGCGGAGACCAGGTACGAAATCTTTAGCCGGTTTTGGGAATTGGGAGATGTAGTAAGGCAAAGAGCTTACATCACTGCGTGTATGCTCGATGTTAAGCCAAAATACAAGTACACCAATGCTGAGACACCTAGACGCAACAACAAAGCATTCTATTTTGTTGTTGGCAGCATCCAAATTCGGGTATGCAAAGCTTTTTTCAAAGCCACACTAGATATTACGGACCGTATGATACTTACGACACAGACTAAAGTCGACGAGAATGGGTTTTTGCTTGAAGATTTAAGGGGAAAACACCAGAACCACAAGACACTTGCCCCGCAATTAAAAGCTGACATAAGGGCACACATTAATTCCATACCTCGGATTGAATCGCACTACTTAAGAGCTTCTACCACAAGAGAATACATAGACGGCAGTAAAAATATAAAAGATTTATACAAAGATTTTGAATTAGATCAGAAGGAAAGAGGACAAGATCCCGGTACATACAGTGCATACTACAAAATATTTACAACTGAATTCAACGTCGGCTTTTTCCAATCCAAAAAAGACCAGTGCGATTTATGCAACGCTTACAGTAACGCCAATGCTGACCAGAAAAAAGAAATGGAAGACAAATACCAAAAGCATATTGAACAGAAATTTGCAAGTCGAATAGAAAAGCAAAATGATCGCAAAAAGGTAAACGCAAATATCAAAGTAGCAATTTATGATTTGGAAGCAGTATTGCAATGTCCCAAAGGTGAATCTTCGTCGTTTTACTACAAATCTAAGCTTAATTGCCACAATTTAACAGTCACGGAATTAACTGATGATAAATCGAAGGTGGCCTATAAAAACGTTCATTGCTATTTTTGGACGGAGTCAGACGCAAAACGGGGAGCTAATGAAATTGGCTCGTGTGTATGGAAATACCTGAAAGCTTTAAGCGATGAAGTGGAAGGGGCAGAAGAAGTGGAAGTGATATTCTATTCTGACAATTGCTGCGGGCAAAACAAAAATAAATACATCGCAACCTTGTATTTATTTGCCATCGAAACCTTAAACATCAAAAGCATAACACATAAATTTTTAATAAGAGGACATACACAAAATGAGGCGGACAGTGTCCACAGCTTGATAGAGAAGGAAATAAAAAAGAACCTCAAATCGGGGCCCATATATACACCCGACCATTACATCGCATTGATAAAAAATGCAAAAAAGACAACACCCGCCCTTAATGTCCACGAGATGACTTACGAATCATTTTATGATTTGAAATCATTACAAGCGGAATGGGGCTACAATTTCACAAAAAATACGGATGGGCAAACAGTTAACTGGAATGAAATAAAGATTCTGAAAATGACGAGAGATGACACAGCGAAATTTTTGTATAAAACATCTTACATGGAAGATACTTACAAAGAAGTTGAAGTGCGAAACAAGAGGAAGAAAATGAAGCCTACATCAGACATAAGCCTGAGTCCAGCATACACTGAAAGGCAAAAATTGAGTGACAACAAAAAGAAGGATTTGAATGAGCTTATTACAAAAGCTTTAATACCATCCTTTTATGCAAATTTCTACAATTCCTTATTCTAATTTATAAGACAAAATGATTATTAATAAGTTTATAGGTAACCTGATTGTTGACTAGTTCCTAGATAATACCAATGTGCCATAATTGAGACTGAATATGAATAGCTAAGCTATGTTTAGAGATTATTCACAAGAAAGTAAACATAATGTTTACTTAACTAATAACAGACCACATTTAAAAGTTCCTATTAGGTAGCTGAAGCAGAGCTCAAGTATTTTGTTTAATTGATTTTTGTTTTAATAATTTACAAAAGTACACCTAGTTTAAAAACTAGCTAGGTATTTCTGAAAAATTCAGGTTTATGTTATTATTTTTTATTGCATTTAATTTTATTTCCTAGTACTTTTTGGCTGTTGTCCAAGGTCTGAAGTTGGCTGTTTTTTATAATGGTAAATATAACAAATAAACTTTAAATTGCATTTTATTTACAAAAAAAAGCATCAACTAAAAAGTGTGTTACCTTAAAAAATTAAACAATTGTAAATAATACTTGAACCAATAAAACTGTGTAAAACTATAATGAAATAAATCCTAAACACATTACACAACTCCTCAAGATCTAAATAAAATAACGAACTATTTATAGTTAGTCCGTCTTAACTTTAACATTATGAACCAACATTTAATCATAAACTGCACTAATTACGAACTTTTTTTTATAAAATTAATTAAAATATCTTCCTAGTAAAATAACAAATGTTCAGTTATACAGTAGCATAGCCAATTATATTGTCTAATTGGATCTACAAATATAAGATTAATTAAACCTTTAGTTATTTTTTTGTATATTTAAAAGTATGGTAACATAAATGTCTCAAACTTTGAATGCGATTTCCCACAAACTTGAAATTTTGAGTTAGTGCACTTTATGATTAAGGGTGCGATGTAATAACTTTATTTCAGATCAAAAATCCATAGAAATAATAAAATCTTCTTCCCTTTGCCTGGAAGATTTCATTATGTATGTTACGCTCCACGATTTTATTTATGAGTTATTATTTTTTAACTTATAGTACATAAAACCGTTTAATTTAAAAAAGATTTATACCAATATTTTTTGTGTCTTTTATTGTTTACTTTGTTACTACAAACTGTGCTCTACATGTAGTCTTTTTCTTTTGATATCCATATTGAGGGGGGTTGTCTAAAAAAAATTAATCCACTATGTTGTGGCTGTGGCCACTGGCCATCTTAACAGTCATTGAAACTAAAGCTGTGTCATATTATATCATATCAATCTGTCCACGGGAAGGGGGTCAAATTTTAATTACCTACTAGATTTGACCAAAAAAAAAACATGCAAGAGACGTTAAATATAACTGTATAAAAATATAGCCGGAGCACTACTTTTTTATAATTATAGATATACTAAGCGCCACACAAATCGGCGGATGGGAAGTTATGCGAAGGACGATGCGCAAAAGCCGAAATATAGGTTTGCGCGGGAGCCAGAGAGATGAGACGCCGGGACACACCCGCCCGCCAACCTCAAGGCTCCCGCGCGTTCCCTGTTAGCGGATCACGGCGAAGTGTCATCTGCGGCTAACTTCTCATCCGCCGATTTGTGTGGCATTTAGTATAGCCGGATGGACAGCCGTGGTATTAGATATAATATATACGAGTATATGCACTAAATAGACCTCACCTCTATCACCTTTTTCATCAATCAGTTTCTCATGTAACACCATATTTATTCTTTCGACTTCAAAAGCAAGTAAAGAAGCACACACAGCCGGTCCTACCGTAAGAGCAAAAACAAGAAGAATAGTGAGCTGTGCCGGCGTCACTATTATCTGCAAAACCTAAAAAATAATGTAGAATTTAACCTATATCTAATATAAAATAATCTCTTCAATTTACAGCAGCATTACCGCGCAGGGCAAATCGTTGTTGTCCTCCAATTAATTACGTAAATGCCATATTTTCTTATCTAATCTTTCACACTAATAACACGTAAGTGAAAGAGCATTCAGCCCACACAGGTCACCTTAGTATGGGTTGTAGTGCAAATATATTATTTATTTTGTACAATCTTTAGAATACAATTACATGTATATTTCATTCGTAACAAAGATATATTTTACATATGTGTATAATAGTTAATAAATTTCGAAAATAAACATTATTATTATTTTACCGGCACATCGTTGTTTTGTAAGTACCATATGGTATGGTATATTGTAGTCATTATTATAGAAGTGTTGTATAAGACAGTCACCAAAAACTGCAACAAAATAAACTTAATTAATGTGTATTTCACGATTTTAAAATTACTTTACTGAAATTTGATAAAAAAATTATATACCACAAGATCGTAAGCTTTTTTATGTTTTTCCACAAGATCAGCAATAGTTTTATACAGGCGAAGGTGAGATAATAAGAGTTGATTGTTACTAGTCTTCACACTACTGGCAAAGATGCGCAGCCGACAATAAAAAGCATAATATATGTAACTGGTAATCATCATAACAGTGTCACAAGAAATAACAATAAAAAAAACTATGACTGATACCCATGCAGGTTTCAAGCATTGGCCAGAAACACCGCAAAAAACACCGCATAGTAATGCACGATATATGTAAACAAATAATATCACGAATATAAATTTTGTCTCCACACATTTTCTTAATTCATACGCTTTCAATTTAAGATCAATATACTGCATATCACAATAAAATTGAAATAATGTAGCATTTGATTTTTGAAATATAAAAATTAAAGTATAAACTATATATTGAATAAACGAAGTACTAATCCAAATTAATAAAAATAACCCATAATTATATTTCGAATAACTACCCCATGAGACTAGCAAAGACAGAAACAAACTGGTAAGTAAACATATACATTTTGAAAAGACTTTTATGTTTGAACTTTTGTATTTTATAAAACCAAAATCGTAACCGAAACAGATGTGAAAAATTTTGAAAACTATTGTCAAATATGATGAAACTTGCTTATCATATTGTTTGAAATACGAATTCATTTTTAGTTTTTCTATTCCACGGTAACGATACTGATGCCTCAAATGAGCAGAAATCTATTAAAGTAATTACTTCTAAGTTGCTTTCTATTGATATTTTTTAGTATTAATAAAATTCATTACTTATCTTTTTAATATAATTAATGTAACAGTACAGTACATGGCGAGAACTTACTAACATTAGTATTATCAATTATTTAACTTAAGTTTCATTCATAATAAACTTTAAGTTTATCATTACTGTGGCTAGCAAAGGAAGCCCTGATGGATGAACTCGCAAATGTGGGCCGAGGTGAACATGCCAACATAATATATTTTGCTTTAACGCAATGTTATTTACTAATAATTATAATTAATTTCATTATAATTACAAAAAAAAGTTATGCATTAAACGCCAAACTAGGTAAAACTTGTGTCTTGGCGATTATAGATTATAACTATCGCGGGATGTATACATTTAATGCAGTAAAGCCCTGGATTGAAGCCCATAACTTAGCATTAAATACCAACAAAACAAATATAATAATACAATTTCATCCCTATAAAAAAGCATTGAAGTAAGGCTTAATGCTGAGATCTATCATATTGACTAAATATTAAAGAAATCAACAACTGTACACTTTTAGGAATATATTTTTTACAAAAAAATCCTGGAAAAACCACACCGACAAACTTAAATCCAAGTTATCACAGTTCACATATGCATTATCAACCTTAAAATCAAACACCATTTCCGAAACTGCCATAATCGCTTATTACGCATACGCCTATGCCTGGAATTTACTTCCATTTTTCCATTTCGATTTGCTTATCAAACAAAAAAGTGTATTCGTATAATAATGAATATTCAACGACGCGATAGCTGCAAACCGTATTTCAATAACTAAAAATATTAACATTCCCGTGTATAAACATATTAACATATCCTTGAAGCAGCAAAGTTTGTCAAAAAATACCCAGATTTATTCACTTTCTCTTCAAATCCTCGTCGCAGTAACCAATTAGTGGCACGTATAATGGAAATTGTCAGAAAAGGCCCCGAATACATGATAACACGAATTTTTAACAAATTGCCAAAATTAATCAGAGACAAAACAAAAATAATAGATTTCAAAACGATATTAACACAGTTTCTTTTAATAAAATGCTACTACAGTTTACAAGATTACTTAGACGAAGAAACCCAATGAGATCACTTTCATTCCGATATTCAGACATGCAAAAGTTCCTAATTGGAAATATTTATTTATAACTAGTTAGTTTATAAAATATTAGAGATAATAATAATAAAAAGTAGGTATATCTAGCCTATAAGAAAATATCTAATAACATAATGTATAGAAGCTTTTAAGTTAGATATATTCTGTAAAATTTTGCAACACCCTATACACAGAGTTAGTTATACCTAGTAATAGCAAGTACAATATGTATATAGTAAGGTTTCTAATAAAGATGCAAATAAAGATTTCAAATTCAACTATTTTATACGATTTAAAATACCTCTTGTGAGTGTCTGTCGGTGTATTTACTTTTACTCGTATGGATATTTGACAGCTATTTTTTTACATAAATTATTAATTTTAATCTATTAATTTTATTTTGGATTGTAAGCCTTTTTCAGCCTGCGATTTGTATTTGTAGTTATTAATTGATTAAACACACTTATACGTTAGGTACATTTTAGTCAATTAATTTAATATTGATAATGATAATGATAGATAACTAATTAATTACTTATAATATGCTATATATAAATATATCTATATATCTATATATACGTATATCTATGGTCTCTTGTAGTTGTGTTAAAGAAAAACTTCTCAGTTATCGTTTAAAAAAGTTAGAGCCGTTTATGTCGTAAAAAACCGCATATTTTGCACTCACAAAAATCAAAACCTACAGGGTACTTCCCGTTGACATAGAACTATGAAGTTTGGCGAGAAGCATTGTCTCAGAGTACACATATAGGAATAAGTTTAAAAATTGTACATTTTTATTTTCATCACAAAAAATAGGGCCTCAAAATTCTGTCTAAACTGAAAATAAGTTCAAATATAAATTTATATGTAAAAGTTTAATTGTATAAATATAAAAACATCGAACTTAATAGCAATCAAATCGAATAAGTAATAAAATCAATTGTTGAAGCAACAGTTTTAATCTCAGTATTTACTCATATCTAAACTAGATGGCGCTGGCGTCAAGTTAGCCCACGGTATTAACTTTCTCCGTCGATGTACGAGGTATCTATGCGTTCCAGAGATGTGGGTTTATCGCAAATATATAAATCCATTTCCTGACTCGAACGAATTCAAAGTGAGTGAAATATCATTTAAAAGAACGTCATTCGCACATGCTAAAACAGGTTTATAATTATTTTAACAACGTGTTTGTACGGAACCTTAGATGTGCGAGCCTGACTCGCACTTGTCCGGTTTTTTTTAAAATCATTTTCCCATCTACGTCTATGTCTGTCTTTTTTTCTTTTGTATTGTCTAGGGCGCCATTCCAATCTTTTGTCCATTTGTCTTTTTTGCTCCTTATTATATATCCTGCCCACTTCCACTTCAGTTTTTTGATGCAATATTTAACATCGAAAATTTTTGTTTGATTCCTAATGGAGTTTAACCTTACTTTGTCTTTTAATTTTATGTTTAGCATACTTCTTTCAATGCTATGTTGGCAAGTTTCCAATGCTTTCATGTTTTGGTTTATTAAACTGCAGGTTTGACAACCATAAATCATACTTGGTAAAATACAGGTGTTGAATATTTTTCTCTTTGCTTTTATCGGCATGTCAGAGTTTTCATTATTTCCTTGAATGATCAGTTTTTTTTCCAAGCAATGTTAATTAAAGTTAAAGTAACTTACTCCGTTGATACAAAATCACATCACAAGACTCATTTCGGGAAAAGGAATCCTAGAATCCTTTCTCGTACGATCAATTTACAGTCTCGGAATGACTCGCTAAAGTTTAGACATACAGTACACATCGCTTAAACACTATACTATGGTTGAAGCTTCAGACCAGGTACAGAAACAGAATAGACGGTTTATATCGGCTATAACATTTCAAAGCGATGCCATAAAAAGCCCAGAAGGGGAGTGATCCAAAGGTTGAAAGTAGGTTGTGAGGTTTCACCGTTGTGCGTGGCAGCACCAGCTTCAGTTGCACTTTGGTTTGAGTGAAGTTAAATGATAAAAAAAACAGACACTGATTCGTAAGTCGGCCCAGTCGCAGCGTGCAGAGCAGAAAATTCTCGTTCGAAAAATATGAAAAGGCTACATACTTCAGGAGGGCGATGGTAGGTAATTTAGGTTTGCCGAGCAGGTCTTGGCGGTACTGTCAGAACGTCCGAAGGAGTGCGACACGTGGCTACGCCAGTCGCCGGATCAAGTCACCTCCCTATCCAAGGGAAAAAAAACGCTTTTAGTTCGAGTCATCAAGCCAGAAAAACACATACTGCCACGAAGCACGCATAGTCAAACAAATGAAAGCAACTCACCGATTTATCGGGAGGGTTTCGATCAATCGCACGATGGCGGCCACGGCTCCGTGCACGGCAGTCGAAGTCTACAACAAGAATCGGTCATCAGCATTCGCGATGAGAAACCACGATTGAACAATCACTCCAAATCTCACTCGCTTACCGGTATTAGAACCTTTCTTTTTACGGCTACAAGACACCCAACCCCTCGGCTTAAAGCCTTTTCTTGACCAAAATGCGACGTCGAGTGCATTTTCCACGCAATTAACTTCCAATGGCGGCTTTTTCAGGTTAACCAGAGGTCATTGGCTTCATAGAATTGGCAATAGATCTGAATGGTCTGAAACCATAGTAAAACCAATAATGCTCTCCTCATACTGTCAGCCCAACGTCAAACCCACAGCCTAATCGATCGGCTTGTAACGAAATCGATCGTTTGATGGCCGACCACAGACAATTTAACTGGGCAACACCATAAAAAAAAAACTCGCGAACGTCAAAGTCAGGGAGGTGCTACCGCTTGTGTCAGCCAATACGAATACGATATAAATGGGTTTGTCCAAACAGTGATGAAACAATGTTTTTTAGAATGTTTTAGTGGATTAAATGCAACAACCAGTTTACAAACTGCGGAGGAATAAAACAAAACCATATCCACAGAATGGGTAGAATGGGTCCACAGATCCAATCAATGGACTCCGTATGCAACAAGTAAGTTTCTGTACATGAACAACGACAAAAAAGTGTTACACTAGGTAATAAGTTTTATTATTAATTTAATATTATATTGTAATAAATAATTTTTAGATGACACTGCATTTCTGTAACTAGTGTCATTATTAGTATAAATGTGAAAAATGTTTAACCGGACGAGTATGTTAATGAATCAATATTATGTTAATAATATTAGGTTCTGTTAATATCAATAAAGTTATCTTATCTTACTCTAAAATACCCAACAATTGCAATGCACTTTTCACTAGCGCTTAGAATGTTTTCTCTGGAAGGTTTGAAACTATAATTTTTTTGTAGCTTCTTTGTTTACGGGGGATCCGGTTGTGTTGGAGTGCAACCGGGTTTTGTGGACTTTTCCACTAAAACCCCCTAGGTGGCCTCCCTCTGTGCTTGTCAGAGGGAATTGGGATCTCCGTGGGAAAGCACCAGTGCCCTCCAGCATGGATCTTCACACTCCGTAAGCTTGTAATAACAGCTTTCCTGTGTACGGCGGTGCTGGCCACACAGCGCCGTTGTCTTTCCAGAGCTCGTTTGGATGGATGGTTTGATCCCCAAATACAACCTTCGTCGAGCTCCTAGGGATTCTTTTGTAGCTGAGCGAAGCCGAGGCGGGCAGCTAGTGTTGAATATTTTGTAAAGTAAGTTAGCAAGTTTTGATAAGTTTATGGAGTTTTATATGTAGTTTCTTTTTAATTCTTGTAAAGCTCCTGATTTACGTACAAAACACTTCGACTTTTATACTCGGTTTTAAAGATTCTGTTTTTAAAACCAGGTTTTTAAAACTCGGTTTTAATATCAATGACTTTATAATGTTCCATTTGACGCTTTTCTCTTTAGCAGTTTACCTTTTCTATTAAAATAGCTGTATCCAGTACTAAAGTATGAAAAAAATAAATCTTTCAAATATAATTCAAGAAAGAAGTTCTTGCATGTTTGGTCATTGCACCCTGATGTTTCAGATAATATGATAGCTGTGCATGTAAAAAAAAATGTGATTCGGAAAATATTAAAATAGGGAAGGTTATCCCTATAACTAAAAGGGATTTCTTCACTTTTATTCTTTTATGCTTGGAGTCCCAGAATCATTGTTTGACAAAGTAAATTGCGTTGATAGCTAGCCAGTGACCACGAAATTCAATGAATGGGTGTGGTTTCGAAACTTTCTAAAAACCGCATCGGAAAATTAATACTATTACAGCAAAGATTCACATGTATTACCAGAATGTTCGTGGACTTAGAACAAAACTAGATGAGTTTTATTTAAATCTGCTAGAATCGTCTTACGATCTATTTGCCATTACGGAAACGAGTCTGAGTAGTACGATACAGGATGGGGAACTGATTCCACCCGACTCCAGATATTACGGTGCGATCGAGCCGATGGTCGTAGGCATGGAGGCGTGTTTTTAGCCGCAGCGAAATCGTTGGAGTAGAAGCGCGTTTCTGTCGGCGATGAGAACGCCGCCTTGTTTGAGATCGTGTGCGCGATGGTGCATCGGAGAAACAAGTTTTAATTTCTATGTTGAGTAGTTTACATTCCGCCTCAAAGTGTTTCTTAAGAGTATATGCATTTATTTGGTATATTGGAAAACTTGTGTATAAAGTATGACAACGCTAGCGTGATTGGTGATTTTAATTTTTATTCTGCGCCATTAGAAATTCATAGTTATATGGAGTACGTGAAGTCATCTGTGTCTGTCTGTGTCAATAGGATACAGACAGGACGACCTTAAGCTTTAGCGGTGGGTGCTAAAGCTTAAGGTCGTCCTGCCTGTATCCTATTTCTTGTTTCTTTGTTTTCCGTGGTTCGTCTTGATGCAGATGTAAGCTGTACATGTATCTTGCGGGACAGTCCTTGTCTAAAATGATTGAATATGAAAGAAAATTAGAAAAAGGAAACACGACCTAGCACTTAACGTCTCACATAATACTCGTTAAAGGTACTTTTTTAAAATTTAATCCTAGCTATATTATCCGATAAATCAACATAATTCCATATTTAACCGAATCAAAACAAATACTTTGACTTTTTACACTCTTGTCAAATGTCAGTTGATTGTTATTCATTATTATTTCATTGAATCAATTTTTATTTTATAAAATCAATTGAATTAGTAATTAGATTTACGTACAATTAAGATATTAGGTTTTTTTAACATGTAACTTATTGTTATGAATTAAATGATTAATTGAGTGTAGTCAGGAACGAAGACGCGAGCATCCACGTTACAAACTAGGATTTTTACACGATCAGTACGGAAAATTCTTGTATGCATTGTGACAACTGATTTTAAAACAACATTACAATATACCTAATTATTATACTCGTACGCGAACAGTTTCATATGGCTGCGTTCTGGCGTTGTATAGAATGGAATGACGCGACGCGAGCATCAACGTTACAAACTATACACGATCAGAACGCAAAAGTCTTGTATGGTTTGTAATAACAGATTTTAAAACAAAATTACAATATATACGCGAGGAATTTCCTATGGCTGCGGTCTGGTGTTGTATAGAATGGAAAGACGCTGCTCCGCGGGGATCTTGCTCACCCTGAGCTGTTGGCGGCGCTGCAGTTGAGCGTGCCGGACGAGGCCACCTCCAGGAGGCGCGAGTTCCCCACGTTTAGAGTGCCTAGCTGTAGGACGAACCTCGTTAAGTACGCGCTCATGCCCACGTCATGCGCTCTGACACTAATCGCTAAAGCTATTGATATTTTCGGATGCAGTCTTGAAAATTTCATAGAACTGGCTCAGAAAATATGTGAAAAACGATAATTTCAAATAAGTAGTTTGTTTTTTGCTTCTCATGTTTTTTATGTAATGATTATGTTCTATTTCTATTATGTTTGTGTCATGTATTTCACATGTTAAGGGCAGCATCAACTTGGTGTGAACTGTAATGGTGATGTTACCTGTGAAAAAAATATCAATTTCACGCAACGCTATAGTACTAAACATGGCTATTATAATCTAAAAAGTAACCTGCAAAAGAGAAAAGCATCAAATAAAACTTCATTCAGAAGTCGTTAATTTTAAAACTGAGTTTTTAAAAACCTGGTTTTAAAAACCGAATCTTTAAAATCGAGTTTTAAAGTCGAAGTTTTTTGTACGTCGATTAAAGGTTTAATAAACGTAATGGAAGTATGTACTCAATTACTTTATTTGACGTGAAATTTATTAGATGTTTTTGATATATATTAAACTTAAGTGATTACTAGTAATTTACTTAAAGGAAAACCTAATATTATTTTCCTTTCAGAAATCGATGCTCCACTAATGCTTCCACTTTCATCCGTGAGGTGTTGAATTCAAGTTTTCACTTGTTTGATATTATTATTGTTAGATACCTACATATACCCAATAGTTAATCAAATATGAGTAACCCACACAAAATATCTTTTTCAAAAACATTAAAACACAAACAATTTCGGATCGCTGAGCTATTTTATACATGCGTTCACATATTTTTTGGCTTAAACTACGGGTTTATTAAAATTGATCCAAAAATTGTAAACTTTTTAGTAAAGATTTTTTTGTATATAATTGCGTTAGCAAATTGTGTTTGTACCACTGTGTGGGCTTACCACAGTGATATCTTTGGTATATTTTCATTTTTTCTGTATCACAATGTAGAGCATGTAGTTTACATTCATATACTACTAAGAATGAAAATCACCCTTTTAGACTACTTAAAAATAATGAGAAATATTGATATAAAAATGAATTTCGTTAACAAAACATGTCTCGATGAAGAAATTATATCTGTGTCATTGTCAGTTTTGATTTTGATAATTAAGTTATCTTTAGTAATCATTAATTGGGTACTGAGTTATTCAAGCCATGGCGATTCTATGTGGGGAATGGTGGTATTTAATTTTACGTGGATAAGTCACGATTTCGTGTCTATTGTACATTGTCTAGTATTTGCGTCCTCGCTTCGTCGATTAAAAAATCTATTATATCAGCTTGAAACAACAGATGCGCATTACGCAGCGTACAACGATGCATATAAATCTATTGTCAATGAAACAGAGGCAATAAAATCGTCGTTTGATCCTATGGTAAACATATATAACTGTCGCTTTCCTGTCTGTCTGTCCCTATGTATACTTATATCTTTAAAACTACGCAACAGAAATTACATGCGGTTTATTTAATAGATGGAGTGATTTAAGAGGATGGTTTATAGGTGTGAAGTCGGGGCGGGTCGCTAGTTAAGTATAAAACCGAAAGTGTGTTTGTTGGTTTGTTTGTTACTCTTTCACATAGCAACAGTGCACCGGATAGACCTGCTTTTGGCGTGGATATAGTTCAAAGGTCGGAGAGTGTTAATGGCCCAGAAAAATAAAAGGTTCCTATGGGATAGCATAAAAAAACACGCGAGCAAAGCCGCTGGAAAAAAAATGTCATTATTATATAACTCCTGTGTATGTCCTGTATATATCCTTCTTACAAATTTTAGATGATATTATATATACCTGTCTTAAAACCTTGCTTAAAAAAAGCTTCAGTACTAGTACTGTGAGGAAGCTTTTGAGATAGGCACATCGTCTATAATTTGCGACACATGATCCTCAAGTCTACCCAGTGTTATCTAATATCTAATATGCAGCATATTATTATGTGAAGGGTAATGTTAATAATTTCTTTGAGACGACGTTCTAATATCTATTTTATTTCTAGTTTTCAGCTGTGATTTTATTTAATGTTCCGGAAATAATGATTTATATTTACTACATCGTCGCGAACGCGAAAATTCAAGCATTTTCGGTACGTTCATATTAATAAATTATACCGAGTGTTTCTCTAGACGTTTATCTAGACTAACATGTCATTGCACTCATATTTAATGCCCAACATTTACAATGAGACCAACGTGGATATCATGAGGAAATTACCCTTTGGGTACGAACCCTAAAAATTAGTGTTCATTATCACCATCACAGTCCTATTATGCGCGTGTCAATATAAGACATGTTATTAAAAATATTTTGTTTTATATCGTTTTAGCTTGACTTAAAAAAAATTTAAGCATCTGTTTATTTTTTTTCACAGCCTGGATCTGTTAGTTTCATAATATCAACTTTATTAGTCACAATTACACTAGTGGAGACAATTATGCCTGCATTGTTAGCTGGAGAATTATCTTCACAGACAAATAAAATAAGAATGTTTCTATATAAGAAGTTGTTGAGTGATCCACAAGGTACTGATTTCATATTTTGATAATATAACTATAACCCCTGACTAAAAATAGTGTAATATAACCGGCCGCACACCAACACAACCAGTGCTGTTTAAGTGTTGTTTTGTTTCTCGAAAATTAGCACTTTAGGTGTAAATACACATTAAATAAGGCGCAAATTCTCGCAGTTAGCTACCGAGTATGAAAAACTTTTCGTGAAAACGTATGGGTGCACTCATTGCTTTTTAAAGGAATGATTGCACCCATACGCTTGCTGTATGCTTGCTGCTTATTGCTTTGGTGTGCAGCCTGGATAAGTTTCGCGTCTTTGTATCTCGTATTTGTGCCATTTGTTTGTCCTATTAAACTTTTTACTAAACATAATTATGAACTGATATTTCAGAAATTAATACCGAAATACACAATTAATATATCATCCTTCTGCTTTCTTCCAAGCTACAAAAACTTTACTCTCACCTTTTTAAGCAGATTGAAACATTTATGTATTTTACTGTTGATATTTTCAGATTACAGGAACAAAACGGACATTAATCTGTTCATCCAGTATGTTGAAGCTCGTCCGATGAAATTTTACGTTTATAAAATTATTCCTTTGAACGCAAGACTGCTCGGAATAATTTTTAACTTTTGTGCTACGTATCTCATAGTCATTATACAATTTTCACATTTGTATTAAGTTTGTGCCTTTACGCAAGCAATTGTCATAAATAAATGTCAAGTAATTGTCATATTAATGAGAGGTAATGTATGTGAATTTGGAATATGAGATAGGGGCTTGCCTACCTAACCTGGCTCGGATAGGATAGACAGCTTATAGTTAGAATCGACTAAAGGGTTGCCTGGATGCTACGCAGATAAGCGACTAGACTTTTGTAGTGCAAGGTCCTCTTACTGTGTTATGTGACACAAATACCTAACCTTACCTGAGGAAGATATCCATTGAAACAAAATGTGATATGTTGTATAACAAATGTATTGAACTAACCTTAAACTATTTTAAATCTAATTACTTATACGTATAACAGGACGACGTCCTTCAAAGGGAAAGTTGGAAAACCACGGAAAATTAATGTCCATTTAAAAGATCTACTTAAAGAGCGGGGAATAAACGCCGAGTCGCACAAGAGGTTATACATTGCTTGACGTCGAAAATTTTTGTCTTGGAACACAAAACCTCCATCTTTAGCAATCCGTTACGTCAATGTCAAAATTGTCAAATCCATTTACAGGAAAGCTCCTTGAAGAAATTTGCGCGCAAACGCTGCATGCGCTTCGCGATCAATTTGAAATTGTAGGAGTTTATACGACACAATTCTATCGTTTTGGTGCCTATAGCTCAGTTTAATTACATAAGTACTAGACTTACGGGCAGCAGCCAGTTGCAGTAAATATGTTTAATTGCGTTTTTTTATCTACCACATACCTCAGTGCCTCAAGTCGAAAGTTTTCGACCAGTGTGTTACCAATGATGACTTATGGCACAGAAACGTAGTCTCTCACTATGGGGCTTATTGGTAAGCTCAAGCTAAGTAGCCCACTGAGCCATGGAAAGGACTATGCTCGGAGTTTCTCTGCGAGATCGAATCAGGAATGAGGAGATCCGTAGAAGAACCAAGGATACCGTCATAGCCCAGTGGATTGGCAGGTTGAAATGGCAATGGGCGGGGCACATAGCGTGGAAGACTAATGATCGATGGGGTCGAAAAGTTCTCGAGTGGAGACCACGTACCGGCAAGCGCAGCGTAGGACGTCCACCCACAAGGTGGACGGGTGACCTCATTAGGACCGCAGGATCGCACTGGATGCAAGCCGCTACCAACCAATTTTATTGGAAATCATTAGGGGAGGCCTATGTCCAGCGGTGGACGTCCTATGGCTGAAATATGATGGTGACGTTTTTTTAGTAATTACTTCAAATATATTGCTAACTTTCGCCACATTTAATGTTTAATAGTGTCCTTTTGGTGTCAATAAATCATTTAATTATCATAAACATCCTTGTATATTTATTTACTTATTTATACAATATTCTGACCTTTGATTTTAAAGGCTCTAACAAACAATTTTGTTAAAATTTATATACCTAACGAATTAGTGCTAGAAAGTTCGTTAACGTAAGCGAGTAATGTCATGTCGTCAATATAGTATAACGACTTAACAAGGTCATAGTTACTTGATTAGAGTACCGTGTATTCTCTAGAATATTCTAACAACTCATTCGATCCCTGTACTACGTTTAACATTGTGGTTTTCACCACCCAACCAATAAAACTTATCCTTTCAATTAAGATTTTTTTTATAAATATCAACTTTTAAATAACAGCGACCATGAACCACGAGATTAAGTGACATTGTGGATAACATTTTACTAGGTTTTGCTTACACACGTTAAGGCCCCTGTAGCCCGGGAGCCCCGTATTATTGACACGGCTGATACTGCGGTAGCTACGCCCCTACACATAGTATGTGAAACGAATTGTCGATGGGACCTTAAAGTTCTCGAATGTAGACAATGTATTATATATTGGCAAGTGTAGCGAAGGTCTTCACGTGAATCTAAGATCTGGTCGTGACGTCCGGAACACGTTGGATGCCAGCGCTTCGATTCCTTCCATCACAGCTCTTTGGGTTAGCAAGTTGAAGAGGCCTTAGGTAGGGCACACAATTCGTAGAAGTAGAACTGATGTCCAATGTTTTTCAAAGTTCTCGAGTGAAGACAAGATCAAGAAACTAACTTACATGGGTAGAATGTATAGACTGTGGGTCTCTAATATTTTAACGTCGCTTTCATTCTCATCATTGTCATTTTCTGAAATCAGGGCTATATATTATGTACAGCCACCCGACACATACGAACTCACTTTTATTTAGATATGCCAATACCTACTATCTCGTTTTCATAAACTTCGAATAGTATAAGACTACGGAAACTCGCGATTTGGGTAGGTTTCAACTTATCATAATGGTTCATCCGGTATGTCTAGCAAGTGTGGCGCATACTTACATTACGTGGTAAGTATATGTGTAGCCAATCATACCCGGGCAAAGCCGGGAAGGGCAACTAGTATTCAATCAACTATATTGCACCACCGACCACGAGGTGTTTTAATCCTACACTAGGTACTCAGATTGTTTCAATTTTAGGCACAAATCTCTCTGATACATATTACATCTATCACACGCATATGTAAATTAGGTATATGTAAGTGGAATAACTTGTTTCTGATCATAGCGTTTTAGAGAAAAAAAAAATTTATGGCAAAGATACGTAGATAAAACATCACTTGGGCTAGGATAGACGGATAAAATATGGGTAACTTATCCGCCAATACCACTTCTGATATGATATCTTCGACATTGTTGTTGAAATAAAACGTCTATGATCAGTTTCATTATTGTAATTAACAAGAAAACGATCATGAATACAAATGCGAAACATTATCGTTATTAGCTCTAATTTTGAATCCTATTTTAAAAAAATAGCTTGAATACAACACAGTACCTTAAATGCTCAACCTATTTTTCCCTTTTCAACCATTACAACTTGGCACTTCAATTTTAATAACCAAAATAATGACTTAAAGAAACAGCATGGCCGCTGCGCAAAACCTTTCTGCCGGCACCCGCTTAAAGGCCCCAGTAAGGAGGCTAGTCCAACGGTAGTGTTGCCACTATGATATCTGTTCAAAGAGGTGCTAGTATGGTAGTTTCTAACACAAGTACCTAATCCTGTATATATATCTCTAAAAGTTTTTCTACAACATTTAACTTATCAAAGGATCAAAAAAAAAAATTATCATATCAGTGGCATCTACGATTGATTTAAATGTCTCATGTAAAATAACATATTGAGTATGTGTAATTTCCAGTTTAGATGACAGCGTTACTAATCGACGATAAGATGAGACAAAGATGAGGCCATTTGCAATGCAAACAACATCGTGAGATATTCGTATAAAGTAAGAAATGATTATGATCGTCAGCCATATATAATCATTGACACCCCTTAAAACGCCCCACAGTACAACTGCTATACAAGTTTTAACTGAAATGATCAGAAGTAATATTAGAACGAATAACTTTTCTTCATCAGTTTCTTGTCTTTTGTTTACATAATTCATTATGTCCGTCAATATTTCTCATCATTGATAAAAAGCAGAAGAGGTTGGGTTTCATTTTAAAGATTATGACGATGTTAATCATTTTCTGTATAGTATGATGGTAGTCAAAATAGAAAATCGGGTCATTAGAGGCACCGTAATAAATCAAAACGATATTAGAGGTGCATATCGTCAAATGAAACATAAGCAGGCCATATTTAAAACAACAATCGATATGCTTTGATCGAAACTTAAAAAATCCAAAGTCAAATCCACAAAAAATATGCACGAATTTGTAAAATAAAATCACAAATGAAGATAGTTTATTCTGAGGCGACTTCACAAAACCATTTATTTTGGGCATAATGTTATTCATGATTGTTTTTATTTTTCAGTTTTGTAAATATAAATGTGTTATGCCCGTCGAATCAACGCACGAGTATGGAGTAAAGGTAGAAACGTATCTAACTATAGGAAATAAATTTAATCCATTAAATTATCTATATATGGTAAGTAAATTATAACATTAATCAAATTGAGAACATTAGATAATTTAAATTGGGTAGATGTTGAATAGTAGATTATTCTACATGGGACTAAGTGCTGTCTTGTGCCGCGGACGATATACTCGTATAAAATCCTGAGAGAATGGAGGGCTTCAGGCCGCCCAAAACAAAGCCAGACTTTGTTTCAGCTATGAATACTCTACTTTTCATACATAATAATGTTAAACACTGCAGTGATTTTATCGTTTTTCACACACTTTACGCTTTGTCCGAATTAAAATAGAACGCTGTACTACAAACCCGCCAAATTACTGAAGTGTTTATCATTTTACTACCAACTTCTGAACTTAATGTTAAACACTGCCATAACCTCACTAAGTACACTCACTAAGCAACTCGGTATTGTTCACAATAAAATAAAATTTAAATTAGAACATATTTTTTTGAACACAACACACACAAATTTTCGTGGAAATGCAAACCAAATCCAAAATGTAAAATAGAGACTACAAATACTATGTGACAATCATGGCCTTCTTGATCATAATGGCGTAGTCGATTTTCGTGGCCATCTCGATTATCGAATAAAACCTCTTTACAATGCCCATATTTGTTCTAAGTAAAGAAGTTTCCATACAAATTAGACAATTTGTATGGAAAACAATGTAGGTTGTTCCAACTTCAAATTATAGGTACCACAACTTTTTTCACACATGAAGTAGCTAATGCAGTCATTTTAATCACGTCCATATTGTAGTAGACGTAGCGCGCAACTGAATATATCGAGAATGTGGATAGCTAGCACTCCTGCCACCTCCGCTCGCCAAGACTCGTGCCGATTGCCTTCAGAAGGCGCCTCGCGAGAGTGGAACGGGCATTTGACATATTTCACGAAAATTGGTTCAGCCGTTTCAAAGTTATATCAGCTCTTTTGTTATCCTGGATATAGGAATCTTATTGCGTTGGGGTCGTTATTTTTTTAATTGAATCTTGTGTCGTAAACCGTGTCGTATGTTGTCGGTGGTCATTAATCTTCATAAAGCGCAGTTGTTCGTTAGGAAAAAATAATAAACCAATTAATATAATGGCAGGAAATTAATCAACTCACAATCACTTTACAACATTTCAGAAATAATTCTTGAACTGCGCAGTAGTTGTTTCTTTTTAACTTGTAAAATTCAGGTTTGAATTAAAAAACATTGTGTATACCTAAAATCAAGAACACGATTTGGAGCCAGTAATACAGTTAAAGCTAACCGTTGCGTGATTAATTGCTTTATTTTACATCGTTTTTTTTTCACGCTACAATAATGTATTATCCATCATAAATATCAATATTCTGCTGTAAATGTTTACAAAAATTTTTTGGTTATGATTTTGGTTATTTCAAATACGATACTATAAAAATAGCCGTGGTGGTCAAGATAGCCGTGGTGGTCAAGAGGTAGTGACACCCGCCTTACAATCGTGAGGTCGTGGGTTCGAATCCCCGGTTCCGTACCAATGAGTTCTTTGGAATTTATGTACGGAATTTCACACCACTGGCTTTTCGGTGAAGGAAAACATCGTGAGGCAACCTGCATATATCCGTAGAAGAAATTCGATGGCGTATGTGAATCCACCAACCCGCACTGGGCCAGCGTGGTGGATAAGGCCCAATCACCCTTCGTGGGTAGGCCTACGTCCTGCAGTGGACTATTAAAAAAAGGCTGGTACAGTACAGTATTATAAAAATAATGTATATCGCTAAAAGTTTATGCATTCTGCAAAGTTTAATAGTGACAGTTATATCGATATTGAACATGTATTATCTTACATTGTCCATAAATCTCATAATTTTTTACAGTGCTATAATTTTTAAAAAAATTCTCTATTACACTATATTTGCTCTTACACCCACAAATGCAAGTTTAAATAAATTTGGATCAGAAATAAACCGTATAGACTTAGCTCTATCAGAAACAGCGTGTTTTAGAGATAAGATAAGATTTATTTTTATATTTTTTATATTTTTATTTTATACTATACTGTACTGTACCAGCCTTTTAATAGTCCACTGCAGGACGTAGGCCTACCCACGAAAGCCGTGGTGGCTAGAAGTAGTGACACCCGCCTTACAATCGTGAGGTCGTGGGTTTAAATCCACGGTCCCGTACCAATGAGTTATTTATTTTATAAATTCATCAGCAATTTTATCTTTATTTGTTAAAAAGGATTTTTTTTACACGCTTAATGAGACGGTATTTGTTTGCCTAGTGCATTTATTACAAGACACTGTATCAGTTATAAATTTGTTTATTTGTTATTCTATCAAACGTCGTGTCACTTTTCTAAAAAAAAAAATGCAGTCAACAAATAATTCTGATTTTACACATTTCCAACATTTGTTTAAGATGATTGCAAATCTTTGTGAAAAATATAAGAGCCTATTTGATCCCATAGTGAGTAAAATTTTGAAGAAGAAAATGTACAACTTATCTGACTAGAGCTTATAGCGGCGCTGTTTTCATGACATTTCATGCAAAACGTTCAGTAAAGCTGTATAATGTTTATTTATTGCCTGTCCGGGAATTCGTTGATCTTACTATCAAGTTGATTTTTGTGGTGGCGCCACCCTAGTGTTGTAATAAGATACCGTCACAGCATAGCTTCCACTCACAATATGGATTGTGGTGCCATCTATTGGTGTGATATTATAATTGAAACGGGTTTACTTTGAGCACTAAAGCGTATGGTTTACTGCTAGAGCCGCTAATGTACCGTGTGGGTCCCAAAATTTAAGTTTACGGTTTGTCGGCGTGCTGTTCTGGTTTAACTAATTATATCAATTTGAGTATAATTAGTGGTCTCCATTCGAGAACTTTACAGCCCTTCGGTCATCCGGTTTGCGGGCAATGTGCACAGCCATTTTAACTTACTTATCTGTTGGGCTATGTGGGCGTTTTGATTTTATTTGAAAATTCATAATTTTATATTTACTTTTAACAACAGAGACAGATTCTAATACTAGATAGTAGTATCACTCCAATACAATGGGACATTCCGGCTAAATTGGCCTATACAGGGTTAAATATAAAGAACTAGCTTAAATCCGGCGGCATCGTCCGCGTTGTCTATACATAGGGACTTACTTAAAATGAAAATAGCCCGCGGTTTGATCTACGTTGTCTTTGTACTTGCTTATAATAATATCTAATAGTCCGCGGTTTGGCTCGCGTTGTCTTAATACTTGCTTAAAATTATAAAAGCTTGCCGTTTGGCCTGCATTGTCGTTTTACTTACAATGATAATTGCCCATGGTCTGGCTCGTGTTAGTTGTCTTAGCACTTGCTCAAAATGATAATAGCCCGCGGTTTGGCCGGCGTTGTGTTAATAATTAAGTACTTAAAATGATAATAACTCACAGTTTGGCCCACGTTGTTTTAGTACTTACTCAATTAAAATAACAGCCCGCGGTTCAATAATATATAATACTGGCACGCACTGTTTAGCATAGCTTTAAGAAGAGGACTAACTCCCACAAACTCAGGGAATCCTACTGTGGGAGTTAGCGCCTCACGTAGATGTCATGTTTTTTATAATTATTATTATAATATTTTTTTATTTTATGATAAATAATAGTTCGCGTTCTGGCCCGAGTTGTCTTAATACTTCCTTAAAATTATAATATCATACCGTTAACCTGCCTTGTTGTAATATATTACTTGCATTGATAATAGCCCACGGTATGGCCCGCGTAATTTAGTAATTGCTTAAAATGATAAAAACCCACAGTTTGGCCCACGTTGTCTTGGCACTTACTTAAAATAATAGTAGCTCGTGGTTAAGCCCGCATTAGGCTAAATTATGAAGGCGACATCGTAATTATAATAGCTAATTAGCATAATTGTTTCTGTTTCTTTTTCGCTTTAGGCATTCGATAGACAGGACATTTTTTATGTTGCTATTATATTTACCATGGTGACTTCATAATTGAGCCTATTATCGTATTACTTCTAAGGATAATGCCTACGGTTTTGTTTATTAGTAAGCTCCAAGTAGCCCATCGCGCTATGGAGAAGGCTATGCTCGGAGTCTGTCTACGAGATCGGATCAGAAATGAGGAGATCTGTAGGAACCAAAGTTACCGGCATAGCTCAGTGGATTGGCAAGTTGAAATGGCAATGGGCAGGGCACATAGCTCGGAGGACTGATGACCGACGGGGTCGAAAAGTTTTCTAGTGGAGACCACGTACCGGCAAGCGCAGCGTACCCGTCCGGATCTACCCATAATGTGGACGGATGACCTCATTAAGACCGCAGGATCGCGCTGGATGCAAGCCGCTACGAACCGGTCTTATTGAAGTTCTTTAAGGGAGACCTATGTCCAGCACTGGACATCCTATGGCTGAAGCGACGACGATATACCTTCTACACAAACATTAGAGCCAGATGTCCTTTTCATTAGTTGCTCGAAAGAACTGGCCCACTTTAGTAAAAATATTAGAGCCAGATATTTCCAAACAAAAATCGCCGAGCACAACTCGCCCACAGCCCAGATTTTCTTAGAGCCAGATGTTCCTTAACTCACAGTGAGTCTACTATTCTGTTTTTTTATGTAAGTAACTACACTTTCGAGAAAATATACCTACACGTATAAAATGTGTCAATTTAAGGTTAGTTTTAATATTATGCTTCAACAGAAAAGATAATAACTACTATTTTTGTTTTTCCACCTAGGTACTCCTTGAGTTTAAATGATTTAAAAACGAAAAATATTACAAAACGTGTTAATGTGTACGTAATTTTGTGAAAAATTGTAAATAAAATAGATTGTGGAAATCCATATGCAGTATTTTTTTTAATAGTAAAACGAAATTGCGCGGGCAAGACGGAAAATTGCCGTACAAAATAAACACATGTATATATATGTATAACTAAATGAATACTGTTGTAGCCTCGAGCAATCAAAAGTTTTTATTGATATAAAATAAAGTAGGGTAAATACTTTGATTATTTACTTGTTACTTGTCAAAGCGCGGATAAAGCGCTCTTCGGTACGGAAGTTTACGGAACCCTTCATGCGCGAGTCTGTCTCGCACTTGGCCAGTTATTCAAATTATTTCACATCACAGCATATTTTATCAACTTTGTGGAAATTCTTTAAAAGCTGGCAACATTACGCACACAAACATGGGACTCAGCGCGCTAGTAATTACAGTGTAAGGCAATTCTCTCTGTGCGTGAACACTCCTACATGCATGCCCAGCCTGGCCACCTATTTTTATTACCGTTGCAGCGCCACACTCTATCTAGACAAGTAAATAATCTAAGGGTAACTACATAAAAATATTGAAGCGTCTGTTTCCCGAACTAGCCAGGGAACAGCTGTACTACGGGAACCACGGGAGTCTAATATTTATGACAATTTATATCAATTTACTTACTTTCAAGACCAGCAAGTTTTGTGAGTGACGTGCGCAGTCTCTCAATTGAATAAAAAACAGAACACAATATACTATCATGATATTTATTTTTGCAATCATTTAAATTAAAATAGTTCGTTCCATAACTGCTGAGATCGGACAAGTTGCAAATCTATTGAAAACTTTAGCACAAGTCGTAAAAATAATTCATAATCATAACCTATTTTCAGCACACATTTATTATTTTTGAAAAACTACCATAATATTATATTGATATTGTGACACAGTAGGCCGCGGTAATGACGGCGAGTTCTTTACACTTAAGTACGAGATTTGTGGTTTTATGACTCGAGCGGGATCAGTCTTTGACTGCCCAGTCTTTTTTTGGTGTTTACGTATTTGAGAACAATAGGGAATTCTCGACCTTTTAAGTTGTTTACATGTTAACACAATAGTGTTTATTAGATCTAGTAATATTGTGAATTATCTCGTAGAATCAAGATTGTAGGTAATAACGGATATAAATACGCCGGCTGACCCTTAGGGACCAGTTATCGCGTTTATACCGGAGCGAAAACATATCGTGTCCATTTTTAAAGCAAACCTATTATGTAATTATATTTGGTATAATATAATTATATCGTCGCGATCCTGATTCTCAGTGGTTATGGAACGGAGTATAACATACTGACTTTTCACACAGCACAATACTTACAAAGGCTTATTTGATAAAAATCATAAGCATAACTTATTTTCTACACAAGATATTTGCTTAAGAAAAATAGATGAAAGTGGATCTGGTTAGCTCCAAAAGAACCTTGATTTTAGGTTTTAGATTTTTTTTATTTCTTCGTTCACTTAGTGTGGTGTTGTATATTATTTAAACTCCTTTTTTTAATATTACCACGCGGTAAGTTCCTATATATTATTATACTATACCTACATCGAGAAAAGTTTGTATGAATCTTAGTCTAAGTTAGTAGTTTTGGTGCCTTGTGTGAATACTACGTGAAAACCGACAAATATTAAGTTGCATGTTCTGTATAGTCATGCAAAAATCTGTATTATGACCTACAAAGCTTTGTTAACTTATATCTTTAAAAGCTTAAACCTTAAACAAATCTAGTACATATGTGTCAATTGTATTATAACAATGAGATAAGTTACACAAAAATTAAAAATCATGCCGAGCAGACCTGCATTTAGTGGAATTATTTCAAAAACGTAAAAGTCCATGGGCCGTGTTTGGACATATTGAATGAATTTAATTAATTCCTTGTCAATTTTTTCGTCTGAAAACAAGAACAGAGATTCAATAGTTGAAGATTAAACTAAACTATTAATTTACTTTAGAAAATGTCCTTATTACAAGTGCTTTTATCAAAAACTTCGAAATGCAACAACGCTACTACCTCAGAGCAAATAAAAAATCAAGAGAGAACGTCGTTGAACAGTCAAGTGAAGCTGGTTTTTTATACATGTGTGAGTGCGTCGTTGTTGCGCCGCCGTAGTTCTACTGACAAGCCAAGGCGTAGTTTCCTTGTACGTTGATGTGTGTGTAATTGTCTGTACACGGCGAGGCGTAATTTTGGTCGGCCTCACTTGTTTGTTCACAACATTATGTCTTTATTTGGTCTGAGGCTACTACTTAAAGCTGATTATCTCAGTCAGCGCTAATTAACTTTTTAGTGTTTTGAAATTTACAGATAAACTATTTATTTTAAGTTGACGAAAACTCATTTGGCGGCCATCAACAGGTAATGTTTTCGAGGTACCTACTTACACCTAAAAATGTATGCATGAACTGACCACTATTTTGGTTAATGTGTGCATAAATACCTCATGTTTAATTTCAGTTATTTCGCGCGTTGACATAATGAAACTACCTTAACAAAAAAAACATTTGGCTGTTCCACACAAAAAAAGTCAATGGCTATTCCACAGAGCACAAGCGTTGTAGAGGCAATCCAAATGCTCAAGTCCACTGCCAGTTGGTAGCGTACCCAGCATGCTGGCACATAGAAGATATAATATGGTATGATGGTATGGAATATAGCATGGTTTCCGGTATATTAAATATTAGAACTGTTAAAAACTGAAAAATAAATAAATAATGTAGGTATATAATTACAATAGTTCAAAAAAAAAACATTGTACAGCTCGATTAAAGAAACCAGCATAGTTTTGCATGTGTTAATTAGAATATAATGTTATACCTGGATCTGGTGCTTGTCAAACTTTTTCAAGATAGGAGTCTAGCTCGCGTGCCAGTCTCTTATCTTGAAAAAGATCGCCAAATACAGTCACAACAGACTTACTCTCTACTCTTCCACAACAACAGAGCTGTGTTATATTTTAATAAAATGTATCCAACTTATTACAACGGTACTACGGAGTATTTATTTACTTCAGCGCAGTTACTCCGTGATATGTTGTCATTTTTTTTCTTTGAAAATTTTGATTCTCTTTTAGAAGACAATACACGAAATAATTACTCTGGAGTACATCGCTGCGTTTAAAAATAAAGATCAAGGAGACTTTATGCACGTAATTAATATAGATATTGTATATAATATTATATACAACCAAAAATCATTAATAAATTATCAAACATTTGTACCCGACAGTATGCAAATCATCAATATGTTTAAAACAGAAAAAATGCCAGATCGATGATGCAAATGTATAGTTAGATTCCCGCGCCTCCATACAGTATTGAGATTTAATTATATTGAAGCAACAACATTACATACGATCCTATTGGGCGCTTAATTGTCGAAATCGGGACATGTATGAGAGCTTTGAAATATATTATAATTTAGCAAAAACTTACCAATAAATCAAAAGAGCGTTTAATTGCATCAGCCGCATCAACGATGGCTTTGTAAATGTTATTAAAAGCCTTATATTCTTGATCATTAGCCTCTAGTTGGTATGAAAGTGATTTTAAATTACAGTAAATCGAATAAAAAATCATAGAATTTGCCAGCGATAAGAAATCATGACAAATCCACATATAGTAATACATTAACGTTATCATTAAATTGTCGTCGGAGTCTAAATTCATTGATTGCCAAATAAATGTTACAACAGCTTTGACAAAGATTATCAAGAGCGTTACAATGACAAACTTATTTTTGTATATTATCGTGCCTTTTTTATTTTGTTTTGCTTCAATTTCTATCATAGCATGGCAATGGTTGCTTAACGTGTACTTTGTTTTCAATAGAATGACTATAAATATCAAATGCTCCAAGGAATAATACACGTATAAATATAAATCATACTAAGATATGAAAAACAGTATATAAAATAAGAGTTCAATAAAATTGTCAATATCCCTATAATTAACGTAATGTACTTAACAATAAGTTTGGTTTTTTTATTAGATGACTTAAAAAACCCAAAATCCAAGCAAAAACATATGTGAATAAATTTGTAAAATAAAATAAAATATGATGACTTCAAATCGCCATCAGATTTAGTTGTCAGTAAGGGATTTATTTTGAATGAACGAATCATGATAATTTTATTCTAGTAAAATATTTGATAACGAAATTTCTGCAGCAAAGACGTCGAGCTAGTGCGATCAAAGATACTATCTAACATAAAACTACAAGGGCTGTAAAACTCGTTATTACGTTCCATTATCAACAACAACTACTTTCTAATCAAATTAAACCTTATTGGTCTTAGCTAATGAAATGGTAACGTTAACTTGCTATGTACAATTATTTTACTAGAAGTTTCTAGAACAAATAGATTAATAGTAATTTGATAAATTTGTAAATGTTGTAATGAATTATATATAAATTAAATAATAATAATAATAATAATGGCTACTAAAATAATATTTGTTAAGTTAATATTTTCACTGCACGCTAAAATTGACTGTAAACGATGCCTTTAGATAAAATAGGGCGTTGTTTGGGCGGATTGCTAGCCAGAAGCTAGTAACACCGCCAGATGGCTATTTCCAGTCAACCGGCACTGGGCAACTTGCCCCTACTCGCGTCCTATGCTCGAGTCGTTCCGATGGTATTAGCCACAGAGCTATTACAACTAGAGAGATAGCAGATAGCGCTGTTGTCGCTTGAGCCAATACTCAACAAACTGTCAAAAATGTATTGGAATTAAACACTACTGAGAGAAAACACTACAACTAGCCACTGAATCGATATAATCATGCCATATTAAATCACTGCGTCTCTTTCTTTCTTTTCTTAATCGACCATATTATCTCTGTGATATTAGTTTTTATGCACACCGATAACACTGACGTTTCTATTCATAGAAAATATCTACGATGTCCTAGAAGACGGGTAATTCTTTACCCTGTGGTAAACGTACCTTCGTGAATGCGGACAAGTCTCAATTCACAAACGATATGTGGCTTTTGGTGTTTTGTAATTTTATTAGTCTAAAGCTAAACTTTCACCATCAATCAAATAAAGCTCCAATTTTCAAGTCGTCCGCTTTTTGCCTTATTAATTATTATAATTATTCGTAAATAGCCGGATAGCATTTACACGTAATAATAATTGCTTCAAAAACGTGTTTTAAGAACTAAAATGTAACATCTACGTACAATATCAACCTAAAACGCTGTTGTTGTTTTTTTAGTTAGCCAAATTGTTTAAAACATTTTATTGCAAAATATTTGCCTATTTTTAAATGTAGCTCTACTTTTTCGAATTTCTATCGTATGTATGCTATATTAATCATCATCATCATTATCGGTTGTAGGACATCCAAAACTGGAGTTAAGCTTTCCCTGTATTTGTTTAATAAGCCTGGTAAGAATCGGTTTGCATCCAGCGTTGCAGCTGCAGTCTTAAGCTATGTCGTTACTTCACCTAGTCAGTGGATGTCTTACGCTGCGCTTGCCGGTGTGTGATCTTTATTCGATAACTTAACAGACCTGTCGGCCCATCCGTTTTAAATTAATATAAATGTGCAAATTGAATGATCACTATAAGATAGGTAAGACAAAAGTTAAATATCATCCCAAGTAGATCAGCGTTTAAAGGAATTATTTTATAAACATAAAACTTCATAGGGCGCGCTTCAACATAACGAATAAATAAATTCAATTCTTCTTTTTTGTCGATATCTGAAAAAAAAATTCCATACAAAAAAGTAGACTCTCTTTTCAAGTACTAGTGGAATATACTAGTGCAAATTTTTAAAAATAGGTATTTAACTTTACACAGATTCAAAAATACATTGTGTAATATATTAAAAGTCTTAAAAAAACCGCACATTTAAATAAAATGTATGTGATATGTACAGCTCAGTACAATAGACTTTTCCTTGAAAAACAATTTTGCCAAACCATACTGACAAAATATTTGGCCATGTGCAGGTTCCTTCAAGATGTTTTCAATTACAGAAAAGACAATGGTGAGAAAATCAATACGCAAAAGACCAAACAAAACCGGACAAGTGCGAGTCAGGCTCGCACATCGAGAATTTCGAACAAACACATTGTTAAAATAATTAAAAACCTGTGTTAGCATGTGCTAATGAAGTTCTTTTATATGATACTTTACGTGATACGATTTACTCAATTTGAATTTTGAACCCATATTTTGGGAATTTTGAAGCGCTATTTTTGTGATTTAAATAAAAATGTATAGTTTTAAGATTTATTCCTATATGTGTACTCTGAGACAATGCTTCTCGACAAATTTCATAGTTCTATGTCAACGGGAAGTACCCTGTAGATTTTGATTTTTGTGAGTGTCGAAATATGCGGTTTTTTAACTGCGGCTCTAACTTTTTAAAACGATAATTAAGAAGATTTTCTTACACAACTGCAAGAAATCATAGATATACGTATACATACAGTTTAAATTTCAACTCGATATCTTTACGCGTTCCCAAGATAAAGGTCTTGACATACACACAGATGGACAGACGGACAACAAAGTGATCCTATAAGGGTTCCGTTTTTTCCGTTTGAGGTACGGAAACCTAAAAACAAATAACGAAGAACTTAGTGGAAAGATATTCGCCTGGATAGCAGATCGTCATAATTCGAGAAAAATCACAAATTCTCACCTTGTTTATGTTTCCTTAATTTGTCGTGTAGTAGGATTTTTATGTTGTTCGTCTGTGTTTCAAGGAGGCCGGCAAGTGCGGCAGGTGCGACTGTCATTAACATAGTAATAACCACAGCTAAGGTTGGAATTATGAAATTGGGAATGTCAAGCTGAAAATAAACGTATGGAGTTAACGAGGTTTTTTTCTAGACTTTGAACATACTTAGATATTCTAACCGAGTGAACGAAGTGAGATAATGTCTCCGTTAAAAGTCAACGATTTTGGAACATTGCACAATTTTCAACGAATCTCAACGAAACGATACACAGGTAAAATGATTATGGTTATGCAACCTGTGTACAGGTTCCTTAGTTAAACTGATGATGACATTGTTATTTTTATGATACTGATACAATTTTATTTTTGATTTGTATCCTTATATTTTTTTTGTGTACCTAATGCTAGTGATCTTGTGAAATCTAAAAATTGTGCTTATATATTTATACTAAAAAAAATAGGTGGAACTTTTAAAAATTGTTACCAGACGATTCCAAGTGCCTGTATTTTGTCTACGGAATAAAGAAATTTTGACCTTGACTTTGACTTCACATACTTAATAATTATATTAATGGGTTTGTTTTGTCGTCGGCAACTTTGACATTTCCCTCAAGAAGATAGTAATATTTAACTATATTGTTTAGAATGTAGGTAAGGCCGAACGAGATTTGAGAGCCGAGAGATAGGCTTGTGAAGATTCAGCTAAACAGACGTGAAGTCTGCTGCTCGGAGAAATTCTAGTAGTCATATAATTTTATTTTACTCAACATGCTGAACAGCTAGCCCCAAAGTTATTATAAAAAACCGGACAAGTGCGAATCAGGCTCGCACACCGAGGGTTCCGTAGCGTCTGTCCATTCTATACAACGCTAGAACGCAGCCATAGGAAACTGCTTGCGTATATTGTAATGTTGTTTTAAATTCTGTTACTACAAACCATAAGATAATTTTGCGTACTGATCGTGTATAGTTTGTAACGTTGATGCCCGCGTTGCGGCTTCACATTCTATACAACGCCTTATAGTATGATACTATAACGAACGACGATTATAGTATGATACTATACCATAATCGACATTTTTTTTTTTCACTTTTCTTGTCTTGGATCGAAAATAACACATTGTTAAAGTAATTAAAAACCTGTTTTAGCATGTGCTAATGAAGCTCTTTTATAATATGATACCTTACATGTTACGATTTACTCATTTTGAATTTTCAACCCATATTTTGTGAATCTAGGCCCTATTCTTTTGTGATTTAAATAAAAATGTAGAGTTTTCAGAATTATTCCTATATACGTACTCTGAGACAATGCTCCTCGCCAAATTTCATAGTTCTATGTCAACGGGAAGTACCCTGTAGGTTTTGAATTTTGTGAGTGTCAAATTATGCGTTTTCTTACGACATAAACGGCTCTAACTTTTTATACAATATTTGAGAAGTTTTTCTGTTACACAACTGCAAAAAACCGCAGATACGTACGTACGTACTTACGATACGTATATAAAATAAATTTCAACTTCATATCTTTACGCGTTCCCGAGATAAAGAGTCTTGAAATACGGACAGACGAACAGACGAACAAAGTGATCCTATAAGGGTTCCGTTTTATCCTGTTGAGATACGGAACCTTGAAAACAGCTCTTTGATTTAAAAACTCGACAACAGTCCCGACAAAATGTTAAACGGCCTCTGTGCAAACAGCTGATTTTTATTGTAAAAATAAGTCATCATAATAGCATGATATCCTTAAATATATCTGTTGACTAGAGAAGCTCCAGAAGAAGAAGAAGTATATTATAATCAGTTTTCTGTTCTATATACTTGTGACAAAATTAATAAAATATTATGTATAACTTACCGGATCGACTTGGAATTTCACTTTAACCACTAGGTCATATATGTAATACATACATTCCGGGATCTTAATTAAAACGATGATTACATACTGAAAATAAAACATTATTATTTATATAACTTTAAGGAAAAATATATTCAATTTTAGCACAATAATAAAAATTACCAATGGATCATATGATGATTTTATTAATTCAGTGGCATCGACAATATTTTTGTATAATTCATTAAAAGTGGCAAATGGCAAAGTTGCCAGCTCCAGGTTATATGTAAGTTCTTTTAACCGGCGATATGACACTACAAATATCAACGAATTTGTAGCCGAAATATAATCTGGACTAAGAAATACAATACAATACGTAACAAGCTCCCACGCAGAGCCCTCAAATATTATAATATAAGCCATAATATAATAAACTATCATGCTTATTTTAATCAACGTTATAATAAGTGGTATAAGTATAGCAATTTTTTCTTCATCAAAGCACGTTTTATTTACCAAATCTATATTATTATTTAAATGTTTCATCATGTTTGCATAATTACATAAATTAGTCTTATTTTTGAAGAGTATAAGAATATTCAACACGTGCTGAACTGTATAATAATTAATTGTAAAAAACGCGTGTCGCCTACAGAGTACTGCGGAAACACAAATATATTAAAAACATCCAAAGATAAACTGAAGAAAAGCATAAAGTATTTGAATATATTATTGATGCTCTTTATCTGGAAGTTAAAATATCCAAAGTCAAGACCAAAAATTATGTAAAGACATTTATAGAAAATCTCAACAATTCGTGATTGTTCGTAGTGACTTGATGTTTTAAAAAACATATTTATTTTCGGTGAGATGTTCATGATATTATTTTTTTTTTAATTTGAACAAATATATAAAACAGTTCCGTACTGGTTACATCGGTATAATAACTAGAATAAGCTGAAAATAACGATACAAAAAAGGACAATTAATAATTTACTAAAATATTAATTAATGACCTTACATTCATACTCATTGAGTGACATCAAGGCCCACCTTTATATCACTTGAGTTATGAGTTAGGTAATTTATTACAGAATATTGTTTATGTTCCTTTACGCAATTATAATCAATTCACTATTTTTATTTCAGCCGTAGAATGCTTAATCATTAATGCAAAACTAATATTTTCACTAAGGAATTACAAAGAACTGGTCTTATTACAAAAACTGACAGTTTTTCAACATATGCTTAATAAAAATAGAATAGGTACTTCGCACGAGATACATCATAATTCAGAATATTTGGTAACTTTACGAGATTTACGAAAAGAAGAACTTTAAGAGGTAAGATAAAATTAGCTCTAGCTCAAATAAATTACTAAACATTTTCTTTTTATAATATAAGCTTTGAGATTCTGCATAAAATGTAGCAGCAGAGTGCTAGCCATGACAAGTAAAACGAACCCAAACAAGACGGACCTATCTTGTTTAGTACAAGAGTTCCTATGGCCACCTTCCGACTCCATCATCAGATCAGCTCTATGATACCATATTATTGCAATGTCACGCGATATGATGCGTGCATGCAATGCGTGAAAAATTTCAATCGGAAACCCGGAAGTTGGTAAAGTTTAAGTTGCAAGATTACACCCGAACTCACATACCCATAGGTACCTACATCATATAAAAGCTTATAAAAACAACTGGTGTTCCAGTTAAGAGTTCATTGATAATTGTTAAAGTTGATATTCGTTATCTTGGCTTTTCATCTACCATATAAAGAGCCAGCTAGACACGGTCCTTTTGCTGCATTTTTTTTGAAATATGTAGTCACCGAAGATACCGAGTTTTATTGTAGCAGTTCAGCAGTCATCTTAATTCTTCGGAATTTAAGTACGGAATTTAACACCATTGGCTTTTCGGTGAAGGTAAACATCGTGAGGAAACCTGCATAAGTCCATCGAAGAAATCCGATGGCGTATGTGAATCCACCAACCCGCACTGGGCCAGCGTGGTGGATATGGCCCAATCACCTTTCGTGGGTAGGCCTACGTCCTGCAGTGGACTATTAAAAGGCTGTTACAGTACAGTACATGACCTCTTGCAGTTGTGTGAAAATCAAACTTTCCAGTAATAGTAAAATGGCTTTTTTTACTAGTAAAAATTCTTTATGGATAACTACCACCACACCTCGAGGGCAGACGAGTGGTTATGTGGTAGTCTCCGCCGACTGGACGGTATAACCACTAAAAACCCTGGGTGTTCCACCATGGTGCCTGGTGTCGGGGCTACGGGCACGCTTCCGCATTCCTCAGTGGCACCCGACAGCGCTGGCCCAACTCGGGCTCCACCACGGAGCTTGCGCTCCCGCCAGAATGTCAATATGTCGGAACACCAGACACATCGTCATCATGAACCCTCGGGGGGCAATCCAATGGCCCATAGTTGAGGGCGGCACAGCCGGAGTGGGCTGTGTAATCGAATTTATTTTTTTTGCATGAAACTCGGTTCTGTTCAAAGTGAGAAAAAATAAAATTAATATTCATGTCATACATTGTATCATAGATACTTATTGTATTATAGTATAGGTAATATATGCAGCTGTAGTTTGTGTTGTTTTCTTTGCAAATATAAATCACTGCGCAAAATGTGTTTTGTTTCATTGAAGACATTTTAAGGGCAGATTATAATTAATTACTTAAGTTCCCCACAAAGTCAACATTGTAAGCAACATAAAAGTAGGTATCTGGAGTATTGAATGTGTTAAGGGCATAGCCGTTGGCCATGTCTGCCAGGGCCTAATTACATATTTTATATTAGTTGTCAAATATAAAACTCTATTAGAAAATATGTAAATAATGAAGGCCGGCACAAATGAAACATGTTCATATCAATCTACCAAAAAAAAATCAAATGGCAACTGCCATTTAACAATTGTTGTTTTTAAACTTTCGCGATTTGAACACATTATTATTATATACTACGGGACTAATCGCGCACTAAAATTACGAGATAAATAAATACCTCCTCATCCCGACTGTAGACTGAAAGGGTTAAGTCTACCCGTGACCACGGTCGATGCAACTCGGCCGAAACGTCGGGATAAGGAGGTATTTATTTATCTCGTAATTTTAGAGCGCGATTAGTCCCGTAGTATATAATAATACTATTTAACAATTAATTTAAATAGATATATAATATATGTTGCAACCAACGTTTGCAATATTTGTTTTATCTCAACTTGTTTAGACACTGGCAATATAGCTTAGCATAAATTTAAGATATTTCCAGACCTTAGCTGTATTCTCATAATTTTGCTCCCTTATGATACAATCTACTATTATCCCTGTTAAAAGTTTTTTCGTTTTTCGAAGACATATAATAATATGTTTAACGTACTTATGTATTGGTCTACTCTAAACGAATATGTGATTCGACTCTCTGTTATAAATCAATAGTATTCAAAATTATATTGAATATTTACTTAATATTATGAATTCGAAAGTGTATTCGTTGGTTTGGTCCTCTTTCACGCAGCAACGAAGCAACGGATTGACTTAATTTTTAGCATGGATGTAGTAAAGTTTGAAAAACGGTAAGTAACATAGGCTTCATTTGATCCCGGAAAACATCGTAGGTAGTTCTCGTAGGATAGGCAAATCACTTTTTTATTAACTTACAAACTTATCCATGTCTTAAATAAACAGGCGAAACGTAGCTGAATGATAGTTGACATTGGCAGCAGACTCATGCATAGGAAAAAGTAAAAAAGGAAAAACCCCCTACGAAATGAAATTTCGAATGAGATACTTAGCTTCAAAATCAAAATGTGACACGGGCGAAGCCGCGGTTAATAAATAGTTAATATAATTTCAATAAACTATTAAATTATTTTCTTTGAAAAATTGAACAATTTACATTGTTTTAGTGATCCGTCTCTTGATCATCCCATCATCAAGACACCCCTCGGTAGGCCCTAAAAAAGATGGCAAGACGAGTTTGATTCCCACTGCAGTGGATGGAACACCAAAGCTCTCGATCGAGAAATATGGAAAGAGGGAAGGGAGGCCTTTGCCCTGCAGTGGGACAATAACGGCTAAAAAACAAAAATAAAATAAATAATAGTGATCCGTATCATAATTAAAACAATGAAATTAATATAATAAACAATTTAGTTGATGATGACACAAGGGCTGTGCAACCCGCCACTGGACCAGCATGGAAATTTCTCAATCGTTTTTTTAGAGTAGACCTATTTATAATAATGTTCAGCTATAGATTAAGTAAAGTTAGGTCTGGTAGTCACTTGGTAATTTTATTTTATTTTATTTTATTTATTTGGGATAACAAACAATAGCACAATTTACAATACAAGAAAACAATTAACCAAATACATTAATAAATGTGCCACCAACTACATTATCCACCATTTACTAAATAGCAAGTGTCTTTGCTGGCATGGTTCTAAGTACATACATAAATATATTTCAGAAATAATTTTGAAAGTAATTATACCATATTTAAACAAATATAAACCAAGTATTTCCTTTTAAGTAAAGCTACCTATCACAGCTTTTTTAAATCTAGTTTCAGACAAAGCAAAAATATCTATATCTACGAAATGTCTATTGTACGAATCCACCAACCGGTGCAGAGGCGCTCGTTTACCAGCGTTGGTTCTTACTCCAAGAGATTCAACACTAAGAAGTGGGTAGGAACGTGTGCTTCTACGCGTAACCGTTCTAGGACAGATATAATACAATTGGTTGGTGAGATCGCAGCAATCGTATTTATAATTAATTATACCATGTAAAAACATTGCACCGAGCAACAGTCGACGAGAGCCGAGGGACATGATCTCATATTTCTTCAGTAAAGATTCGTAATCAAGATAAGAATGACAACATCTATAATTTACAGAACGTAAGAACTTATTTTGTACCTTTTCAATCATATCACTGTATTTGTGATAAAAAGGGTTCCATATTTGGGTGTAATATAATAAAACAATGAGGTAGGTGATACAGAAGCCAGCAACCATTCCGGGCAGCCTGGCGTCCTGAGTAATTAGTCTGTAGACCATAAGTCTTATTGGTTGACGTAATTGGTTCCACGTATCGAATGAATTTATTTATATCAAATAATAATATTACAATAAAATATGAGGCGCCTTTTATTTTCTCATAATAGAGATGAGAAGTAGAGTGTACCACTAGGGCGCAAAATATATTTTTGGCTCGGGCGACGTATTCCCTCGGTACGTTGAGAATTCTACTAAAGAATTCTACTCTAGAATTCCTTATTGGATCAAAAAAGCACCCTCGCCGTAAAATATTATTTTCATCATATCTATTCGAAAAGGACTATTTGGTTCGCCTTTAAGTGCGCCCAAAGGTGGAGTTTTCTATAAGGAACTTTATAAGAGCGCCGGAATCATCTTTGCCGCACACTTTTTGAATTTAGAACAAATAAGTGCGCCGGAATGATCTTTGCCGCGCACTTTTTGAATTTGGAAGTATTTGTAATGTTAGTGTTCAGCGCCAAGAAAATGAATGAAAATAATGTAAATATAAGTTTTTATTTGTTTTATTATTAGATACCATTTAATGTCAATTTAGTTATTACTTTACGTTTTATTAAATAATAATATTGCAATAAAATATGAGGCGCCTTTTTTTCTTGAATCCCTCGCTACGTTCAGGATTCTACTAAAGAATCTCTCGCTACGCTCGGGATTCTACTCTAGTATCCCTCACTTCGCTCTGGATTCAAAAAAGCGCTCTCGCCGTAAAAATATTATGCTCCCATATGATACAATCTACTATTTTATTACATCTATTCGATAAGGACTACTTGGTTCGCGTTTAAGTGCGCCCAAAAGCCTATAAGCCTATACTTAACTTTATAAGTGCGCCGGAATTATCTTTGCCGCGCACTTTTTTAATTTGGAAGTATTTGTAATGATAGTGTTTAGCGCCAAGAAAATGAATGAAAATAATGTAAATATAAGTTTTCATTTGTTTTATTATTAGATACCATTTAATTTCAATTTAGGTAGTTGTTACTCTACGTTTTATTAAATAATAATATTACAATAAAATATGAGGCGCCTTTTATTTTCTCATAGAGGTGATGAAAAGTAGAGTGTATCACTCGGGCGCAAAACATATTTTTGGCTCGGGCGATGTACTTTGAATCCCTCACTTCGCTCTGGATTCAAAAAAACGCCCTCGGTAAATGATACAATCTACTATTTCATCGATGGCGTACCTATGAAATTCTTTGAGCGGCTTCACACATGACAAAGTATTCTGTTTTTTTAAAAGTATTATTTACACAGTTGGTACATACTCAATACCATATTTTTCGGAACTTGCTTACTTTGCGTCTTTGCTTCTGTTCAAACTAAGAGTAAAATGAAATTATAATACATAAATCATTTGTTGTGTATCAAAATATTATGAATGCACCTGAAGTGTATGGTGTAATAGTAGATTATGTACCAAGAGAACCAAATCGTGTCTTACGTCACGGGCAATTTATTTAGAGTCCTGAGTGAAGCGAGGTGTTCAAGTCACCCAAGACGAAGACAGACTTGGTTCTAGTGGTGCATACTATACTTTTAATACCTTCTGCGAGAAAATGTAACACCAGGAATATGGGTAATACTTACGTCAAAAACTCACTAAGTGTGGGTTCTCACTAGGCAACTTGGTATTGTTCACTTTAAAACAAGTAAAATGTACCTAATAATTTTCATAGGAAATCACTCAAATTCGTAGCTAGTATTACAGAAAATGTAAATACTAGGTACGTGAAAAACATACGACCATGGCCAGTTCGATTAACAGCCTAAAGCTGGAAAAATACTATCGGACGCGACTGACAGTCGCGACTTAGCAGTGTGCAGAGTCATAAAACATCCGGCGCGCCAGATCTCTCTCGGACGTCCGAACGCTCAAGGTCGTCCGAAGGTGACGTCCGCGGCTTATGTCCAATAGTGTGCACGGCTCAGTGAACTTTCATAGTCTAGATTTTTTTTTCAGATAGATTCGCGTTTGACTAGACACTGCTTGATGTTAAGCAGATGTGCGGTCTAGGGTGTAGCACGCTAACCTAGAAGATACTAATTTACTCGGGATTTGAAGACACCTATCACCTATCAGTCTCGGCTGTCAGTCGCGTTCGTAAGCCGCGCCCGATAGTATGTTTCCGCAGTTTCCGGCTTAACACGGGCATTGCAAAGAGATAATTTTATTCTATGAAATCGAACTGATTCATGCACTAAAGAGGTTTTATTCTATAAAATCGAATAAAATCTCCTTACAATGCCCATTGCCGTGCAATGTAAAGAGACTTTATTCGATTTCACAAAATTAAACCTTTTTAAGATGTCCTTAAATTGTCTAAGTTAAGACATTTTCATACGAATTAGAGGTTCCAAATTTATATCACTGTACTCCCTACGGAGTTTCATACAACATTACTGACCTGTCATAGCGCTCAAGATTGTGTTAAGACAATAATGACTTTATTGTACGTTGAGAATGAGATTGTACGACATATAATGAGTCATTTTCGAGCAGTTGGTATGAAAAGGTACTAAGTTATATCGCAAATATAAGACAAAAATGTTTTGTATTTTCGGGCAGGTGGTATAAATAGGTACTAAGTTATATTGCAAATATAAGACAATGAACACTTAGATTTACTGAAGTCTTCATCAGAAAACCCTACAACTGACTGCTGGGGACACCCCGTTCCATGTTCATCCGCTCAAAGCGGTTCTGAAAGGGTACAAGAAAGAACATGGGCAGAAAAGGTAGCGAAACTGCATAGTGACAGTTGCGCCGGGAGTAGAGGTCACGTTGCGGCTTTTTTGACAGCATTCAGCGCCGCAGCACAGAGCTTGTTCCTACAAACACCGAAAATAAAATAGCCCAGCACCAAATTAGCCATGAAAACAACACCACGAACAAGGCAAGCGACTCCATCTGGAGCCGACATGGGACAGGTTGATCCGCCCCTCTATATCCCCGCCTCAACAGCAACAGATCACGCCAGAAACGCCTTCATAGAATTCTTAGCTATAACGAGAGCGACTAGAGAAGTAAATCTCAGAAACTGCGAAAACATCATGCAGTCTTTTAGGCTAGGAAATGAGAGTCTTTTGAACGTAGTTTAAAATCGTATTAATTTTTTATTAGATTTAGAGTCCTCTTCTAAAGCCTTTAGTTATAAGCAATATTATTCAAATCTTTGTTTTAAATGTATATCTTAAAAATCTGAGACCCTGGAGTCAGTGGAGTGTATTAGATAAACAAAAAAAATTATAAGGCATTTTTTTTTTTGTATTTTATCGTAAATATTTTATTTACATTTAAATAATTAAGTAATATTGTGTACACATAAAGCCTTAAAGTATCAGCAAAAAAGTGGCTAAAACTAATGCGATAACAGCGACCTTCAAGAAGACACTTAATCGTACAAAATGAAATGTCGCCGACCAATATCAACCAATCAATATAAATCCACCAATCCAATAACTAGTCTTCATTAGACTGGCGTTGCGGTCGCGTCTCAAAGCAACGAGGTAAATATGGTGAACTGCGTCATTTCATCTTGCCGAAATTACTAGGTTTCAAAATAAATAACGAAAGGCATTGTCACATACCACCGGTAAGTAATAAATATCTTTCTATGTGATTTACAAGCAAAAGTAAAATATTGAAAATGAAATCATTTGACAATGTAAACAGAGTGGAAAATTTCTCTATGGTCAGTTAAGGATGTCGGATAATGTATGAGATCGAATATTGACTCGTCAAATCGATCGAAATCGAACTTTAAGGTCAAAATTGATTTTGACCCGGGCGGCCGGCCATGTAAAGGAATAAGGTCGCAAGGTCAATGTGGGTCGAATAACTAGTTTTAGATCGATTTAACAATATGGAGCAGCATCACGTGATGTGTTCACATTTTTAACCGATTCAAAAATAGGAAGAGGTTCTATTTTCGTCTGTATGTGTTATTTTTGGAGGTTTACGAATGAAATAATGTTTTTTTTTTTAATTTCTGGAAGAGAAAAGATCGAATTTTGCGGTACTCAAGGCTTCCACCTGTTATTTAATAGTGTTATTGACTTTTGTTTATAACTTCTGGAATTAACGATAAAAACGTACCTATTTAAAATTGCATAAGTCCACCTATTAAAAAGAGTCAAGATGTGAATAGATTAATCGAACTTTCAGCCAGTCGGACTTATTATGTGATAAGACGTGACGTCATTCTAGACTCGAATCAATTTAGGAATCGATTATTTTCAATGTGTATTTTGAAATCCCTATTTCAAGTGGCAAGTTCACTCAAAAGTTGTCTATAGTACAAATTGTATTTTTCACAGTTTTAAGTCTAGGTTTGTATGAAGATGCTCCTTATGTGCCCTGTGTAATATACTGGGCCTATTCTGTGTGCGAGAAGTACAAAGTCTCTGAAAGCTGCGTCTTTCAAGGTTCCATCTGTTATGGTACTAGACAAAAATCAACTACCTAGACCAATGTAAACGTAATAACTATTTTTCGCAATAATTATTTTTTGCAAAAAATAGCATGACCGACTTGACCTGTGTACAGAATCATTGCATAGTATATAACAAAGTCGCTTTCCGCTGTCTGTCCCCATGTATGCTTATATCTTTAAAACTACGCAACGGATTTTGATGCAGTTTAATTTAATAGATAGTGTAATTTAAGAGAAATGTTTGTATGTATAATACACCTGTGCGAAGCCGGGGCGCATCGCTAGAACGCAAATATTATGCACAGATCGATGTAGAATTTTTCACATTATTGTTGATTTATCAAAAATGGCTCAGACGATTTCAATAAAATTTAAATGGGATCAATTTCGAAGTATATTCTTTCCAATAAAAAAAGAATTATTGAAATCCAACAAATATGAAAAAAGTTATGCGTGGTTATACATAAAAAAAATATGGGCCGGGCATGTAGCGCGCCTGGCAGATTGCAGATGAACCAAAACTGTAACAACTTGGAAAGGACCACCAGGTAAGCGCTACAAAGGAAGACCCTACACACGATGGGAGGACGACATCAAAAAAATCGCTGGCTCAAAATGGCACGAAATCGCTCAAAATAGAGAAACTTGGCATTCTTTGGAGGAGGCCTTCACCTGAGAGGGGTTCCTAATATACACGACCCTTTATTTTTATTTTTATAATTTTGAAATTTTAATTGTCAATTGTGTTGTGAAATTGGAAATATAAGGCTTTTTATTTTATTTAATTTAATTTTTATTATGCATAAAAATATATATACGCGTCGAATTGTATACCTCCTCCGGTGGTTCGTCGGTCAAAAACAGTTCAAAATGCCATGGTGATGCCACTTTTGACCCACCTGCGGAGGTGGGTTCTTTGTGACCGTATTCTGACGTGTAGAGTTTAACGTTTAGCGTTTGACTTTGTTTTATACTATGTAAAGACAGAATCATTACATAGTATAAAACATACACGGGTGAAGTCGGCCATGCTATTTTTTGCAAAAAATAATTATGTTTTATTGAGCTATCCGAACGGTGAACGAAAACAATTAAAAATGCCACTTTTGGATACAAACACATTCTCAAAACGAACGAATCTGAATGTGATCGTTGTTGGCGTTTTTAACTGTCTATTTTTGCCATCAGTAGGCTACTCGAACGCACCTTTTGTTAATGAAAATATGATGATATGTCTATTAATATGCTCATTATTTATTACAAGAGCAAATACAGTGGTAATATAAAATGAACTATAAATTATGTTTTTGTATAGTATCCAGTTTTTAAACGTTCTTCGTAATTTTTAAACGACGTGTTGTATGAATTTAAATGCCACTGAGAAATTGCATTGTATTGTAACAATTGATAAAATCAACTGAATTTGTATAAGCGATATTGGTTATTTTCCATATTAAATATTGTTTGTACAAATATAACTCCCTGAGAAGCCCTTGAATTTTTTAAGGCAATTAGTTGTACAGTTATTTATTAATACAAATGAGTAAACTGTATAATAACTATGAGATACGTCACACAAAAGTTAAGAGCTAAAAGCTAAGGATTTTTTAAGGAAAATTTAGAAAATCAGCTACAGCCATATTTTTTGTTTAGTCTCAAAAGCATCTGTACAAGTTTCATGTCAATTGGTACAGGGAACAAAAAGTTACATGCAAACAAAAAGGTCCCGTTTTACCCGGAAATTAGAGTTAGGTACGTTTTTCATCCTTAGTGCTTCATTATGTCGTATGATGTACGTATATTCCAAATTTCAAGTTTATATCCTCAGCGGTTTGGGTTGTAGCCTATACTGATTAATTTTTGCCATCCCTAAAGAACCCTATAGATTTTCCTGGATTTTATTAGTTCCTGTATTGAAACATACTGTGTGCTTCCTTCATACCAGATTTCAACTATAACCGTTCAGCTGGTTGGATATAATTGACACTTTTATCACCAACTTTGGGACCTTATTTGATCCCTTATATGAAAAAAAATTCGGAAAAGCAGGAAAAAACGCAACTTTTATTTCGTTTGGAAAGCATACAAACAAAGTTTCAATTCATTCGGTTCAGGGAATAAAAAGTTACATACAAACGAAAAGGGCCCGTTTTACCCCTTTAGAGATCGATATTTCAAAATTTTCTTCCTTAGTGCTCCATTAGGTCGTACAATGTACCTATGTTTCAAATTTCAAGTTTATATCTTAAGCGGTTTGGGCTGTAGGCTGTCTGTCAGTCTGTCACTTAGGGAAGCCTTGGAAGAATAGATTGTTAAAAAATATTAGACTTAATTTTTTTTATTTTGTAAATTTAACAAAAAATTATGAAGATATAGCCCGTTAAAGTTCCGCGTGACGTCACTAACCGCTATCAAATGTACCGGCTAGTGCCGTGAGGAGCACCCACTCTCAAACTTTGACAAGGTTTACCTTTGTCACTGATTGTTTTATTGACATAAGAAAAAATATGTGTCTAATATGTTTTAATAATCTAACAGACTGACTAATAATTATAATAATGATTTTCATACCTAGTAAACATCCTATAAAACATATTTACCGTGACATTCGAGCCACGGTAGCGCTCAATTGTGAGTGCCACCCGCGGTCACCCATCTGAAGATAGACCGTGCTGAACGTTGCTTAACTTCGATGATCGCTAACTAACACCTAGTTTGACTACTCTATGACCGCTACAAATAAGTTTCGGGCCTGACAGAATCTTCATTCTTACAGTACGAATGAATAATGACATTAGCCCGCCGTTTGTGACCTATATGTGTCAGAGACCGGATAGACAAGTAAAAGTCGAATTACTTTTTAATCCGTGATCAATTTGAGCTGAAATTTCGACTAGCTGCCTAATTTTAGAATTCATACCTCTGGGCAAACTTGCAATCATAATGAAAAAGTAGAAATTGGACTTTTGGCGTCGACCCGGTGCCTGACTTGAGACTGGGGTCACAAACTACGTAATTCAAATGAACATAGCATTATTTTTAATTTTCAATGTTTTACACAGATTACTTCATTGTTTTTATTACTATACATTGTTTTATTGCATAATTATATGATCCAAAAAGACTTTAATTGGTTTTATTAATACTTTTTTCAAAATATCTACTTAAATACATTAATTATGCAAAATAAAATTAACAGTTGGTGATCTCCTAAGATTGCAGGTTCATTTAAAACTTGTTATATGTACGGAGGACACTGAAATCTTCATCATCATAATTGTCGAACAGCCCTCTCCTGTGATCTCAAAGTGATTAATAACAGGCTGAATCTTCGTGAGCAGGTTAAGTTAGACGAGATGCCCAAATTAATCAAATTAAAAAATCTTAATCTAGGTAGCTAAAGTACTGCGCAGGAACAAAACATGTCGATTTGGTAATCATAATCATAATCATTTTATTCATAACGTTAGTTACAAGTCAACAGAAAGGTAATCTTACTAATAAGTATCGTACTTAAGTACCAAATAATACATAAAACATAGTTGCATCATTCTGAAATTTAAAAAGACACGACAAAATAGTATAATAATGTCAATATTAAATTCAATGTCAATTACAAAAATTACAATTACATTTTAATGTCATAAATTCATCGTAGCTGTAAAACGTGTGTTCGACAAGCCAGCGTTTGAGCCGCGATTTGAAACTGCCCATAGAGGGCGCGGTGGTAATTTGCCCTGGCAGCTTATTAAAGACAGCCGGCCCCATTGTGTGAGTTGACTTAGCCGACCTTTCCAGTGTGCGAGGAAATTCTGCTAACTTGCCCCTGTAGCGAGCACTCTTGCGCAACTTATAAGAGGTCTGGTTCAATCTAACATATACCGCAACTTGGAAGATGACAAGTGCTGGCAATGTCAATACCCCAAGCCTCTTAAAAAATGGGCGCGCGGAAACATCCTGTGGGATTCTGGCAATGGCGCGGACCGCGCGCTTTTGCAAGATGAAGACGCGCTCCCAGTCTGCGGCTCTGCCGAACAATTCCGTGCCGTATTGCAGCAAGGAATGCACCGTAGCGAAGTAGCAACTTCTCACCGCCTCAGCAGGCAACAGTCTGGCGACTCGGCCCAGAGCAGAGCATGCGCTCCCCAGCTTGCCGCACAACTTGTCAATATGGGCTTCCCACGTAAGACTCCGGTCGATCTCGAAACCGAGGAAGGTCGTGGTCTTCAACTGTTCTATCCGTTTTCCTCCCACTTCTACTTTTAACGGCCGTGTCTGATAGCCGGATAAGCAGAAATGTACAAAGTTGGTCTTGGATAGATTAAGGGCCAAACCGTTCACCCCGAACCACTGCGTCAGTTGGGATGCCGTGTCGTTCAATCTCTGCTCCAACAGATCCACGTTTGATGCTGTGACAACCGCAGCGACATCGTCTGCATACATAAATATTTCAGCTGCATTCACAGCATCCGGCAGATCATTTAAGAGCAGAGAGAAGCTTATGTTGGAGACAGAAGATCCTTGTGGCACTGCCATGGTCGAGGTCAACGGCTCGGACCTCTCGAGGCCACCGCACGCGACCACAGTCTGAGACCTGTTCCTCATGAGGTCCGCCAGCAAGCTGTGTGCCGCACCTCTCAGCCCGTAGTGCTGGATTTTAACTGCAAGAACGGCATGGTCGGCGACGTCGAACGCCTTCGACAAATCACAGCAAAGCAATGCGACATGCTGTTTCTTCTCCCGGGCCTGCAGGACTCTGCTCACCACCTCGCGGCACAACGACGTCGTGGAGCGCTCCACACGGTAGGCGTACTGTCGGTCGGTAAAGGCGTCACTTGCCGCCAGGAATTCCACCAGGCGAGTACACAGCCCGTTTTCAAACACCTTTGCCACAGCGGGTATGATAGATACTGGCCGGTGATTATCTATGATTTCCCGTTTGCCTTTCCCTTTATAAAGCGGGGATATTTTACTTGCTTTCATCACAGAGGGGTAGGTTCCCTCTCTGATACAACGGTTAAAACACTCAGCTAGAATGGGGGCTAGTGATATTATTGATGCTTTAACCAACTTCATGGAGATACCATAAATGTCTATCGACGATTTCGCTGGTATTCGAGCTGTCACAATATGATAGACTTCATCGGCAGTATACGGCGACAACCGCAACGAGCGGTCGGCCGGTGGACGGCACGAGCTTAGTATCTCGCTGGCGCGAGGCACGGCAACGTTCGGCGCTCCGGACGCCGCCGCTGCGCTGAGAAAACGCTTATTCATCGAATTTAACGCATCGTTCTTCGTCTGAAAAACTGTTCCATCAGGTTTTTTTACAACTTCTGTAAAATCGAGATATGGACTAATATATTTGCCTCGTTCTTTATTAACGATTGACCACATCATTTTTGATGTATTTGTACAGTTAAGTAATGTGTTGTTATAGTGGATAGATTTACTAGTTCTAATTAATATTTCGTATTTTTCTTTCATTTCAGATAATAATGTCGCCATAGAATTGTTATCTGGATTCAATTTTGCAACTTCAATAATATCGAATAATAATAATTTATAATTCTTGACATCGGGAGTTATCCACGATGAGTCATAGTTTTTATTGTTGCACAATTTTGTCAAAGGGAAACAAATTTCATACTTGTTTTTAATTATATTAATCGTCGAGGTCAATAGGCTAGAAGCAGACGCGTTTCGTGAGTTCATTTCCGCCCAGTCCACACTATCCAATGCTAATACAAAGTTGGCTCGGTTAGCCTGTGAATAGTTTCTACCGTAGCGAGGGCCCCGCGGGTGGTCCCGCCCTATGCAAACCTCGGCCCTGACAGCGACGTGGTCGCTGAGGTTGGTGGCGACAGGCGCCGTCCTCACCGTGCCCGCCGGCAGGTTTGAGTACACATGGTCCAGGCTGGTGGACGTAGTTTCAGTTGTGCGAGTGGGGAAATCAACCTCGTTTACCATATTATAGTCACTCAGCAGTTTCTTGAGCCGCTTCACACCGCTATTAGAGTCGCAGATCGTGTCCAAATTCATGTCGCCTACAACCACGGAATCGATGCTCAACTCACCAATTTTGTCGAACAGACGTTCTACGTTGTCAAGAAATGTTGATGTACTAATTAAGTTCGTTCTATATACACAAACAACAGTCAAACCATAATCAATTAGGTCAATGGCCGATATTTCACAAAATTGTTCGCATGCAAGTGAAGTTAGTATTTGATTTTCTACGCAGTTAATGCTATTGTTTATGTATATGCACGACCCACCGTGTTGAGCTTGTTTTCTACAATAGCTAGTTAACTTTCGAGAGCGTTTATTAATCTTTTTAAAAATTACAATTAAAATTAATTCTAACTTATATTTAATGTACCGATGCTAGGCACGTCTTAATCCTAGTGAAGCTGATCTTAAACTTGTTTAAACCTACACCTTAAGTTCTAATGAAATCTCGGGCTTATCTATGCTGACACTGCGTCTGGGCTGCGGAATGCAGTGGCGTGATATCGCGTGGGTGGTCGCAGTATAAACATAGAGGCTAGTTCGGGGAACGTAACGCCTTCCCCCTTAGACCGAAGTTATCGGAAAAATGCAGTTTTTCCGAGAACTTTGCTCTTTACAATTTCCCGACATTTTCTTATGCTACTAAAAGGGGAATTGGTACCCCATTAACATTTTCTTCAATGTTCTGCTCCATATTGTCTCTTCGCATGAAACACTTATATTTCCACCAAATGGCGTACACTAAAATGACCATAATCACCATATATAACACTATGGTGGCAACACTAACACTTTTCACACTAATTTCGCTGTTTCCGCGGCTGGGGCTTTTCTTCACTAAATCGTTGAGGCGTTGAATGGCGTCCAGGTCCACACTCTTAAGGCTTACCGGATCGGCATTCGCTTCGACGATTTTCTTGTTGTCGGGTAAATTGGGCAGGTTACCTATAGGTACCTGCTTATAATGCGGCATATCTAATGAATGAAAACGGTGTCCGTAGATCAATAAGTTATCGATGAAGACGTCGCACGGCTTCTGTATAGTTAATATATATGTTCCTCGGATTCGTTCCTGTGTTACGTCATCTCCACATCTCTGGGCTATGGTTTTCTCAATTTTCACAAATTTTATCCACATGTTTCGGCTAATTTTCTGGATTTTCACGTTTTCCAGCTCGACTCGGTGGGGGTAGCATTTCGTAGCATTCTGTTGAAACTGCATTAGCTGCTCCTCACAGGTTTCCGCTGAATGCATGGCTAAGGCTTTCTCTGGGCATAAAAATTCTCTAGCTGTTATCTCTCTGCATTCCTGGACTATTGGGTGGTACTTATTACCTTCTACTATTAGGTAAGGGAATTCAGGGATAATGGCGTAAACTTCTTCGCTAGGATCATGGAACACAGGGAGTGGGTACAATTTGAAATAACTATATGTAGTCTTATCAACTAAAGGTACATTAATTATGAATATAACATCAGTATCTCTAGCATATGTCTTTACCGTAAATGTTTCTTCTAAGTTTACTAAATTTTGCTCATTTACTGGATACATTAATTGTTCAACATTACTTATTTCCTCTAATAACATTAACCTTAGTGGAATTAACTATATGATCTAACATTTCAGAAATGATTGTTATTTTATTAGATGTCGCGGTTTCGCGGCTATCTAGGTCTGCTATAAGTGTATTAAAATGAACGGCGTTGTCATGGTCTAAATTACTGTATCGATCCAGAAGGGCCTGGGTCGATGTCCATAACATCAGGAGTAGGCAGCACCACCTGTGGAGGACGTTTGACATTTTTAAGGGGGACCTTGGTCTTCCTGTTTCTGACTTCCACGGGGACTATGTTCCTAACTACTTCTCCTGTAACAACTGCTTTTTGGTATTTAGGTTTATCTTTTGCCTGTCTTTTATTTACAGTTTTAGCGAAAATTACTTTTCCTGTTTCCAAATTCGGTCCTATTTCTCCACCTCTTTTCCTAATTACATTTTCTTTTTCTTTGATCATTTTTAGGGAAATATGTTTGTATAACTCATTAATCCTTTTTCTGTGGTCTTTTATTAATTGTTGCTTATAGGCTTTATCGAAGTCTGTATCGAAGGCAGAGTTTACTGAGGTGTGCCCAAATACAATTTCAAACGGAGTTAAATCGGTAGCGCTATGTATAGCGTTATTGTAGGCTAGTATAGCATAAGTCATTACGGAGGCGGCATCTGTATATTTTCTCTCATATTTAGCTATGCGGTAGATTTCTATAAGGGTGGAATGGAAGCGCTCTACCATTCCCATAGAGTTCGAGTTATTGGGTGTTCCGATATGTAGTTTAATTTTATGTAAATCTGTCAATTCCTTCATTAGTTCGTTATTAAATTCAGTTCCGGGGTCACAACTAATTTTTCTGGGGATTCCGTAAAAACTGAAATATTTTAATAATGCTCTAACTATTTCCGGGGTAGATCGGGACGGTACTTCTAAAGCTTGTCCTAATTTGCTGAAGGCATCAATAATTGTGAGGTAATGTTTCGACTCTATTGAGAAAATGTCAATGAATATTTCCTGAAATGGGGATTCTTGAGTTTCCGTAAGTTGTAGTACCGGTTTAATGGGTTTACGGTCATATTTGGTAGTTTTACATTTTTCACAAGAATTTATAACAGCTGCTACTGTTTCCTGCATGTTCGGCCAGTAATAGTTTCGTTTGATTCTTTTAACCGTTTCTGATATGCCTCTATGACATGTTTTACCGTCGTGTATCTTTTCTATTAGTTGCTTTTGCTCGGTCTCATCTGTTACATTTACTACGCGTTCGGTGCATTCATAAAAGTTAACAGTGCCTTTCTTAAATAGAGTAATTATCGTTTTTCCGAAATCGCGCCTGTGCTCGAACTTTTCAAAATAAATAAAATATTTAACTTTTGGTTTTACGTATTTCTTCAAAAATTCTTTAATTATTTCCAAGTTATTTATTGGGAGAAATACTTCCAGAATTTTCTGATGTTTTGTGGATAAATCGGTTACTTGCATATCGTTTCCAAATTTCTGAAAAACTAATATTTGGTTTGGTTTCGTGTCTACGGCTTCTTGCAAAATGGGAATACCGGGTGAATCTAAATCTTTACCTGAATGAATAGTTTGGCTGTGGCTAGATTCGGTTTCGGACCTAACTTGCCAATGGGATTCTTTACGTAATAACTCTTCGTTAACGTCTTCGTCGTCGGATAAGCTTATAGGGCTAGCTGTAGCGGTTCGATTCGAGTCGGAAAGTATAATAGTGCCAGAGTCACTGTCGTTCGATCTGTTAGTCGTTTGTTCGGTCGGTCTGTCTAAGTTAACTATCATAGAGCGGTCGTCGTTTTCGTCGGATTCCAGGGCATTTACCTTAAGTCTAGATAAAGCGTCGGCATTTGTATTTTTGCGGCCATTTTTGTATTTTATATCAAAATCGTATTCCTGGAGTCGTAATCTCCAGCGCGTTAATTTACTTCCTGGTTCTTTAAGTTGGTAAAGCCAAAGTAAAGGTCTGTGGTCTGTTACTATGTCGAATTTGTGCCCGTAGAGGTAGGGGCGGAAATGTTTGGTCGCCCAAACTATAGCCAATAGTTCTCTTTCTATTGCGCTATACTTCCTCTCGGTTTCTGTCAGCGTTCGGCTGGCGTAAGCTACAGGTTTATTTGAGCCTATGGTACCCTGAGAGAGAACAGCGCCGATGGCTACTTCTGAGGCGTCTGTTGTGAGGATGAAAGATTTCGTCATGTCTGGGTACTGTAAAATTGGGGCATTTACTAATAATTCTTTACATTTTTGGAAAGCTTCTTTGTATTTTTCGGTAATTTCTACCTTTTTACCTTTTTTCAAGCAGGCGGTTAGGGGTTGCGTTATTTTGGAAAAGTCTTTTATAAATCTACGGTAATATCCTATAAAACTTAGGAATCGCTTTATTTCTGTCTGAGTCTCTGGGATAGGATAGTTCAGTACTACTTTTATCTTGTCGTTATTCGGTTTGAGTCCGTCTTTAGTCAAAGTATGTCCTAGATATTGTACTTCTTTTCGGAGGAATTCGGATTTGTCTAGTTGTACTTTTAGGTTGGTTTGTCGGAGTCTGTCAAATACTTTTCGGAGTTTTTCTAGGTGTTCTACTAGACCACTTGAATAGATCAATATGTCGTCTAAGTAGACAAGGCAGTGTATTCCTTGTAGACCTCTCAACACATTATCCATAGCGCGTTGGAACGTCGCTGGTGCGGTCTTTAAACCAAAGGGCATTCTAAGGAATTCGTAATGTCCATTTTGGGTAGAAAATGCAGTTTTTTGTCTGTCTTGTTCTGCAATTTCGATTTGGTGGTATCCGGAAGCTAAGTCAAGAGTTGTAAAATAGCTACTTTTACCTAATTTGTCAAATAAGTCGCAAATGTTGGGAAGTGGGTATCTATCGTCAGTCGTAATTTCGTTAAGTCTGCGGTAGTCAATAACCATTCTGTATTTAGGCTGTCCGGAAGCATCCATTTTTTTTGGAACTAGGTGAACGGGGGCGCTCCAGGGTGAATGTGACTGGACCACATTGTCCCTAAGTAGTTTATCAACTTGTTCTTTAATTTCCTGGGCTTGGGCTGGAGCCTGTCTATACGGTTTTATATAGATAGGGTCCTCGTTAACTGTCCTAATATGATGTTTAACTTGATTGGTAAATGTCAGTGGTAAGTTTTCACAGTAAAATATATCTTTGTATTCCTCACATAAGTCTCGTATTGCTTTGTTTTCTTCATAATTTAAATGGTCAAGTCGTAATTTTTTCAAGTTTTCTTTCAGTAAGTCATCTATGTCTACGTTGGTCATGTCGTTATTGTAATTTACGTCGCAAATTTCATTTTCCTCACTAATTTTAGTCACTTTGAACGGTTTTGTCACTGTCATAGTCATGTTTCTGTCCGATGCGTTTTGAATCACGGTTGTCGCGAAATAGTTTTCACACTTAACTATGGCTGAGGGCATGCGTATGTTTTCGGAAAGTTGGGTAAAATTAATAATAGCGTCGCCATTTTCCAAATTCACGGGTAATCTTACTCGGTGCTCTGAGCGTGCTTCTAAATTTATTATGTATTCTCGGTCGTAAATTATAGGTATAGCGGTTTCTTGAGTTTTCAGAATTTTCCTGCCTAAATCCATGTTTGCTTTTAATTTCGACATAAGGTCTAATCCAATTACTCCATCGTATTTTCTGTCTACGTCATATATGAAAAATTTGTGGAAACCGGGTTTGTTAAAAATTTGAAAATTCGGAATTTTCACGACTTCGTTGTGGGTGCTGGTAGCATGCGTACTAGTAACTGTAAAAGGTGCGTATTGCTTTAATTCACTGTAATACTCGTTAGCCTTTGTGGGGCTTATAAACGATCTAGTACTCCCTGAGTCTAGCATGAATTTTCCATCTATGTCTGGTATGTATATGTATGGTAGTTTTAAGGTGGCGTCATAGTTTAACTGAATTATTTCGGGTTGTTTGGGGAGGCTGTCATATAAAAATTTTCGCTTTCAATACCTTCGTCGGCGTTTTCCGCTGCATTTTCCGGGATTTCCTCGGGTTCCGGGAAATCATATGTAGGGTATTCTTCATAAGGGTAAGGGTCGTAGTATTGTGCATACTCACCGTATTCAGCGTTGTAGTCCTGCGCGTCTGTAGTGTACATCTCATTGACTGGATGTCTAGGCGGATGTGCAGGGGCAGTGCGCATTGTGACGTCATTGCTCCCTAGCTTTGGTGCTTGAGGCTGTGGTAGGCGGTAACCAAACTGAGCTGGTAGTGGGCGGTACCCAAATTGACCAGGCTGAGGGCGGAATCCAAATTGTGCAGGCTGCTGGGGTCTGAATCCGAACTGTCCAGGCTGCTGGGGTCTGAATCCGAACTGTCCAGGTTGTGGGCGGAAGCCCTGTGGACTTACCTGTGGCCCGAAGTTGGGTTTAAATCCAAACTGCGGTCTGCTTACTGCTTGGTGCTGTGCAGGCTGTCTAGGCGCTGGCGGCACATATAAATTTTGGTTTCCGGGAATTCCAAATTTAAATTGTGTGGGAATTGTTGGTTTAAAATTATTTTGAGTTTGAAGCGGCATTGAATTTTGGGGCCTATTCAGTAATTTTGAACGGAGGTTATATTGTTCGTGGAAATTAACTTCTTCTAAAACAATTTTCAAAGCGTCCTCAAGAGTCGCAGGATTTTTAAGTCTGACAATTCGAACCATGTTTTCCGGTAAATTGTATAAAAATATGTTAAGCGCGGTGTTGTCGTAAATTATTTTCTTTGCAATTCTCATTTCTGGAGTGTTGGTTTGGAAAACTTTGGAAAATAATATAGCGCGAACATCTTGAATTCGGCTACAAAAATCTAGGTAGGTCTCATTGCTTCGTATTTTTAATGACTCGAGTTCTATTGCGACACAACCTTCGCTACGAGGGTCTCCAAAGTGTTGCACAAGGACTTCTCGTAGGTTATCGTAATTTTCAAAATCGCTACGCTCACTGATAACAGCGGCGGCTTTTCCGGTTAATTTACTTGTGATGTATTGCATCAAAAACTCATTACGGGGCTGTGTGCCTTGGAGTTGACGCAATACATATTCGCATTTTCTCAAAAATAAATTTAGCAATTTTGTCTCGCCATTGAACTCGGGAATCAATGATAGTACTTCTTTAGGAATCTGAGCTTGTGGTAGAACGGGTAAAGGCAAAGGGCCTCTGTTTTCTTGAGCCATTTTAGTTAATTGTAAATAATCTGTTTACCTTATTATTATACACTTAATTAATTAATTCACTTAATCTACGAAATTTGTGTAGATTAAAAACAAATTAAATGCAAATTATAACAATAGATTTTATATCGTAATATTTTTTGGAAATTAGTAAACTATAAGTAAAGTAGTTTACTTAATTCTGTGCAGTTCTTGTCACAAAATACTTAATTACTTAACTATGCGCAGTTTTCGTCGCAATTACTTAATTATTGTGCAGTTTTCGTCACAAAATACTAAATTACTTAACTATGCGCAGTTTTCGTCGCAAATACTTAATTAATGTGCAGTTTTCGTCACAAATTACTTAACTATGCGCAGTTTTCGTCGCAAATACTTAATTAATTTACAAAAATCAGGGAAATGATGGGAAAGAAAGGAAGTAGAAGGATTTTACTTGTACTCACAGTCCAATCGCCATGTTTCTCTGTACTGCTCGAAGTAACGTATTTCTTTGGTTCGAGGATAGCTGGTTAACGGGTGCACTGACTCTAGGTTTTTCTAGGTAGGCCGTTAAAACTTTTTGCACTAGAGAATTCACTATTTGAGAAATATACTCCGCGATGACAACAGCCAGCTATCCTACCGGCTGCGCCAGTTAACTTTCGAGAGCGTTTATTAATCTTTTTAAAAATTACAATTAAAATTAATTCTAACTTATATTTAATGCACCGATGCTAGGCACGTCTTAATCCTAGTGAAGCTGATCTTAAACTTGTTTAAACCTACACCTTAAGTTCTAATGAAAGCTCGGGCTTATCTATGCTGACACTGCGTCTGGGCTGCGGAATGCAGTGGCGTGATATCGCGTGGGTGGTCGCAGTATAAACATAGAGGCTAGTTCGGGGAACGTAACGAGCTTGATGCTAACGTGAAACCGTCAATTTGTACACATTTTAATCTATCAGTAGTGAGCCAATGCTCTGATATCGCTAAAACATCACATTTAATGTCTTTCTGAAGTAAAACTTCTAGTTTTCTGGTTTTATTATCTGTAGATATGGATCTTATGTTTTGATGACATATCACAATAGGTTTATTAGTGCATACTTTGTCAATGCTCGTATGGAGCCGTACGGGAACACATAAGTTCTGGAGGGAGGTCCTGTCACACGGCGAAGGGCGCTGTGGAACAATCCGAGTCTTCGTTGAGTCAGGTGCATCGCGCGGCGATGCTACTGCGACTGGCCGCTTGCAGCCGAGGCCCGTGCACGAAAAACCCAACTGCTCACACGAACGCCCGCGGGCCACGAACTCGCTGCGCTTATCCGCTCGTAAAGACTTTCAGGGACGCCTATTATAAAACAAGCCAACTGGATTTTGTTCGCCTCTTTTCTACATAGTATTTGTCACATTTCGTCAGTTTGTTTAGATAACTAAGTAAGTTTTTTTCAGTAGTGTCAGGGTTGAACTGCCAGGCTTGTAAATATTTTAGTCGCTTCACGGTCTGTAGATCGTCGTCTGTTTTCGCAGTGCCACTTATTACTTGTCGTCGTTTAGAAGATTTATTGACTATTTTCGTCCAGTTATCGCTTGTGGGCTCGGTAGTGTCGCCATTATTTTTTACATTGTCCGTGGATTTTATGGCCCCACACGGTGTTGACACAGAAACAGCTGTGCGGTTGCAAGGCATCGTATTCGGCCGGGCTACCTCCGGCGTTTTAATTTGGTCACGTAATACTGACTGAGGTTTTCCAGCAGGCTTCTGTGTCGTCTGATTACCTTTTTTAGTCGCCGGCTGAACAGTGGTGGCGGCGACTTTAGTGGTGGTAGATTTTAAGCGTGCTTGGCGTATGGGCCGCTGTGTTTGCGCCGATTCTTGTTGTGATCATCATTGACATCATTTTGTGTTGATTGTGCGTCGCTGGGCGAGTGATAGTTAGAGTCAGCAAGTGGACGGAGTTCAGTATCGTACACATGATCATGGTCGCTGATGAGTTTGTCGATGTAGACGAGTTCCTCGACGAGCGCGGGGCGGAGCGCGGTGGGGTGCGCTAGCAGCCAGGCGGCGAGGCGCGCGGCGGGCGGGCGAGCCGCCGGCTCCCGCCGCCAGCACGCGCGCGTCAGCGCCCGCGTGCCCGCGCTGGCATCCCACGGCAGCTGCGGCTGGCCGCCCGCGAGCACGTGCCGCAGCACCACGGCCGGCGGCTGCACGCCGTACGGCCGCCGGCCCAGCGTCACCAGCTCGGACACCAGCACTCCAAGCGACCACACGTCCGACGCAGCCGAGGACACGCCCCGCGCCAGGCTCTCCGGGGCCATCCACAGCACGGGCACCATGCCGCGCCGGCTCATCTGGTACTCGTCGCAGTCGGTGCCGGTCGCGCGAGCGAGACCGAAGTCGCCCACTTTCAAACTGCGATTCTCATCCAGGAGACAGTTGGAGGCGCGCAAGTCTCGGTGCACGATCCCACGTTCGGCGAGGTATGCTAGCGCCGTCGCGGCTTCGCGGGCCAGCGCCGTCAGGGCTTTGACTGAAACGTGCACTTTTTCATCATCTGGGAAACAATTGGTCGTTACTGTGTTTTCCGGATGTTCTAGAAGACAGCGTCTTGCTTTTAAATACTTTGACAAATCACCAAAAAATGCGTGTTCCATTAGAAGTAAAGGCGGTCCGATTACACAAACTCCTACAAAACGTATAATATTTTCGTGATCAAGCTTTACTAAAGTACAGGCTTCTCTCAAAAACTCGCTTTCCTCTGCTGACGATGCGTCTTCTCGCAGTAATTTGACAGCTACAACAAGGTTTCGTCTGCCGTCCATCTCACGCAGTATGCCGTCATAGACTCGACCAAAACGTCCTGTGCCCAATTCTTGAAGCAGTTTTAGATCTGTTCGGTCTACGATGTGGTCGGCAAGAGCTTCAAAGACACGCTCACGACGTGTGAGTATTTGTTTAGTTAGCTCATGTTTCACCCGGACCTTATAACCGATGACTTTTTTACGTGACCAATATATAGCTATAATAGTGACAATAGTTCCAATGATTCCAAGAGTGAACCACAACACGTCGTAACAATTTGGATAAAAAGGGTCTCCGGAAGGTAAAATACAAGTTGAAGAGCCATCAGGCGGTGCATCTACCAGAGGGCAAGTTTCATCAGGCTGGCGCCACTCGCCCGCGCGCCACGTAGTAAGAACATTCGGCCTCAGCTCCGAGTCCCATTGCTGCACAAATATTATTGTATCCACATTATTTGGGGAATATTGATTTGCTAGATTTTTTATAGACTTTTCATAAACATCTTCGAAGCTGAAATAAAACAACATAATTATAAAATCTTATTTCGATTTCAACAAACTTAGTCAGGGGTGGACATCGCATTTGCTAGTTTTTTTTGTTCCCACACTTGGATAAAGGCGGCAGTTAAAATATATGTCTGAAAAAAAAACTGTAAGAAAAAAGGGGTTGCTATTCATAAAACAAAGATAAATTGACCAAGTGCAGTAAAGTCATAAACCCAAAACTTGAATCAAGTTATGACGTTCACGTGACGATACAAAACTAATTTGTTAAAACGCTTCCGAGATAAACAAAAGGACATGGAATTTAGGACCCTCGTAAATCTACAAAAGTACACCCGCATGCTGTGGCGCATGCTCCCCAGCATGCGCCACCATAAATTTTGAGAAAAAAACTATGGAAAAAAATATAGTTGGCTATTTCCTGGTACGACGGGGGTGAGTCCTGGTTTTTAGGGTTCCGTACCTCAAACGGAAAAAACGAAACCCTTATAGGATCACTTTGTTGTCCTTCTGTCCGTCTGTCCGTCTGTGTTTATGTCAAGACTCTTTATCTCAAGAACGCGTAAACATATCGAGTTGAAATTTAAACTGTATACGTATATCTATGGTCTCTTTCAGATTTGTAAAAGAAAAACTTCTCAGTTATCGTTTAAATAAGTTAGAGCCGTTCATGTCGTAAAAAACCGCATATTTCGACACTCGCAAAAATCAAAACCTACAGGGTACTTTCCGTTGACATAGAACTATGAAATTTGGCGAGAAGCATTGTCTCAGAGTACACATATAGGAATAAATTTGAAAACTTAACATTTTTATTTATATCACAAAAAATAGGGCCTCAAATTTTACAAAATATGGGTTCAAATTTAAGGTGAGTGAATCGTAAGGTCGTAAATCGTCATGTAAGGTATTTTATAAAAGAACTTCATTAGCACATCCTAAAACAGGTATTTAATTATTTTAGCTATGTGTAATTTTTCGATGTATAACGAGGAAAGTGAAAAAAAAAATTTTTTTGTAGATGGTTTTAGTATAGAGATTTTAACAACTTACTTCCCAATTTTGTGAAATTTTCTGGATTTGTTGGGGCTTTTGGTGATGCGAATCGACCTGATATCTTGGAAAGATGACGAGGACACTCTTCGACCAGTCGCACAAATCTTCAGTAGTTCCTAGTTTATGGGCATTGAAAGCTCAGTTACCTTAAATAGAGTCAGTGTGTTAGTATATTCTGTTAAAATAATGTTAGTGATAGTGTTAAGATTTAGATGCAGATAGTGAGGGTGACGAGTGCAGTGGGTGATTTGGTAATATACTCTTTACTATTCTAGATATTTTCATTACGGGGATATTAAAGATTATATCTCACGAAATTGTGTCTAATTTGGAAGGTCATTCACGATAACTTATTAACAATCTTATGGGGAGTATGTCAAGTGACCGCAGTGAATTGATATCATGAATACAAATTCTTTTAGAGATGTGAGTTTTAAAATAAAAGGGATAGTGGTTTATATTCGCTAAGGTAAGCGATATAGATACGAAAATGAACGTCGTACCACAAACAGGTTCGAATCCTGTTTTATTAATCTTCCATGTATTAAGGTAGTTTACCCGACAATTTCGTGAAGTAATCTTAAGATTTGTTCGAGAAATAAAGGCTGGAAAATTATAATTGGTTTGAATCCCAATTATTGTTGTATAAACACAAAGGACTCCACTTGAAATTCTTACGACTAGATATAGAGATGTGCCATAGCCATGTTATCATTTTACCTGAGCAACGTGTGAATTGCACCTGCACTGTAATTTATCCTACTATTTGACTGGGTATTGCGGCGTTTCGCCCCGCAAGCTGTTCGGCCCGCGGGGCGAATCGGACTCCGGGCCGTATTGAGATGATGTACTAATATGTAATACCAGCGGCAGAACGTGGATATAAGTTCGTGCACCTGCTTAGTATACATATAAACTATTGTGACTTGTGGACACCTTTGTACTTAATGGGGAGGTTGAAAGGCTTCATAGATCTACGAGAGAATATGGAAGAGTTTATATTAAAGTGTAGAGTTATATTTGCATTAGGCAATGTGTAAATAATTATTTTTTCTACACACACAACTCATTAATATTATCTAAATTTATTAATACATACAACCTGGCAAATAAAAATAACAAAAATATTAGATAGGTTACTTAGTTTTTAGTTTTTAACATATAAATGTATGTAAAGTAAAAAAAACCGGACAAGTGCGAGTCGGGCTTGCACATCGAGGGTACCGTACAAACACGTTGTTGAATAGTTAAAATCTTGTTTTAGCATTGCAAATGAAGTTTTTTAAAATGATACTTCACTCACTTTAAATTTGTTCAAGTCAGGAAATGGATTTTTATGTTTGCAATGAAACAACATCTCTCGAACGCATAGATACCTAGTACATCGTCAGCTTAGAGTATTAATTTATACTCTAAGATCGACGGAGAAAATTAATACCGCGGCTAACTTGACGCCAACGCCATCTAGTTTTGATATGAGTAAATACTGAGATTTAAACTGTTGCTTTAAGAATTGATTTTATAACTTATTTGATTTGATTGCTATTAAGTTTGATGTTTTATATTTATACAATTATACATTTACATATAAAGGAGATGTCCACAAGTGGTATATTATTCAGAATAAAATCTAACCAAGATGATATATACATCATTTGAAAGCTTGTTTTATAGGCTTCTGAAAAATATCTATTTTCGATATTTTCATCCCTGCATTTTTTTTAAATGTGAAAAATAGATTATATTAAAAATAATAATACAGCTTTTTATTTTTTCTAGTTTAACAATAATAAAGTGCTTCTTTAGTTATTTTACTTGCATTTGTAGCTGATTCTTCCACAATTATCTGATAATTTGCTAAAATTAAATTTTTTAGCCTACCAGTGTGACCAGTTAGTAGGGTCTAAGTGACAAAAAGACACTTAAGAAGTGTGTCTAATTGGTAAATATGCTTTATTTTAACAATTTGGAGATTACTTAATCAGGGTTGATACAGTAAAACTACCTATTCAGACAAATATATTTATTTATCCTAATAAATTCAAAATTAATTTAAAAAAAATTGCTGTGCTCTTTTTTGTTTTCAACTGATGTAATAGACTCAGAAAAATATGAGCTATCTCGAAATATAACGAGTGTTGTGGTTAGATTTTTTGATTATTATTATACCAGCCTCCATACATTTTGTGAACATGTCCTTTATATTTGAACTTATTTTCAGTTTAGACAGAATTTTGAACCAATTTTTTTGTGAATTTTGAGGCCCTATTTTTTGTGATGTAAATAAAAATGTACAGTTTTCAGATTTATTCCTATATGTCTACTCTGAGACAATGCTTCTTGCCAAATTTTATAGTTCTATGTCAACGGGAAGTACCCTGTAGGTTTTGATTTTTGTGAGTGCAAAATATGCGGTATTTTACGACATAAACGGCTCTTACTTTTTTATACGGTAACTGAGAAGTTTTTCTTTTACACAACTGCAAGAATTCATAGGTTTACGTATACAATTTAAATTTCAACTCGATATCTTTACGCGTTCCCGAGATAAAGAGTCTTGACATACACACAGACGGACAGACGGACAACAAAGTGATCCTATAAGGGTTCCGTTTTTTCCGTTTGAGGTACGGAACCCTAAAAACATTTAAGTATGTATATAAAAAAGGTGTAGGTACCTCTGAATCAAGTGTGTAGTGTGTATAATCCTCAACTACACCAAAACGGTCAAAAGACCAGTAGATAATTTGTACCCTGCCATACAGGCTCCTATGAAACCTAGTGCGAGGTTCAAGTATTCTAATGGTACTTTAACGTTATCTCAACTATGATTTTTATAAGGTTCACTGCTTGTTAGTAGTTAATAGGACCATACATTTAAAATTGATGTTGGAACAAATAAAGAAATTGATTTATTTATTATTCATTCATGAGGTTTTTTGTTTCTGGCATTTCGTTTTCCTCATAATAACATTTGATGCCGTAGCAACTGAAAATGCTGGTCGGTTCTGTATTATTTGTTATAAATATTTCATGTACCTAGATCACAAAACTAAATGATTTGATCTACCATGTGCTTGGTTTCATTAATTTAGTTTTAAGACCTTTACCTAATTATAAAGGGAGGATCAGAGATAACAAATGTCAGACGGCCTATTTGACTTTGACTAGTTATAATGGATTCCAATAGAATTAACAATAGGAGTTTAGGCATGTAGGCTCTGCTGATATCTGCCTAACTTATTCACTCGATACCTGATAATCATAAATACATTTCGATGACAGGAATACTGATTCATGAAATTAATCCTACTACGAAGTTTGACCTGAAGTAAAGACAGATGGTGAATCATCATTAGTTATCACTAGATCGAACTTTAACTACAAAGGAGTAGATAAGAGGTAAGCATATATACCTTACCTCTACACCTACCTATATACCTTACCTCTTATCTACTCCTATATATACATATAATATATATATCAATTCTTATTACCGTTTAAAAGGAACTTAGATAATAATAAATCGTAATAATAATAATTAGTAATAATTGACCCAAAGGCTCCTAAACTACTTAAAAACTGTAGTTAAGGAGCCGATGGCTTCTCATTAAAGTATAATACCATAAATACATTTGTTTATATTATGCCATTAATAGATCAAACATATATACACACAAGGCTTAGAGAGTAATGTTTGTTAAATATGAATAACGACAATAATAGAAAATAAAATTTATACACCTACTTAGAAAATTAATCAAATAACCCGCCCCTCATCGTTCCTGGTGCAAAGGTGCCCTTAACGCTTGCTGCATTGCCGCGTTGGATAGCGACGGACATAGATCAAACTAAAGAATTTACTTCATGGAACACCTTTACTCGTTAATTTTAAAGTATATTTTAGATAGTTTATTAGATATAGAAAGCAGAACCCAAGTGCAGCCTGGACGGGGATCTTCGAGAGTAAACAACGTAAGTGAATAAGTACACACGATTACTACTAAGAATATAGGGAAGCTTAGGGTGTAGGATATGTATACAATTATACATACACATGTATGTATATATGTATACATAACATGTATGTGCCTAAGGGCTTGTAGTGTTGGCGCAATGAGTATGACATGAGTACATTGAGCTGAAAAACAACTGTTCTATAACTTCAGTTACTAACTTTTATTGATGTCATCAGTACATGACCGTGGCGGGAAGCGGCAGACTTAGACGTTGTTAACACAAGTGTCCTCTCCAACCAATCCTTGATTTTCTTAGTTTGGCCAAACTAATCATACGGTTCTGTTAGAGATTGGATATAACTTATGGTACCTACTTGGGGAAGAACGCTATTGAGCGTTTTACAACAAAATCTGATATACGCTTTACAGCGTTAGGGTTGTTCCCCCTATAATTGGCCTATAGTCAAGCCAGTGAGCCCTGCGATTAGAAACCCTCACGATGTCGATCCGGTCTGGTTTCTAATGGGTGGACACAGTCATATGGTCCACACGGGAGTGACTACACCAAGCCACGCCGTCCTAACACTTACTATGACAGACCTGTACTTAAGCGAATAATGCACAAGCAACAAAATAAAACATAATGAATTTAATCCTAAATTCTTGATATTTAACCCTAAAAGCCAGACGTACATAAAATCGAAATTTGGCTATATCTTTTTAATAAGCGAAGTTAGAGTTTCACGCTTTTTAACCATCTCGGAAAGTGGGGGAAAGCTGTCGTATGGTGCATGAATCTTTAAGATATGTCCCGTCATTTTAGAGTTATTTGAGCGTTGTACGCCTCCGCGACGTATGTTTAGGCTTTGCGTAACTTTTAACTAGATTGTCCAATATTCTTCGTTTAGCGTATTTTTTTACTTATAACTTGAGTATGTTTTAGATATCGATGTGTCACAGTTTAGGTAATTAATGTGTCGTAGCCAGATTTTAGCAATTTTCACAATGAAAGATAAAAAAATTAATAAAAAGAGTCAGCTCTTGAAAATGTGATTACTAGGCTCTCCACAACGTTTAAATCAAAGACAGTTATGGTAAGTTTGGCAATAATAATCATCTATAACGAATACCCGCTTTTGTATAAAAAGCTGACTCAAATACACAGCCAATAACTGGCACAAACTATTTTTTTTTGTACTTTGATGAAGTGTGGTGACTACCCACACTAACAGAGGTACAATGACGGTATTCTATGGCATCTTGAACATGTCTTTGGTAAATTCTGTTATAATTTATATCCAAAATATGCTTGCGAGTGAAAAAAATCATTTCATTAAAGAAAATTTATAAAACATATCATCAAAAGTTAAGTCTAGCCCTGGGTGGAACAAAGGCATGATGTCTTGATTTCATAGAGAATTTAATGAAAAAAAATATCGAAATTCTTAAAAAAATTAATGATCTAATTAATATATTTTATTTTGGAAACTTCGAGTCCAAAAACATAAAAATGGTATGCTTATTACTCTTATAAAAAGAAAACAGGGTCAAAATCTGTCCTCTATGTACTAGAAGAATGCATGAAGTTTATGTCTCAGTAGATCTATCTAAAACTATAGCTAATCATCGAAATTTTACTTGTACAGATTGTTGCAATAATAAGCAAACAAAATTAAAATATATTTGATAATTTCATATAAATAAGTATTATTACCCTTATTTTTTGCGATGACGTCATTTCGGTCAAAATTAATCTACATATTGTTTGTTGCTATAATTAACCACTATAATTATTTTTTCCACTGATAAATTATTTTTTTATCATTAGTTTACCCAATCCTAAACATTTTTTCAAAATTGTTTAATAAATAAAAGTATTTTAGTCTTAAAAAAATAATTTAAATATGTACGTTTCTGAGACGTATGTTTAGGCTTTACGTACATCTAAAATAGATTATGCTTCTAGGGCTAGGTAGGTAGGTGAGTTAAAGCTTAGGAGCAATGGTAAGGTGATTCCTCCGGTTCATTCGGTCCAATGTACTGATGTAGTTATGCTAACAATCAAAAATATCTGTTGATACGCAATACTCATTCTCTCCTCCACGACAAGATTCCTGAAGCTGTTAGAAGTTAGTCGAAACTCATATACACAGCTAAAAGACGATCACGACTAGGACATGATTGTACCATGACAGTACCCAAAGGAGGCGACAAAATGCTCTGATGTGCCGTTGAGAGTTACAAGAGTACCTTAAGCCATTAGTGCTTGTGATTTTACGGTAACTTTTAAGTATTTATCAAAACAAATCAAAGAATTTCTCATGCAAGCTTATGTATAAAGTTGCATGTAATCGTCATTTGGACAATCGAGTTTTGTGTTCGTGATTAAGTACTATTTCAATGTTTTAACTCAGGACTACACTACTACTACTACCACTAGTCGTCAAGATGTACTAAAGATATAATTAATTATTCCGCTAGGGTAAAGTACTTGTTTTTTAAATGTACTGTGAAATAAAAAAATCAGATTCATCTACTTACAAAAGTCTTAAATAACTTGGTTGATTCAAGTGACATAGTATTTCTAAAAGAGGAGCAGCATATAGAGGCCATGCACGTTTTTTCCATCTATCATTCAATTTTATGTGTATGTTTTTGCAATTTTTTTCATTTCTATAACTCGTCGTTGTATATATTTTTTTTCCTTCACTATTTATTTTCTTCACGTTTTCACCACGCCAAGAAAATGATACAGATACGGGTTTAGTAGTAGACGTAAAACTGTCGCTTGCATTATATTCGCGAACTATCCATGCGTAACCATTAGTGTAAGTCATGTTAAGTTCATTTGCAGCTCTCAACACCGCGGCGGCCAAAATGTTTCCGGTATTTATAAGTACCACTCGTGAGTCAGCTTTGAGTAACTCTTTGAGCGCGCCTTGTATATCAGTTGTTGATGCGATATTCAAGTCTCGTACGTTTAGCTCCGTAGCAGAGGTTCGCAATACAGTTCGGACTTCTACAGCAATATTTGACAAATCTGAAATGATAGCTAGACGACGCCACCTGCAGTCTGTCAAAAGGCGCCGAAGTGCCAGTACCAGGTGTTCCACGCTGCCAGCAAACGCGTGTATCTTTGGGTGTGCCGCTATATCAAGACTGGTCAAATCATAAATAAAGAGCGGTACTTCAAAAATATCATGTAATGGAGCTGCAAGAACGGCTAAATCATGTTTTACAATCACACTCATTACATTTGATTTTTGGTTTTTCCAGGTGTCAATCTTATTGGTTAACCAATTTGTTTTAGCACAGTCTATGAAATTCACCTGAATAAATAATTTATAATACTCAATTCCCTCAGCTCTAAAATGTGTCAGTAGATCATCATGATTTAATAAGTGTATCATATACAAGTACTCAGTCAAGTCTAATATTTCACTTTTGCAAATAATCAAAACCAATCTCTTATGTTCTGGTTTTAATAAAAGATTTCTTTGCCAATGCAATAATTCCTCTCGTCTTTTTCTATATCCTGCAAATTTTAATAACCAACGAATAGCGGCTTCTTCCATGTTTTTACACTATACAAGTAATTTAGACTGGGAAAGAAATTAATATAATTATCATCTTCATAACGGTTTGTATTGATCTTCTTAAACGCCACTAGGCCGAGGCTAGATTTCATGGGTTCCCCTCCTGGGACTGTTGGTATCTCAATTAGCCGTACGTATTTATCATCGATACATTTTTGATATGTATCCATAATAAGAATGGACTCGTTAGGAAGCGCCGTAAAATAAGGATCACTGGAATATTTAACCAAGAAATTGTGTCGTAAGAACGTAGTTTTGATGAATTCAGTAGAGACGTCGTAATTTATTCGATCTGCTAAGATTATTAATTTACCACTGAAAATAAAAAATCATGATTTATTAACCTTCCTATACTCGCGTCAAATTTTGTAACACCTATACCCGCGCACGGTGTCACAGACCGTAACTTTGGGTCCCATTTTTTTTTATTATTAGCAGTATAAGCTACATAGGTATATTTTTTTCCTGTAGCCATATAATTTAACTACAAAATAAACTTAGTTAATCGTACTATTAATTTATTATTGTAATGTCTATCAGACTTCGCGTGACAGCCTTCAAAAATATCAAACTTTTGTTCAAGTGTAGAAAAAACTGACTAAAATCTGTACTCAGTAAAAATCATCTTAGTACCTTATTAGTTGAGACTCGAGATGTAGCTATCAAGATTTTAGACCATAAAATGCCAATTAATGTATAATCAATACAAACATTTCATACACATTTTTTGTTGCACTTATACTCGCGTCGGTCTCACGGACCGATTGGCGCCAAATACACCCACACGCCGTACTTGCACAAACTCGCTCAGCGTACTGAAGTAAAGCTATCAACAAATGAGGCAGCTAGCAAAAAGCTCAAAGACGGTGCATTGTTTGAATATAAAATAAATGCGAAATAATATTTCGTCGGTCTCACAGACCAACGCGCGAGTATAGGAAGGTTAAGTACAAAAAAGAAACCGAATGTAAAAAGTGTTAGTTTGACAATGATGTGCAGTGGTAATAATTATAGTCTCATACTCACTTCTGTGATAGAAAATTGCATTGTTTGCGTTTGTCTGAGTCTTCATAAAAATACGTAGCAGAAGATCCATTAGATCGTCGTAAGTGGGAAAGAAAGATTTGGTTCGTGATTTTACAAGGCATGCTCGATGGAGTTTTCGCCAGAATGTTCACTTTTCGTAACTCGCTGACACTAAAACAAAAATTATTGTAAGACGACTTAACGACGAATAAAAAAAAAAAAAAACATGTTACGAAATAGCCGCTCGCCCCGGCTTCGCCCGGGTATGACTGGTTAAAAAAGACATATATATATAACATACATTTCGTATAGGTATGCTAATGTAACATAAAAATGCGCTAAAATAACTGTGCACATGTCTGTGACGCTACTTGGTTACATGGTGGGTATGTAAGCACAGCACAACACTTATAAAATATATATATGGTATGTAAGCACAGCACAACACTTATAAAATATATATATATATATATATTTTATAAGTGTTGTGCTGTGCTTACATACCCACCATGTAACCAAGTAGCGTCACAGACATGTGCACAGTTATTTTAGCGCATTTTTATGTTACATTAGCATACCTATACGAAAATATTTTCGCCATGGAACACCCACTACTTAACATAGGGCTCCCTAATTAGATCTTGAATAACACCGAAAAAACCATTGCAAGATGTTTTCATCCAGCTTCCATCTATGTATCCACCAAAAATGAGGTTCTTAATTAGACTGTATTTCATTTAGTATGTATGCTGTGCGATCATTCTGTCAATTATAAATCAATTTTGAGTCTCAATAAAGAGTTGTTCTCTTGAAATGAACCAACCTATTATAATGTCTATTGCTAGACATACCGGACGATCCGACAGGATGGGTTGAAAGCTACTCGTAGGTACCTGAATCGCGTGTGTACCCGTAGTCTTAATCTGTTCAACTATTAACATAAAAAAGACAGTACTGACCATCTAAATAAAAGTAACTTCGTATGTGTCGGGGAGCTATACATTATCTATAGCCCTGGTTTCACAGTTTTTAATCGCATTTTAAACTATATATAACGGGACTAAACTCACGTGTAGGGATAGTCGTAACGACTATAGTTTCGGTCGCATTCGGCGACCTTTCTCAAGTTGGCGAGTGCTAGCACGCGGAGCCGTCTCGCAATGCACTGCGGCCTGCGGCGCGTAGCGCTCGCGATGACAGCGGTTGCGGTGGTGGGGCGGGGGCGGGTAGAGAGGATTGTTGTGTCGGCGCGCACTGAAGATCCTCTTCGTCGGTATCCTGGTATACGTCGGGGATACTCCAGCACACTGAGCTCACTATGTCTCCACCAGTTCCACGGTTAAGTCTCTTGGTTCCTTGAAGACACGGTTTCCACGTCGGTGGCAGTATCCATCCCCCGTCTCTATTGAAGTTAGGGCGTCTGCTAATCTCGATAGCCTCCCTAACTTTACGGGGTACGAAAAACTTCTCTCGCGCTAGCACCTTCGCTCTGTCAAATCTGATGAAGTGCTGCGCATCGGAATCGAGTGCGTGTTCTACCACCGCGGAACCGTTCCTATCCATGTTCTTCATGGAACGTATATGCTCCGTGAGCCTGGTAGAAACATTTCTTCTTGTCTCTCCGACGTAACACTTCCCGCAATCGCACGGGATCATGTAGACACCGGGGACACCCAAAGGGTCTCTATCCTTAGGAGAACGTAGCAATTGTCTTAGTTGTCCCGGAGGACGGAAGATGGTTTTAATGCTATACCTTCGGCGTAATAAACTCCCAATTCTGTCCGTCACTCCTCTAATATATGGCAAATAAGTTGCTACTCTCTCAACCGATAACGGACGTGTCCTCGGAGAAGCGTTTGCCAACCGCCAGCTCTGTTTCCACTTGTAACCATTACTGCTCAGCACACTTTTAATATGTTCGAGCTCAGTATCCAGGTATTCAAAATTACACAATTTTAGTGCTCTATTTATCAATGTCCGTGGTACCGAGGTCAAGTGCGCTGGATGGTGGTGCGAATCTGCGCTCAGGTATCTATCCGTGTGTGTTGGTTTACGGTATACCGTGTGGGAAAGTCGGCCGTTAGAGTCTCGTTTCACCAACACATCTAGAAAGGGTAGAGCTCCGTTGCGTTCACGTTCTACCGTTACAGTAATGTTCGCATGTACGCTGTTCAGATGCGACAGTAGCGGATCTATTCCGTCTTTCTGTACTATGGCAAACACATCGTCCACATAACGCCACCAGTGTCTCGGTTTATATGAAGTGGTTAACAAGGCAGCTTCTTCAAACCACTCCATAAAGATGTTCGCTGCCACTGGAGCCAAAGGAGAACCCATCGCAACTCCGTCAATCTGTAGAAAGTAGTCCCCCTTCCATACCAAGTATCCACTTGACAGAACGAATCTTATTAAAACCAGGTACTCAATAGGTATGTCGACATGCTGTAATAAACCAGCTATTATGTCTATTGTATCCTCTATCGGTACATTCGTGAACAAAGACACGACGTCAAAACTAACCATCTCCTCACCTTCATCCAGTCGTACTCCTTCAAGCATCTGAACAAAATGTGACGAATCTTTCACATAACTAGTTGTCTTGCCTGTAAACGGAAGGAGCATATCTGATAGAAACCGCGCGGTTTTATATGTCGGCGAGTCTATCTGGCTTACAATAGGACGAAGGGGCCAATCTGGTTTGTGGATTTTCGGTAAGCCGTAAATTTTTGGGGAAGTCGGGTTTAGTGGTCTTAAACTTTCATACAGATCCTCCGGTAAAGTCTTTAAGATTTTATTAAGATTGTTTGTAACACGATTTGTAGGGTTATAATTTACCTTTTTATACGTGTTCTCGTCTTCTACCAATTTTGTCATCTTTTGTTCATAGGCAGAAGTATCTACAATCACGGCAGCATTACCTTTGTCTGCCGGCAAGACTAGCAGGTCCGGGTTACGACGTAAAGAGTCTAAGGCATCCAATTCTGACCTGGAGATATTGGGTTTAGGCAACTTACTATTTCTTAGTATCACGGCTACATCTTGCCTCAGACACTCAGCATCCCGTGCATTTATTTTATTTCGCACAATTGTGTCTTCAATACTAGTGATAACAGATTCTACCGGCATTTTCTTCGGTGTAGGTGCAAAATTCAGACCTCTAGCTAAAGCTGTGATCGTTTCACCTGATAAGTCCTGCGAAGATAAATTCACCACGGCCCTGTCTGTAAAGTCGCTTTTTTGTACGATGGCATTTTGCTGACTCTTTTGTAACAGGCGCTTCAACTTAGACTCGTGTACCTTTTCCGTCTTCTGTTTAGCGATATCAGCCCTGCTAAATGTCATCGCATCCAAAAATAAATTTATTACGCCGAAGGTATAGCATTAAAACCATCTTCCGTCCTCCGGGACAACTAAGACAATTGCTACGTTCTCCTAAGGATAGAGACCCTTTGGGTGTCCCCGGTGTCTACATGATCCCGTGCGATTGCGGGAAGTGTTACGTCGGAGAGACAAGAAGAAATGTTTCTACCAGGCTCACGGAGCATATACGTTCCATGAAGAACATGGATAGGAACGGTTCCGCGGTGGTAGAACACGCACTCGATTCCGATGCGCAGCACTTCATCAGATTTGACAGAGCGAAGGTGCTAGCGCGAGAGAAGTTTTTCGTACCCCGTAAAGTTAGGGAGGCTATCGAGATTAGCAGACGCCCTAACTTCAATAGAGACGGGGGATGGATACTGCCACCGACGTGGAAACCGTGTCTTCAAGGAACCAAGAGACTTAACCGTGGAACTGGTGGAGACATAGTGAGCTCAGTGTGCTGGAGTATCCCCGACGTATACCAGGATACCGACGAAGAGGATCTTCAGTGCGCGCCGACACAACAATCCTCTCTACCCGCCCCCGCCCCACCACCGCAACCGCTGTCATCGCGAGCGCTACGCGCCGCAGCCCGCAGTGCATTGCGAGACGGCTCCGCGTGCTAGCACTCGCCAACTTGAGAAAGGTCGCCGAATGCGACCGAAACTATAGTCGTTACGACTATCCCTACACGTGAGTTTAGTCCCGTTATATATAGTTTAAAATGTGTGAAAACCACGTAAATTTTCACAGTTTTTAATCGGTTAGAATATTAGAAACCCACAGTCCATCTACATTCAATAGGCAGCGGCACGTAAGTGTAGCGCTGAGGGTACTGTGGAGGGGATGGCTGCGCATGTCGACCGCCATACTAAACTCATGAGCAACCATCCCCTCCACACTTCTCTCAGCGCTACACTTATATGCTGCGACCTGTACCTACGTAAGTTATTGTTGTATTTGATCGTTTCTTCATTTGAGAACTTTGTAAAATGTTGGCCATCAGTTCTACTTCTACGAATTGGCTAATAGGCTTTAATCCAGTGTTACATAAATCGGCGCACTAATAGAGATGGTAAATAGCCGTGGTGGTCTAGTGGTAGTAACACCTATCCTACAATCGTGAGGTGGTGGATTCTAATCCCGATCCCGTATCGATGAGTTTCTTTAGAACATATGTACGGAATTTCACATCACTGGCTTTTCCGTGAAGGAAAAAGGAACCCGGATACTTAAGTAGCTACCTATTTACTTCCGAAGAAATAACTCGATAACGTATATGAATCCACCAACCCGCACTGGGCCACCGTGAAGGATATGGCCCAATCACCCTTCGTAAGTAAACCTATGTTCTGCAGTGGACGATTAAAGAAGGCTGGTATAGAAACAGATACTTTCAGGAATAGCGGTGATTATACAAGCACAACGCGACAGCGTTTATTTTTTACTAGTTTTTACCTGTGGCTTCGCCCGCGTTGTCTTAGTACATAGGTATTTGATTAAAAAGTAAATAGCCAGCCATTTGGCCTGTTTTGTCGTATTACTTGCAAGAATGACAACGTGTACGTGTTGAAGATACATTCTCTTCTTGGTGCGTTACTAGTGCTGGCTTCCCTCAAGGTGGTGTTCTTTCTCCTCTTTTATTTGCTATCTTCATAAATTCTATAACCTCTCATATCACTTCTCTCTACCATCTCTATGCTGACGATCTGCAAGTTTACTCTCAGACTTCAATTTATCGCTTCGACAAGGCTGTCACCGCTATCAATGATGACCGCCGTATCGAATGTTAGAGTCGATCTCAAGGGCTCACTATCAATCCCAGCAATACTCAGGCAATCCTCATCGGTAGCTCCAGGATGATTGCACGCATTGATCACACCTCTCATAACAAAGTTGTATTCAGCGGTATTACGATACCTTTTAGTACTGAGGTCAAAAATCTTGGTATTATTTCGATAGCTCCTTTTCTTGGAATCCTCAAATTCAATCTGTTAAGCGTAAGCTGTACGCTTCTTCTGCATTAATAAGAATCTGCTATTTCCTTCCCACTGCCACCAAAGCTGCGTAAGCACAATCTCTTCTTCTCCCTATTTTGAACTACGCCGACGCTTGCTATCTCGACTTATCCCAGGAGCAATTTGTCAAGCTTGAGCGCCTTCAAAATCTTTGCATACGATTTATTTTCGGTCTTCGGAAATATGATCACATTACTTAATTCCGTAACAAGCTTAAGTGGCTCCCTATCCGTCTTCGCCGTGATACCCATATACTTTCCTTTCTCTACAACGTTCTCTTTAAGCTTAAATACGAAGGAGAAGAATCTCCTTCGTATTTAAGCTCACGCTTCACTTTTCTCTGTGACACTCACTCTGTCAATCTTAGGTCTTCTAGCAATCTTCTTCTATCAACACCAACTCACAATACGTCTTTTACGATTCTTTTTTCTATGTCCGAGCTGTGGCTCTCTGGAATGACCTTCCAGTGACCATCAGGCGTGCGCAGAGCGTTGAATCTTTCAAAACTCAAGACAAGGAATACTATCTTGCTAAGCAGTTTTAAAAACTGATATTACACTCACTTACGTTTTAACTATCTGTATTTATTTATGTATGTATGTAAGTAGGTTTATTTTTATTGTATGTATTATGAGAGTATTTGTGTATGCCTATTATTATGAAGTGTATTTTATTGTTTTTGGATAATTATAGCTTCACTTTATTCATTTATGTTTACAACACCGTCCATGTCAATTACATGTTTCCACATTGTAGAGGTTGTCTGGAAGAAATCGCTTTTAGCGATAAGACCGCCTTTCGTACCATTCTTCTGTCGTTATTTCTTCTTCTGTTATGTTTTACTACTTGTGGTGTCAATAAAGTGTTCTTGTATTGTATTAAATTGTAACTCATTTTCCCGAGAGATCATCGCCCAAAACCGTTCACCCAGTCAAAAGTGATCGAGACACTTGTAAAGCTTTCAGAAGTTGTCTGACCTCAGGCAGAGGAAAAAATGGCACACAAGAGTGATACACGTAGTGCAAATTTAGATGACAGGCATGTTCTATAATGCTATTATACTCATCATTTGACTAACTTTTACTATGGTACCAACTCCGTAATTTCCCCCGGTAATTTTCGCTTTTTAGAATATCCCATAGTAAAGTAAGTATATTGACACGTATGTACCCTAAGTTTAAGACTATTGTCTCACAAAATAAAAACCATTTTGCCCTATTTTAGGGTGAATCGTTTTCTTAATTCTATTCTAGATACTTCACTACATTATTAAAATAAGCGCATTCAAGTTATTTTTTACGCTTATCCAAGATTACGATTGGTCTAGCGGACAAGGAAACCGGGACTTTTCCCAGGACATCAATAATTTATTAGTTATAATTATTTTTTGCATAAAATAGCATGACTGACTACACCCGTGTACAGAATAATTACATATTATAAAACAAAGTCGCTTTCCGCTGTCTGTCTCCATGTATGCTAATATCTTTAAAACTACGCAACGGATTTAAATGCAGTTTGTTTTATTACATAGAATAATTCAAGAAAAATGTTTATATGTATAATACACCTGTCCTGTCCAGTGCGTAGCTGGGGCGCATCGCTAGAACGCAAATATTATGCACGGGTCGATGTAACATTTTTTACATTATTGTTGATTTATCAAAAATGGCTCAGCCGATTTCGATAAAATTTAAATGGGACCAATTTCAAAGTATACTGTTTCCAATAAAAAAGAATTATTGAAATCGGAATACTATGAAAAAAGTTATGCGTGGTTATACATAAAAAAAAATATATACAGTTCGAATTGTATACCTCCTCCGGTATTCGTCGGTCAAAAATGGTGGGTTATTTTGAAACAAAATTACATTGATTTTCGAGCAGTCTTTAATATTTAAAAAAAAAATGATATCCTGAAGGACCCACTCACATTTTCCGGGATAGCAGTACCCTATGTTGTAATTGTCTACATATGGTTTAAGATATTTATTTTCTCAAAGAATTACATAAAATTCACTTATGAGAGAAAATACAAACTAGATTAGTGCTAGATTAAATAACAGGTGTGAACACAACTTATTATTCTACAAAACTATTGGGCTAAACTATATTACATCTACTACATACCCGTTTTCATTCGTAACCTTTCATCTCGTTGGCTATAATCGATGCTTTTTTCACCAAATTTGGGACGTATCTGACCCCTTAGAACTTAGTTAAGGAAAATTCGGAAAAACAGGACATACCTTATTTTTTATTTAGTCTCAAAAGCATCTATCTAGTTGGACGTCTCAGGCCCAAATCCGTTCTGACAGCTAACGCCCACGCCCCGCTTCAAATTTTTCGCGCGCGGTTGCGTAATATCCGTCCCGCTAAAAACGTCTGTCAAAAGGAACAATAGACAAGCTACGTTCTAATAAAAAATACCGTGACATTCTTTGGTTCAAGTCTTACCTTAATACTTAAAAAAATGGTAAACAGCAACACGGAGCCGCCAATGGCTGGATCGGCCATCCCCGACTTTAGAGCACAATATTTCAATCACATCACAACTAACACTGTAAATTACATACATCAGTCAATAGGAAACGTCTTCGGCAATGTTTTTATATATAACACTGTATTATTTAGTTAAAGTTTACCACATATTTTAGCACAAAATCGCTGCACACAATGCCGCTGGAACCGGACCGGTGTGACTGGCGCCGTTTCTAAAATGGCTGCCGAACCATTCGAAAAGGGGAATGACCTGTTATGCACTCTCAGGCCATCTACGGTTCATTCTGAATATTAAATACTAGCGTTTTAACAAAAAGAAACTCTAACCTTAAGGTTTAAAGCTGATTTTTGAAAACTCGCATCTAAGGCAGTCAAGTGACCATCGACGTTTGGGTGGAAAATGTTTTTGATCATCGTAGTGCCCTTGGACGTCCAACTGGTCATGTCAATTGGTACAGGGAATTAAAAGTTACATGCAAACGAAAAGGGCCCGTTTTATCCCATAAGGGCTCGATTTTTCAAAATTTTAATCCTTAGTGCTTCATTGTGTCGTACAATGTACGTATATTCCAAATTTCAAGTTTATATCATCAGCGGTTGGTCATTTAGGGATTTAAATTTTCCGGGATAGTAATAGTTTCAGTAAAACATGTCGTGTGCTTCCTACATGCCCGTTTTTATCCGTAACCGTTCAGCTCGTTGGTTGTAATTGACGCTTTTTTCACCATCTTTGGGACCTTGTTTGACCCTTTAGATAAGCAAAATTCGGAAAAACAGGAAGAAACGTATTTTTTTATTTTGTCTGTAAAGCATGCCTACAATGTTTTAAGTTATTCGGTACAGGGAATAAAAAGTTAGTTACAAACGAAAAGGGCCCGTTTTACCCCTTTAGAGATCGATTTTTCAAAATTTTCGTCCTAGTGCTCCATTACGTTGTTCAATGTTTTAAATTTCAAGTTTATATCTTAAGTGGTTTTGGGTTGCAGGCTGTCTGTCAGTCAGTCACTCAGGGAAGCCTTTCATAAAATAGATTTCTATTACTTATTAAATTCGTAATATCTGTTGAACAGCTGATTCGAACAATTTAATAAGTAATCTATATGAATTGAAACAAAATGATTCATTTGTAGAAAGATTAAAACTGAAGTAGGAATAACATGGTCTAATTTTGGTCGGTATTTCCATTAACTTTTAAAATGTAATAAGTGGTTATTGTGACAACAATAATAGTTAGACATATGGTATTCGAAAGGTTTTTTGTAGATATTAATATGTTCTTTAATATTCTAGAACATACTTTTGTTCTATTATAAAAAGTGTCCGCAGCGTATGCAACGAAAGACGTTTTAGGGCAATTTTTAGGGTTCCGTACCTCAAACGGAAAAAACGGAACCCTTATAGGATCACTTTATTGTCCGTCTGTCCGTCTGTTCGTCTGTTCGTCTGTTCGTCTGTCCGTCTCTCCGTCTGTCCGTCTGTGTCAAGACTCATTATCTCGGAAATGCGTAAAGATATCGAGTTGAAATTTAAACTATATACGTAAACCTATGAATTCTTGCAGTTGTGTAAAAGAAAAGCTTCTCAGTTGCCGTATAAAAAAGTTAAAGCCGTTTATATCGTAAAAAACCGCATATTTTGCACTCTTTTCTTCTTTAGCCTTTCGCTATCCACTTTTGGACATAGGCCTCTCCCAATTTACGCCATGCTTCACGGTCTGCTGCCCTTGCGATCCAATTCCGTCCAGCATGTTTTCGCACGTCATCTACCCATCGCTGTGGCGGGCGGCCTGGTGGTCTGGTATTCGCCCACGGTCTCCACTCAACCAAGCGTCTAGTCCAACGATGGCTTTCCATCCGAGCTATATGTCCTGCCCAACTCCATTTCTTCCCAGCAATTACTTCAACCACATCTCTCAGTTTCGTTTTCCGCCTAATCCATTCATTTCTTTTACGGTCGCGCAAGGTGATTCCGAGCATAGCTCTCTCCATTGCTCTTTGCGCCACTCTGAATTTTTCAGCTGATCTCTGAGTGAGTGACATGGTTTCCGCACCGTACGTGAACACCGGCTCAATGCTCTCCTGAAATACCTTTGCTTTAAGCTTCATGGGTAGCTTTCCGCGCAATATTTGCTTATTAGCTCCAAACGCTGCCCAAGCTTGGGATATCCTTCGTTCCACCTCTGCTGTCTGATTCCCAAAACCAAGTGTAAGTTTAATTTTGCACTCACAAAAATCAAAACCTACAGGATACTTCCTGTTGACATAGAACTATGAAATTTGGCGAGAAGCATTGTCTCAGAGTACACATATAGGAATAAATCTGAAAATTGTACATTTTTATTTACATCACAAAAAATAGGGCCTCAAAATTCACAAACAAATTGATTCAAAATTCTGTCTAAACTAAAAATATGTTCAAATAAAAATTTATATGTTAATGTATAATTGTATAAATATAAAATACATCAAACTTAATAGCAATCAAATCAAATAAGTTATGAAATCAATTCTTAAAGCAACAGTTTAAATCTCAGTATTTATTCATATCGAAACTAGATGGCGCTGGCGTCAAGTTAGCCCGCGGTATTAACTTTCTCCGTCGATGTACGAGGTGTCTATGCGTTCCGGAGATGTGGTTTGATTGCAAATATATAAATCCATTTCCTGACTCGAACGAATTCAAAGTGAGTGGAATATCATTTAAAAGAACTTCATTTGCACGTCATGCTAAAACAGGTTTATAATTATTTAACAACGTGTTTGTCCGGAACCCTCGATATGCGAGCCTGACTCGCACTTGTTCGGTTTTTTACACCATGGGTTACGTTACTTAAGTTTTAGTCAGGATCCGTAATTTTTTTCTTGCAATAAATATAACCTATGTTACTCAACGGGATTGTAACTTTCCAATGGTGAATTTTTTTTTTATTCGGCACAGGCACAGTAGTTTTCGAGTTTAGTCCCTAGATCTTGGGTACGTGCCGTAGTTCAACGTGGCAGTAAGTGTTAGCCCCAGAATCAATGAACTTATCTATTGAAAGATTTAATACTTTCCGAGTTTTAATACTTACAAAGGTGTAACTGTAGTTGTATTAGCAAAAGTAATTGAACTTGTAGAGTTGTAACTGTCCACTTTGATTACACCCGAGTAGTAGCCAGCAGTAGCCAGAACAATCCGCAGAAGTTCAGCAGCCGCGCGCCCCAACTCATCTCGCCACAACAACGTTAGACTGACAGCCTGCTCTTCATAAGGATATGTTTCATTTGAAAATCCTTGTTTCAGCGGTGTAATACTATCTAAAACATGTATCATATTATAATTACTACATATTATAGCTAATAAGTATATATTCCTAGAAAGTTAATACTAGTTCTTACGCACAAGCCCGATTGCTTAACAGCTGTTGACAATAATATTTTTTTTGTTGAATAACAAGGTAAATGATTATTAAAAGAAAATGTTGGGTTTCAATCGTAACAGTTCAAATAATAAATAAAGAAATCTTATGTCTGTAGATTACTTTCTACAATCCCTAGTACCGCTAGTACCGTTAAATAGTCAGTATTTACCACGGTCAAGTTACAAGAAAAATAATAATAAAATAAGTTTAATATTCCCATACAAAATGTTCTAGTTGTCTAACTGGCTGTAGGTATTTGATCGTTGATGACGCTAAACGCCTTGAAGATGATAATATGAAGTGTTCATCAAGTCAGCTAGTGCTCGTGCCTACTGCACTAACGTCAAAAATCTGTACCTAAGATGTCGCGTTTTGTGCTATTCCGTACCTTTTAGAGATAGAATTTCCAAAACGATGAGGTGTGTTTTGTAAACATCATAATAATATGACCATTTATTTCTCCATGCACATGCATACCAGCCTTCTTGGTTTTTAGTCACGTTGCTTAAAATCAGTTTATACGATGTGTTATTACTACCCTGAAAATAATAATTACAATATAATTTTAAAATTAAATGATCGTGAAAGATATCTACCGCGTTGCGACTAAACAGATTATAGAGTTATGCCTATATTTATAAGTATGAGTTTACAAGTATATTTTTGGAACATGGTATATACATTCTATTACATATGCTTACACAGCTCTAAAGTCATATAGGCCCGTAGGGTTTCTTCCGGTGCTAGGTAAAATCTTCGAAAAGATGTTGATTGTTTTACTATTGGCGAAAAGCTGACATTCAACGCTCACACCGCAAACGTTTGTCGTAAGGCTATTAACTTTTACAAACAACTCTCAAGAGCTGCAAAAGTTAGTTGGGAACTGCAACCAGAAGTTATTAAAACCATTTACATGGCAGTGGTTGAGCCAACCATCTTGTATTCAGCCAGTGCCTGGACAACTAATAAAATAGGGATCAGAAAGCAACTCCAAACAGTTCAACGTGGATTTGCGTTAAAGATAACAAAATCGTACCGAACAGTCTCGCTCCACTCGTCGCTATTACTCGCCGGGCTGCTTCAAGAGTCCAGGAAGCAGCCTTGCTTTATGAAATAAAAAAAGGTTACTCCCAGCGAATAATAGGAGATCATGAGATAGAGCGACCGGTATCCTACGTATACTGAAACAACATCACGCGCAACAAACCGAACTAAAGTACACGTGCTTGGCAGACGGAGCAGCATTGGAACAGCAACTATAACAACGAACTTAATATCTTTACAGACGGGAGTAGAATAGAAGGAAAAATCGGAGCAGCGCTATCCATTTGGGATGGCACCACGGGTACCAAAGGTACCCGCAAGCTAAAGTTGTCGAACTGCTGCTCCGTCTACCAGGCGGAGTTGATCTTTGTAATCATGCAAATCTTAGGCTTAATCATTTTGTGATTACCACATATATGCAGCGCTGGGAGGTGGATCATGTATCGTCACGAAAGCAATGTCTAATCACATAATTTATCATCTCGTAACCAATAACATTTTGTTTTCTTGACAATCATTTTGTGCATCTACCCTCAATAATATTTTACCACCGTCTGCTTTTCTCCAGACGAAGGCAACGCTGGGACGTGGATCGTGTATCCTCACGAAATCAATTACATACTTACAATTACATGCTAAATTTCACATAATTTATCGTCTCGTAAAACATTGTTTTCTCGACATCGACATCTCGACAACTCGATAATTTTTGTGCATCTACCAATCAGTCAATAACAAAACATCAATAATATTTCACCACCGTCTGTTTTTCTCTAGACTAAGATAATGTGGAACCCGATACAGAAATTTGGTCCAGGTACCTATACATGACAAGCAGTCTGGCCTGCGGCAACCTATGTAAAAAAAGGCTTCAACCAAACTTGTTAATAAAGTGGCCAATACCGAAAAATTGCTTATTGCTGCTTCAAGCTCAAAAATGTTATCTGTATATTTCGGCAGCTGTAGCCAAAAATACCCATATTCGGGACAAAAGGGTAGCGGGCGTGCAGCTACAATTAGGGTCGTGTATAAGTGCTCTCGATAAAACCGAGACGACTTATTCTTCAGAAATAAGCTTTCCGAAAAATTTAAAGCTACAAGAGCGATAGAAAAACAGGGTTTACAGATAAAAAAAGCCTCCTCCAAACCCTAAAGCAGCTTCCATGTTGATATCACTATCTACTATCAACCGTATCAAGCGTCGACGAATCGCTCACGCCTTCAGGGAAACTGAACGGATCCTCCTCGCCTCTCGTCTAACAGAGGTTGGAGAGGAAGGCAGATAGGCCGAGGCGCTCTATCGGTACGGAGGCCCCAATCATAGAGCCTTTCACAGCAGATACCTTCTTGGATCAAATAGCCACGTGTGACGTGGGAATCCAATATTTTTACAACTGCTGGCTCCATGTTACCTACCAATAATGCTGAAATACTTGCTGAAATAATGCTGAAATATAATAATAATGCTTAATAATGCTTAATTCACACTTCAAATGGCAAACCATAGGACAGCAGATAAACTATAGTACCTAGTATTGGTCTCATGGCAAATATAGATTTAAAAGTATTATATCTATTAGTACCAATCACTACTTACTCGTATGTTTCGAATTTGATGGAATTTGATATGAATATAATGCCATGCCCTACGACTTGTCCGTAGCACCAAGGTTTTTTTGCTAAATTAACTAAAGAATTCATGAACACAACTGTTTGCGTAATATGGGCTATTTAGATATATAATATCTAGTCATTTATCTAGATGATATTCTATGTACTTATATGTGAACAAAACTCTAGACTTGCTTAATTGTCTGGGTACATAAGTCTGTTGATTTTTTAGGGTTCTTTTTATACAATACTGTCGATATGACTTAATGTTTACATAGTGAAAACCGTAAGAGCGTAATGCAATTAATTAACAAATAAATCCAACTGCCCAAATGTGCGATTATAGAATTATCACAGTTTATTGGAGTGCTTAAATACTGCTGCTTGCCCTGCAGTGAAGTACGGCTGGTTTTACTATACAAAAACTCTGGAACATCACAAATATTTAATCCTGAATCAATATCAGGATTTTGATACAAACATTTAAACTAACGGACTAAATTTTGCCGGCCTTATATTGGTGGAAACAAAAGATTTCCACTAGAAACTCTTTAATATCTGAAAATTTTTTGAGCTGGAAATATTTACAGACGCTTAGTAAACTGGCTGGGATGTTTTTTGAGTGGAAAACGAGCAAATGGACGGTGGAAAAATGACGCATCATCTTTTAATATCAATTGATTATAATTGTTAGCTGTTTTTCTAGGATTAAAGTGGTTTGCCAGTTCACGTTCTAATTGCTTGATATTGCTACACGTTGAACACACGAAAGCCTTATGCTATGTAAATCGCATGGGAAAATTCGGTTTCCTCATTTGAATTATTTGTCAATGGTGTGAGAAGCGAAGTATACTTTGGCACCTGTATTTATTTGCGTACATTTTTATTACACAAAAATATAGAAGACGATCATGAGTCGCGAAATCAATGTCGACACAAAATTGGAACTATCAGATCGGGCTTTCCAAAAGATAGTTCACTCTTTGGGTGTGCCAAAAATTGATCTATTTACACCAATACCAATTCTGCCAATATATTTCATGGAAACCAGATCCCGATGCAATATCTATCGAGGCTTTTACATTTAGCTGGCATTCTTACTTTTTTCCACGCAATCCCACCATTTGCGCTTATTCTAAAATGCTGGAGAAAAATTAATTACCGACAGAGCTTACTGGCACTCTAATGAATCCGTACTGGCCTGGGCAATCTTTGTTCCCACTGCACAAAAATACTCATATCAGATATGAACCCAAGCAAGATCTTTTGCATTCGAATAACAGATCTACAAGGACTCCATCACAGTCTTTCGCTGGGGGCCGCAAAGCTCTCAGTGAAGCATTTACCAGACCAGACACCCCTGAAATAACACTTGATTTGATGCTGGCATCTATTTCGGACAACACTATGAACTATTGTGGTGGCTGTTTTGCTCAGGGAACTTTATGAATACATTTTAAGCTCCACTATCGGCAGTGACCACTTTCCTCGTTGATCTTTTTAGTAGGAAGGCCTTTTATAGTACTATTAATAGTCATTGATCAGCCTTATCGTTACTATTAAGGAATAATATCTGATCAGACGAACGTATCAAACGCTTACCAAAAGCTATTTACAGACAGAAACAACCCAGACCCACATATATACACCTTGATATGGGATCCTGTACTTTACCATGTTTCTACGTGGTACCCCTACAGCGATCTAGAATTACCTATATAAAAAAAAAATTACTAGCTAAATGCTATTATGCACTTCTCGTCGAGTACAAACTCTATCTCATATTAAGATCACGAATCCTTATCCCTCTAATTTGCTGTGTTAAAGTGTTAATAAGTCAAAGTACACAAGTTTTAAGGGCATTCCCAGCTCCGCTTAAAGTTTAATCTGGGCTTAAGTACCTTACCTACCCACTTGTCTACGTAACTTTGCAGTATTACATTTGCGCCCTGTAAAACTAAATATTACAAGTCCGATTTATCTATTTCAATAATCTATCATATTTACACGGTCACTAAGCATAACTATACACAAATTTAATGCGCATTTCCAATTTGCAACGTCGACAGACAATTATTCGGCCATTCTATCCCATCGTGCGGGTATGGTTGATTATGGTTTAAGCCGACTTTGCTACTTAAATTAGCCAATTAATACTAAATATTCGGTCCACGGAACTAAGTATCTATTATACTTAGCAATTTCTTAGTATATCGAATCTACAAATCAATTGTGCTGCGTAATTATTTTCGTAAGTAATACCTACCTATTTACCTAACTACCCACATCATTAATGTTAATATACCAACTCCCTAGTGTTCTTATTCTGTAAAATATAGAACGAGTTGTCGTTTAACTAAACATCTTAAGAATATTAAAACGTTTAAGGTTATGTACTAACAAAATTTCATATAAAGTACATCTTAACCTATCAAAAATCAGTGAATTTATGCAACTAACTTTTGCTTGATTCATACGTACCTCAATTTAATTTAACCGAATATTAAATATTACTAGTCTATCCTACCACAGGATGGATCCACCCATTTTGTATTTATAAATTTAAGTGAAGGGACAGAACTCGACCAAGCGACCCACCGTTTTATTACATTTTATTGTACCTACTTAAACTTTATTGAAATTGACCATTCCTCGGATCGCTGTTACATATACACATACCTTGGGATCAGACGGCTTCCCCGTCTGCATTCTGCTTTCCTTATTATATCCATTTAACTTAGAACTTACCAATCCTTGGATCGCCAATTAACTTGGTGATTGGTGAGTTCACTATTCGTTAAGTAATCATTGTAAAACAACCAAGCGACCCACCGTTTTAATTACATTCTATTGTACCTATTTAAACTTATATTCATATTCATATTCGCACTTAAATTTGACCATTCCTTGGATCGTTACATATTGGCAACGTCTACCTTACATTAAAAATCATACTGCGGTCAAAACATGAATTTTATTTAACTACCTTAGTTGATAAGTGTAGGTAGATCTATCCACACCCTTTCATAGGGAAGAAACCCTGCTACAATACTTCATCCATGATCATCATCACAAATGATAATTACACTTATTTAAGTAGAATATTGAGCCAATCAAATAAATAAAAATCCAACTTTCACAGGATTCAAGTCTACCTATAAAAATAAAAATATTTTTCGAAAAATTCCTTATGGGTCAGATAAAAATACATATTCATATTAATTTTAATAATTAATAGGACAAAATAAATTTAACTAAGTTTGTCTGTCTGAAAGGACAACTGAAGTACTTAGGTACATCATTGTATAGTAAATCAAACTAATAAGTCCATTATGATATGTATTTGGTCACCATAAACTATTTTACATTAGTTTCTTAAATAATTGTTACGACTTAGATTGACTGAATATGTGCTTTCGCCTCGAGGCGCAAATCGAGAATGCTCTCACCCAAAGATTAATATTTTTACATCTCTTCAGTTTGTTTTCTCGTTTTCTGATTGGCTGTTTTAAAACTACGCCGGAAGCAGTTCTTATTGGCTAAAATGCGGGCTCGTTGTTAAATCGGCCAATCACAAGCCAGAGAAATGTTAACCTTACAAATACTAGAAAATATCATTCGACATATATTTAAAAATCAGATCAAAATTTGATGCAATGATTAAAAATCATGACATTCGGCCATCCGGCTCATGTGCTACCTCCTGGTGCACCCTGAATAATAGTAATTAAAAACAATGTAATACGACTTTACAATTAAATAGATTACTATTACTACTTATCTACAGCATTGTAATAAACCTATCTTATAATTTTAGCTCATGACATTTGGTTTATCATCGCACAGTCATAAATGGAATTTTACCTTTCAGAAAATTGCATTACAGACCATGGGTAATTGTCATTTATCAAAATATTATCATTGATTAGTGTATGTGCGTAATAAGATTGGTTTACAAAATTTAAAAAAAAATACTATAGATTGTCTCAAGCAACAATGCGTTACTAAACTCTTATTAAACACATAAAAAGGACAATTACTATTTATACATGTAAATAGCACTTAAGAAGCTTAAAAATAATAGCTTAAATAGCTTCATAACACTTAAGAAGATATAACGGTCAAAACATTAACAAAAATACAAGTTCAACTAGTAGCTACGAGTATTACGTCAATTTTATATCCGAGCACATTTTTTTGTAATATTTTTATGTTCTAATGGATCAACATATTTATTTATCAACACATTTCTTATAACATCTTGTTGTATGTACACAACAACGCAATAAAGATTATTTCTATTCTATTCTAAAACACTAATGTAAAACACAAACTTAACTGTTGTGGATACAAAGTGACAAGTATACCTTATTAACAAAAACAAAACAAACTGAAAAAAAATGCACAAACTTGATCAAAAAGTACGTTAAGAGTAGCTGTGTGAGCAATGAATTTGAACAAATATGGATGACGTATGATTACAGTATAATAGTTACATATTCCCGTACCCTGTAATGCAAAAACGTGACATATTTCTTCGTTAAGCAACTTAAGAAAAGAGACTAGAAAATCTAGATTTGAAATTGGAACAGATACTTGTATCATGTGCTTTAATCATTCATCATTACGTAGTAATTACGTCATATCAACTTTGTGCTTATAATCTGTGACGAAATATTCAAAAACTACAGAAAGTTTTCATATTACTATCGTTTCTGAAGCAAACAAAATGAACTTCTTGTTCAAACAAAATGAAATATTTATGTTAGTTTTAATGGGCTAACCTCTTATGGCATCTGACCTAGTCACGTGTCCTAATCATAATATATCATGCTGATTCTAAGTTTCCACAGCTAATTTAATCGGAATGATCTTTAGAGCATTCTGGCTTGTCTGTTTATTGTGGACAAATGACTATGTAGGATGCGCATTTTTTTATAAACTTTGGTCCTTATCTAGAAAGTATTTTAGTATAGAACACACAATTCACACTCATTTTGAGGACGTGACATAAAACGGTCGCTTTATATTATATACTCATAATTGCACAACACTGGGGATGTAATCTCGAACCTAAACTTTACTTCACTGCATTATTTAAAGCTTTTATTTTTCACTCCGATTTCACTTTATTTCGAATTTGCACTATCTGAACCATATATTGTAGATTAACGCCGAATTAATGAACGATCATGTTCATTGTCACCAGAAACGGAACACGTTGAAATCAGCCAACTGTTGAGAAGTTGTTGTGTAACGAAGTCGTAATAATATAATTTTGAAGGTAAAGATCCGCCATCAGTATTAGGTAGTTCAGTTTCAATTGAAGGTTATGTCCACGTCCACAGGTTATGTCAACTGGAATGAGTTTACTTGAAGCCTCTATTTGGCTGCAAAATTCAGCACTTGCGAGTTCTTCGCTTTATATCTCATGCCTCTGCCGCCGCGACGTAGTAGTGATGTGATGACAAAGCTAGCATATGCTACATGCGTAGCACCAACTGCGGTCAATCATCTGGGGTGACTTACGTAATTTGCCAAAGAACTCTCGTGGAGACAACGGGGTGTATGTCCTTTGCACTGTAGCTGGGTCTTGTCATTTACTCGTAGCATAATTCCGGGAAAGGAAGAGAAATACTTATTAGTAAACATATAATTATTTCACGGGCAACCGTGAATCGTGATTAAATCAAATATTGTTTTTAAACTTTCGCGATTTGAACACATTATTATTTTAAACGTCGGGATGAGGAAGTATTTATTTATCTCGTAATTTTAGTGCGCGATTAGTCCCGTAGTATAAAATAATAATAAATCAAATAATTTTACAAAAGCGTTTGATTGGTGTTAATCGTAAGCCAATGAAACGCTACTGTATTAATGTACTTGTAATATTTAATATTCTACTAGTAATGATATTGCCTCTTGGCTAACTGCAAACAATTACGTTTACCGAACTTGAGTGAAAATTTGATAAAGATATTGATAAACAAACATACAAGATACGCGCGAAAAACAATACCCATCGTTGGCAGCCGGGTGAATAAAGAAACAATTCCGGCGTGGTGTAGGTACTTAGTCTAGGACTTGTGAACTGAACGCGTATGGTTCAGTTGTAGCACAACCTCAATATCTATAACCTTTCGTGAATGTTTTAGTCGGTCTTGATGATTCTAACCTCTAACTTGTGAGCTGCACAAACATGATAATACATAACTTAATTATTCGTTTGAACACATCCCAGGATATACTATGAATGTAACTTTGTGAAAGCAAGTTTGACCACAGTAAAAATATAAATCCTCTTTCTGAGGCTATAAAATCGCAGTCTGATGGCAGTCTATGACACACTCGACGGTAGATATCATAGATGTTATTACCCTCATTGTTACATAACTAATAATAGTTTTCTGTGAATGTCATCTACAAGGTTCTGTCTTAATAATAGACTTATCTATTACACATTCAGGTAAATTTTAAAAATGAACTTCATTAAAGTTGGCGTTAAACTAAACATCATCAAAATGAGAATCGACCCTTAAATTCTGATAGATAAAGGTGATATAAAGTTAACCGGGTGAGCTAGTTGATGTGTACAAATTATGGATCGTGTCTAGCTTGCACATACTTTGTGTTTTTGTTGTCAGGCTAAGGAAAGCCAATCAATTAACAATTATTGTAAGCGGGCCGTATCTATAATACTTTCCTATTTGTATCTATAGAGAATTTCCCAATTCAATGAGGAATTAACCTTTCAAATATTTAGTTGAAATTATTCAAAGAACATTTAAGGCTAATTAATTCAACTTATTATAAATTGCTGAATTAGTCACACATGGTAAATTAACTATATTGCATAAACATATGAACCAATCGGAGCCATATTCTTGTAGGGCATACGTAGCCCAATCGCACGTTGCGACTAATTTTATCGACGCACGTTGCACGATATACTTGTAGACTGACATAGCCCGCTCACGGCATGTAAGTAACTAAGTACGTTACAAATGTGAGCTTCTCCGGGCTATCTAATTGGTCAAAGTTTCATTTGATTTCATATCTGGGCTATCTGGTGTAGCATGCCCGCCCTCGGCATAAGTACCTACTTATAGCTGAAAGCATTTACGGGCTTCTACTTGGAACACTTGTGTAGCATGCTCGCCTATGGCGTATATAAGCTATAAGCGTCTCCGAGCTTCTACTTAGTTTACTGGTGGCATACATAGCCTAAATCATTTATTATATATAGCCCAGTCAAAATATATGGCTCCACATCAATGGTTAAACATGTAAATTATAATTCACGTTAATATATTTTAAATCGTAATTCAAATTCAGGGTTACTTAGTAAACATTAGAAGGAAGTGCACTTAGGGTATTCGCGGAACAAATAGGCATTCCAAAGCAAATTATCAAAATGAATAAACGATACAGAATAAGTACACAACAACCACTGACTCGTACAGCCTTATTCCAAAACACGTGTTAACTTTAGTACTGAACTTAAACCATGGACTAGCAAATTCTAGCTTAGAATTTGATTTAAATTATTTCACTCGGCAATCTTATTATAAATTAGAATTTAGAAACATAAGAGAAATGAAGTTCGAAAACGACAAAAACAAAGCCTCACTTTTTTCTTGCCTGGATTTAGGCTTCACATACACTCGTCGCATTTGCCAACAAAGAAAATGTAAAAATAATGAATTAAGTATTTGTATTCGACGGATACTTAAATAAACAACAATTTGGATATATTTATGCATTAAGACGCAGTCATTTATAAGCATTTGAAGATTATTCTAAAAAAATTTAAACATGCGAGAACGAATGAATGATTGTAAATAAATTGTAATATATTTTTGTCATCTGTGGCTATCGCTTAAACTATGGACTATCATTGGTTTATCTGATCCCAGGTTAGATCTTGATTTGTAATAGGGACGTGTTTTAAATCCTTGAATTAACTCTAATTCCGTAACAACCGTGGATACGTTAGGCGAGGTTTAAGCCTGGCACCAATAAAACCTATTGGAATAAGACTGGTAACGTCTCCATACCTATGCCAAAAACTATTGAGTAAAGACGCTCCCTTAAAATGAGATATTTCAAAAATGTACAATGACCTTGTAGCGTACTTTAATATTAGCTAGAAAATGATTTTGCTATTATGTATTTTCATTAATAGCGACCAAAGTTTACGTAACGAAATAATTACTGACAGTAAAATTATGACACTGTTCTAAAAAATTTGGCGGCTATATGAACCATTATAAAATCAGAAAGTATTTTTTTATACAAAGTAATATAACCATTAAAAGCCATTTCTTGCGTCGTTCATTTCTTAGCCATATTTTTATTTTCTTATTTTGAAGCATTGTGATATAAATTCTGGGTTTCCGATAAATATTTTCCTTGCTAAATACCAAACGGAAACAAAGCATTTGATACCACTGCAGTCTACGCAACATTTTTATTGTCTTGTCAACGATCCGCGTAAAGTATGGCAGAACTATAGTACAATCACGCGTCTTTATAAAGAACTACTTCTGGTGGCCTACATTAGGCTTAGTCATAGCCCAGGCACGGCAAACATATATGAATAAACCTGTTCTGATAATGGCACCCCGTCAGTAGCTATACAAATGTATTATCGATAATGACAGAATTCACATCACAATATTGCGTCCCGCACAATAAAAGAAGTGGGCAGTTTTATGATCACCCGGTAGCAGCACTGTCGAGAAATGTCTCGATTAAGTCACTACCAGGAATCAATCGGGTTAACATCGCTGCAGAGTAAGCCACATGTTACTCCAAATCAATTGCGATGCCTATTGTTATTTTGCGGGTAGGTAATGAGAACAGAATAAGCTCACAGTTTTGATATACTTGGTAGCAGCATTGTTGAGAAGTGTCTCAGCCAAGATACTACCAGTAATCAGGTTAACACGGCCTAGGAGTTCCTGACCATATGTTACACTAATCAAATGAGATGCCTATTATTATTCTGCAGGTAGGTAAGAAGAATAAAATATGCACACAGTTTTGATATACTTAGTAGCGGTATTGTTGAGAAGTGTCTCAGCCAAGATACTACCAGTAATCGATCAGGTTAACACGGCCTAGGAGTTCCTGGCCACATGTTACACCAATTAAATGCGATGCCTATTTCATTGATCTGCGGGTAGGTAAGGAGAATATAATAAGCGCACGCAAGTTTTGATAAACTTGGTAGCAGCATTGTTGAGAAGTGTCTCAGCCAAGATACTACCAGTAATCGATCAGGTTAACACGGCCTAGGAGTTCCTGGCCACATGTTACACTAATCAAATGCCACGCCTATTATTCTGCAGGTAGGTAGGAATAAAATAAGCGCACAGTTTTAGGACAGTTCAGTAACACTGCCGAAGGTTGAATTTGATCTAATCATGATACTACCCCCAATCGGTCTGATCAACTTTACCGCGACCTAACACCCAAATTAGTTGCGTCGTAAAAACAGTTTTTCACAGATTTAAGAGTCGGTACCAATGCTACTTACAAAACACCGAAATGAAAAATATAATAAATATAAATGTACAAGTACATACCATATTGTGGGTCTGCAGGTTACGTCCACTGCTGAATTATAGTAAATCAAACTAATAAGTCCATTATGATATGTATTTGGTCACCATAAACTATTTTACATTAGTTTCTTAAATAATTGTTACGACTTAGATTGACTGAATATGTGCTTTCGCCTCGAGGCGCAAATCGAGAATGCTCTCACCCAAAGATTAATATTTTTACATCTCTTCAGTTTGTTTTCTCGTTTTCTGATTGGCTGTTTTAAAACTACGCCGGAAGCAGTTCTTATTGGCTAAAATGCGGGCTCGTTGTTAAATCGGCCAATCACAAGCCAGAGAAATGTTAACCTTACAAATACTAGAAAATATCATTCGACATATATTTAAAAATCAGATCAAAATTTGATGCAATGATTAAAAATCATGACAATTGTATAATTTGTACCTATATTGTGTACCTAGTAGGTACTTAGAATAAAAAACAAAAACAGCACCAAGATCCTAAATAATTGGGCCGACCTTGTTAGATACCCATTATTTCATTTCGTATGACAAAATAATATGGTATGTATTGTAGCTTGTCTTGTAGGGCATGCATATTGTTGGATATTTTTCTAAAGAATAATGAAAGCAGCTAAGTTAAGCTAAGTCAAAGTCAAAGTCAAGTCAAAGATTTTTATTGCAGTTTGCATGTACAAAGGTGGTATAGATATAATCATGACTCAATACAAACTTGCCTATGCAAGGCGTGCAAGATTACTGGCAGCTTTTTTTATTATTATTACCTAAATCAAATTATTATTACAAAATTAAAATTCTCAAATTATATTTAAATTGATTACAATGTCCTAGTCAATATGATGTTAGTTGATTACAATGTCATGGGTTAGTAATTAAGTTATGTTAGTAGATTGCAATGTCATGGAAAGATTAGTCAATAATAGTATTCCAATTAATTTTTTAGTCAGTCATAAAATCACTAATAGTGTAGTAACACTTAGTCTGAAGGACTTTCTTTAATTTAGTTTTGAATAGACTGTGGCTGAGAGTTTTCAGCGAGTTTGGTATTTTGTTGTAGATTACAGGTCCCATACAGAAAATACTTTCACTTGTTATCTTTTTTTTACGTTGGTCTATATTAAGTTTATATTTGTTACGTCTATTGCGAATAACTTTATCGTTCGATAGGGGGAAATAGTGTTGGTTAGTTTTTACAAAGTAAGCCACTTCCAAGATATAAAGTGACGGAAGTGTTAGGATTTTGTATTCAGCAAATTTTGGTCTGCAACTATCGGTTACGCGAAGGCCAAACATGGCCCTTATGCAACGCTTTTGTGCTTTAAACGCATAGTTGAAGTGTGTGGAGTTGCCCCAGAAGATGACACCGTATCTCAGGACCGATTCAACCAAGCTATGATAAGATGTTAATAATGCATCAGTTTTTACAACTGGTGTGATTCTGTGGAGAGCATATGCTGAGCTACCCAATTTTTTACATAGATCTTCAATATGAGCTTTCCAGTTTAATTTTTTATCGATTATAATACCTAAGAACTTGGTAGACTCAACCTCTTTTATTCTAATATTTTGGTAATTTATGTTTATGTCAGAAATGTGATTAAATCTTTGAGTAAATTGGATAATGTTTGTCTATACTAATATTATAAAGAGGAAAGATTTGTTTGTTTGTTTGTTTGTTTGTTTGTTTGTAATGAATAGGCTCCGAAACTACTGGACCGATTTCAAAAATTCTTTCACCTTTGGAAAGCTACATTATCCCCGAGTAACATAGGCTATATTATATTTTAAAAAAATTAGGGATCCTTACTAAAACTCCAATAATGTAACATAAGGTGTAAAAAAAGAACTGACAAATTCCTTACGTCGGGTGCGCTGCGAAAACTATTGATGATGGAATAAAATAATGTACTACGACTTTATAGAACACACCATAATTTACAAAAAATGTCGCGACAGCATATATCTAACTATTATAGTTAAGCCGTAATAACTGTTCTTTTATTCTTAAAAATTAATTTAAATACCGTCGCAGGAAAAGGATCTTAATTTGTATCTTGGTATTAATCCTTATCAAAATAAATTATTTCATATTCAAGACTGTTTCAATAGCTTTATGCAACTTTTTAAATTATTTAATTCAGACATTTTATTACAAAGATATATCTATACTAATATTATAAAGAGGAAAGATTTGTTTGTTTGTTTGTTTGTTTGTTTGTTTGTAATGAATAGGCTCCGAAACTACTGGACCGATTTCAAAAATTCTTTCACCTTTGGAAAGCTACATTATCCCCGAGTAACATAGGCTATATTATATTTTAAAAAAATTAGGGATCCTTACTAAAACTCCAATAATGTAACATAAGGTGTAAAAAAAGAACTGACAAATTCCTTACGTCGGGTGCGCTGCGAAAACTATTGATGATGGAATAAAATAATGTACTACGACTTTATAGAACACACCATAATTTACAAAAAATGTCGCGACAGCATATATCTAACTATTATAGTTAAGCCGTAATAACTGTTCTTTTATTCTTAAAAATTAATTTAAATACCGTCGCAGGAAAAGGATCTTAATTTGTATCTTGGTATTAATCCTTATCAAAATAAATTATTTCATATTCAAGACTGTTTCAATAGCTTTATGCAACTTTTTAAATTATTTAATTCAGACATTTTATTACAAAGATATATATATATATTATTATAAAGAGGAAAGATTTGTTTGTTTGTTTGTAATGAATAGGCTCCGAAACTACTGGACCGATTTCAAAAATTCTTTCACCTTTGGAAAGCTACATTATCCCCGAGTAACATAGGCTATATTATATTTTAAAAAAATTAGGGATCCTTACTAAAACTCCAATAATGTAACATAAGGTGTAAAAAAAGAACTGACAAATTCCTTACGTCGCGTGCGCTGCGAAAACTATTGATGATGGAATAAAATAATGTACTACGACTTTATAGAACACACCATAATTTACAAAAAATGTCGCGACAGCATATATCTAACTATTATAGTTAAGCCGTAATAACTGTTCTTTTATTCTTAAAAATTAATTGAAATACCGTCGCAGGAAAAGGATCTTAATTTGTATCTTGGTATTAATCCTTATCAAAATAAATTATTTCATATTCAAGACTGTTTCAATAGCTTTATGCAACTTTTTAAATTATTTAATTCAGACATTTTATTACAAAGATATTACGAGTTCAAAAATGTAAGTATTATAAAAGTTTCGTTTCGCCGCTCACTCCGCTTGGCAATTCATGTACTTTGTACAATGTACATAATACAAAATTCACTTCGAGCAAATATCTATAGAGTCACAATCGTGAAAAAAAGTGTCCGAGCCAAAATCCTGCCCAAGCTACGTAGTGGATAGGCTTTTTAGTTAGTCGTAAGGCGATTCCAAGCCGACTACAACGCCGTGCGATGCCAAAGTGCCCGGTTACAGGCACTTATTAGGTGACATAACGTCGAGATTCGAGGAAACGGGTCATTGAGAATCGAGAAGGGTGCTTGGGCCATATCCACCACCAGTGCCAGGGCCCAGTGTGGGTTGGTGCAGATTGCCACACAATATTTTCCTTCGCCGAAAAGCCAATGATTTGAAATTCCGTACATAAGTTCCAAAGAAACTCATTGATACAGGATCGGGATTTGAACCCACCACCTCACGATTGTAGGACAGGCGTTACTACCACTAGACCACCAAAGTTATATATCTCCGCCATTAGTGTATCGATTTATGTTTTATTGGTAGTAAATAGGTATGCAGTGGCGTAGCGTGCCTTGGAGGAGCCCAGAATCAAACATAGTTGGGGAGCCCAAATCACTCATTTCTCACAAAAGAAACAAATATCCTTGCATTAAATTGAAATAAATATATACCGCCTTACCGCAAAAGATTTAAACACTGTTTAGCCGTACAATTTGTACTGTTAAACGTTGTCTAAAGCCTGCGTAAAACTTTAGTGGTAAGACGGTTATTTATAAGTTGTCACTTCCTCCTAGAAATTGAGCTAGCCAAACAATTCAAATGAAATATACACTTTTCTTGCTTTTTTTTTAGGAAATTGATAATTGATAACGAATAGAATATAATTACATATATCAGCTAAGTAAGTCTAGCTGAAGACGATTTCAGTTGTTATAAAATTTCTGCCTCTTAAGACAACTTTTGGAAGAATGCTTAACCCGGGAAAAAAAAGAGATGATTTTTTTCGGGAAGCACGAGATTAAGTGACATTGTGGATAACATTTTACTAGGTTTTGCTTACACACGTTAAGGCCCCTGTAGCCCGGGAGCCCCGTATTATTGACACGGCTGATACTGCGGTAGCTACGCCCCTGCACATAGTATGTGAAACGAATTGTCGACCTTAAAGTTCTCGAATGTAGACAATGTATTGGCAAGTGTAGCGAAGGTCTTCACGTGAATCTAAGATCTGGTCGTGACGTCCGTCACACGTTGGATGCCAGCGCTTCGATTCCTTCCATCACAGCTTTTTGGGTTAGCAAGTTGAAGAGGCCTTAGGTAGGGCACACAATTCGTAGAAGTAGAACTGATATCCAATGTTTTTCAAAGTTCTCGAGTGAAGACAAGATCAAGAAACTAAATTACATGGGTAGAATGTATAGACTGTGGGTCTCTAATATTTTAACGTCGCTTTCATTCTCATCATTGTCATTTTCTGAAATCAGGGCTATATATTATGCACAGCCACCCGACACATACGAACTCACTTTTATTTAGATATGCCAATACCTACTATCTCTTTTTCATAAACTTCGAACAGTTTAAGACTACGGAAACTCTCGCGATTTGAGTAGGTTTTAACTCATCATAATGGTTCATCCGGTATGTCTGTAGCATGTGTGTGGCACATACCTATTATATTACGTGGTAAGTATATGTATAGCCAATCATACCCGGGCAAAGCCGGGACGGGCAGCTAGTTTTATTTAAGTTTATTTTTAAATTATTAGTATTTAGCCAATTAATAATTAATTCTAGTGTCCAGTTAATGTCCTTCACATAGTGATCTTTGTTTTGGCAAGGAATTATTATTGTACTGTCGTCAGCAAACAGTGACATTGGATGTTGTGTAACTTTAGGGAGATCATTTATGTAGGAAATGAATAGCTGCGGCCCCCACACAGTACCCTGTGGCACTCCATATTTAGTTATTCGTTCATCAGAGGTGTAGGTTTCTTCTGTATTAGTGTTGCGGTTAATTCTTGTTATTGTGGTTACTTGTTTTCTATCAGTTGCAAATGATTAAATTAAATCATTAATGTTTCCCCTAATGCCATATTTTTCAAATTTACTAAAAAGGATATTATGGTTTACGTAGTCAAATGCCTGGGTCATATCACAAAAAATGGCACATACTGCATTATTTTTATCAACATTCATCATCACTTTATGGAGAAAATCATAAATTGCAACATTGATACATTTATTCTGTCTAAACCCTTTTTGTTCATCACAGAATAGTTTATACTTTTCAAAATACTTATTTAATTCATGGCAAAAATATTTTTCAAAAATTTTTGAAAATATAGGTATCAGTGCTATAGGTCTATAGTTCTCCATCAAAGTTCTATTTTCTTTTTTGAATATAGGTATTACTACACTTCTTTTAAGTTCATCAGGAAATGTACCCCTAGTGATACATAGGTTAATTATATGACTTAGTGGGCAACAAATGAATTCTTTTACAGATTTTATTGATTTGGTATTTATACCGTCATGTCCAACACTATTTGTATTTTTGAGAGTTTTAATAATTTTAAGGATATCAAGAGGTGTGGATGGTGCCATGAACATAGAATTGCTGGTGCTTGTAATATGCTGTGTTACATTATTACCTGCATTTGGGGTTGGTACAATTTTGTCAATAAAATAGTTATTAAACGAATTAGCAATAGGTAATGGATCAGTGATCTGTTTATTTCCAATGTCTATTTTTTCTATAGGTGTATTAGGTAAATTATTTCTTATTTTATTTATTATTTGCCAAGTTGCTTTAGATTTGTTATTTGACATTTTTATTTTATAATTATTTTGAGCTTTTTGGGTTAATTTTATAATTTTTTTGTAAAGTTTTGAATATGATTTGTATTTTTCTTTATTTCCTTTATTAGGTTTGGCTCGGGCAAGATTGAATAATAAACGTTTCTTTTTGCTACAGATTTTCAGTCCACGAGAAATCCATGACACTTTCTTTGCCACTCTTATGGTTACAGTTTTATAAGGAAAGCATAAGTCATATATTAGTTTGAAAGTTTCAATAAAAGTTTGATAAGCCTGGTTTGAATCGTTTATGTCATATATTTCTGAAAAAGAAAGACTTTTTATATGGTTCTGGAATTTAACTATATTTTCATTACTGTAATCTCTACATTTTCTACGCCAAAACTTAAGGTTGCACACTCTCTCCACAGGGCAGCACAGCAATTGGGCAGTATGGTCTGAAAGAGCTAATCCTATTACTTCCGCCTTACAATTCTTTTTAAAGTTATGGGCAAAGTTATCAATGCAAGTTTGACTTATCGGCCTAGTTGGTTGTTTTAGGGCTAAAGTTAAATCGTTTTGCGATAGAAGATGTTCAAAATCTCTAGTAGTTTTATCAGATTTAAGGATATTAATGTTGTAGTCCCCTGCAATTACAATATGGTTATAATTAGTCCTATTTAGAAACTGTTAAATGTCTTCTAATACCGAGAAAAATGTATTTTTGTTTTTTTCTATTGGGATTCTATAAACACACAAAATAACAAGATTAGAACATTTTAGTTTTACAGCACAATATTCTATGGTACCATAGACAGAAAACTTCTTAATTTCGGGGAGTTCGTTCCATTCGATACCGTTTCTTATTAAGATACAGCTTCCTCCTTTCTTTGCACCCGGTCTACTGCATGTACTTGCTAGGGAGTAATTGGGAATGTGTAGGTATTGTTCATATCCGGCCATCATGTTGTGCTCTGTGATGCACAACACATCAACCTTCACTTTTTTCTCTAGTAGTTCTTCGAGACAGATTGAGAGTGTTTCTGATTTTGAAATTAATCCAGCTATATTCTGGTGCATAATGTTTAAATATTTATTGACGAAAAAATGGTGTGTTAGAATTGGGTTCTGTTTGGTTCAATGCTTGGCTGCTGCTGTAGGAGCTGTCATCGAGTAGGTTGTAAAGGCCCTCAAAAATCGTTCTCATTCCATAGTTATTAATTGTTCCATTGTATTCGTTATACATACTGGCGGAAAATATTACACATTTGTTGGGGTCAAATATAAATGCTTTTTTACATGTTTGTAGTTCTAATTTTATGATTTTATTAAAGTTTTCAACACCCCAATTATAGTTGTTTGTTGCTGGGGAGTACTTTTTTAGAGTAGGCAGGCATATTATAATGTTAGTGTTATCTATCTTGTTAATCATTTCTTGAATTTGATGGGTTAATTTAAAGTGATCAGTCGGATGTCTAAAGTCTTCTTCACCAATTAAGATTAAGCAGTAGTCATTTCTTGTAAAGTCAGATACTTTTTTATCAAGTTCTTTAATCATCTGTTTGATTCCTACGTGTGGTGTGAGGTAGTGGCATGTATGAAATGTTTTTAACTTTGGTACCTTAGATTCGGCAGCTTGCAATATCTTGTGTTTTTTATCAGTGCTCAAAATACATATCTTTTTTTCATTTACATTTTGTGGCTCGATTCTCTTTAAACTTGGTTCACTTTTACAGGCCGCTGTGGTCATCTTTAGTTTGGAAGTTTGTTTCGGTTCAGGTGTGAGTGTTTGTGTGCCTATTGTATGACCTGACTTCATGTTTTTCTTGACTGTGATTGGGGCTGTCTGTGTATGAACATTTTTGATAGTAGTAGATATTTTCTTTTTAGGTGTTGTTGTCTTTTTTATGGGACTATGTGTTACTTTTTTGTACAATTCATTTTTTTTGAGCAGATCTTCATTTTGAAGTTTTAAGTCGCTATTCTCCATTAATAAGTTTTCTATTTCTTGGTGGGCACTTTGCAGATTAATTTCTAAGTCATGTATTCGGTCTTGAAGTTGTTTAGTTGCGATATCGTCATTAGAAATGTCAGGCAAACTAGCAGATGTTGTATTTAACCTTTCAGATGAGGTGTCGTTAATCGTTTTGTTGGTGTCAGAGTTGGTACGATTACGACGAAATGTTATGTTTTCGAAGAAGTTCATTTTTCAGCGTTACAGTAATAAGTATTTCAAGCGTATTGTGTGTCTTGTATGATAAATCATGTACTTAGTTAATTTTGATTCTCAAAGTTAGCGGTCAGCGGTCTTGTCGTTGTCAGTTGTTTTTACCGGGTAATTGTTACGGTCTTGTTAGGTTATGTTTCCAATTTTATCGAAGAGTCATAGTTCAAAAAGGTTATTACTCACTGTTTGCGTTTTCCTTTGTTAATGTGCAGTTTTAAATCTTGAAATTAGGTTCACAACGCTATTTTATTATAATAATGGCACTTAAGGTTTTCATATCATGTTTCACGTAATGCCATATTTGCAGTTATGCAAACTTCTGTAACACTTTCTGGCATTTATCACAATGTTTTTATGCGAGTTGCAGCAGGTTTCGCACATTTATTACACAAAAATTCAATTTAAATAAATATTTTACAAAAAGACGACGTTTCTTCAAGGGCAGGGTTGCCAGTATAAGCAAGTAATAAGCTAAGGATTTAAAGGGTGTCAACACCTTAAAACTCATACAGGACCTTAATTTGTTAACATACTACTGTCTAAGCCATTAATAATAATAAGATAGTTTTACAGCATTTTATTTGTATGATGAAAAGCTCCTTACCACTTAATGTGATAGTGAGCTATAGGTAATATACCTATTTCAATAGATAAGTAACACTAACATGTGTACTGCACTGTACTGTACCAGCCTTTTAATAATCCACTGCAGTCCTACCCACGAAAGGTGATTAGGCCATATCCACTACGCTGGCCCAGTGCGGGTTGGTGGATAATATGTGTAATTTGGAGATACTATCTACTACCTTTTTTACCAATTTCTCGTAAAAAATGTAAGCTTCAGCTTCTAAATAAATGACACTAAATCATCCATTAAGAATGGCCTATTAAAATAGGTATGTAATATTAAAATATTGTTTAAAAACAAGTTAAAATAAGGAATACAATCAATATTTTTTGTAGTATGTAATTGTAGATAGATAGAAACCAGCGACAAGGACGCGAATTTAATATTAGGTATGCTGGTAGGTAAGTGACAAGGGTGACAATTTATGTATAGATAGGTATAAATTATTTGTTATCTCAAGAATAGTTGTGAAAAATAGGTAAAGATGAATGACAGGTAATGAAATCAGTTGACATAAGTATCTTGACATGACCCACTAACCACATGGTGAACAGATGGAAATTCTTAGATTTTATTATTACTTAATACTGTATAGATTAAGTACCTGTGTGAGGAAAATTAAATGGTAATCACCAGACAAGCTGTTCAATATGACAATATTGTATAAATATGTTCTAAGGCCATTGTTGGGAGCTATACTTAAACTAAGAGCATATTAAAGTGACTTAGTAAATGAGTCATAATGACATTATTTATTTAGTAAATACATAATTATGGTTAGGCCATACACTACATTTATTGATGCTCAAAAATAAATTTATAGCAGTTAATAACAAGCTTTAGCAAACCAATACGAGATAGCTTTATCAAAAAAGATTATTGATAGTATCTATAAGTGAAGTTTCTTTTATCCTTTTGCAAGTACCAAGTTAGTAGACAAGTTCACCTGATCCAAATACTCTTTAATTGTCATATGCTGTAATTATACAAATAACTTCGCTTCTCTTGGGTGTAAGTACAACAGTAATACAAAATATCCGATTAGTTAGGTACCTACCTAGGTATCTAATCTATTTTGTAGATATGTGTCATATAATACAAAATGCAGATTAGCATTAAGCACAAAAACAACAGAGCATACATAGCATCTGGGGTCAATTAGACAAATATAGTTTGGTAAAGGTTAGCTTACATAATACGTATATATCGGGACAATAGCTTTAAGTTTATTTTTAAATAGTGCCACTTAGTATAATTTCGAAGGACTAGGAATGGTAGTGGCAACATTCCTGGGGTAACGCTTGTGACGAACGCTGCTGATGGGTTCCAAGGAGGTTTCAAGTGCATCGCATGACTGGCCGATGGGCGGGAAAATGCGATGATGACTTGAAAGATGTCACTTGTTAGTTAAAAAGAGAGCTGGTTCGGAGAGGTTATGGTGAACTGTGTTTAGAATGGCTCGAGTTGTGATTCTTGATAAGACAGTGGCAGCGTGCGTTACGCTGCGGAACGCCATGTCCTTCGCTTAAGTTTTCTCTATAATTGTAGTCATACGTAATCTTCTGTGAAATAAACTGATTGTTCGTGACGTCGCAATTTATCTCCTCGCCCGCTTAACCCACGCCACGCCACACTGAAGTATTGTTGGGTCAGATGTTATAAAATCATTACCACATTGAATCACCATAACTGATGCGGATCCTTTTATGGATTCGACATATATATACTTTGCCTTGTAACAAACCCAATTAAAAAGGTAAGAAAATATTTAAAAAAACAAAAAAAAAACACCCCGAACGTTTCACAACCCTCTAAACATCTGCAATTAGTAAATAAATAAAGGAGCTATGCAGTCTCATTTTCGGTGATTTCGGATAATTATCATCAATCTTCTCTTAACAGGTAAGCTCGATTGATTCTTAATTATAACAGCTAATTAGAATATTTCTGTTTCTTTTTCACTTTAGGCATTCGATAGTGAGAACACATTTTACATTCCAATTAAATTTACGATGGCGCGTTCATAATTGGGCCAGATATGGATTGACGAAACGTAATAAGATGACAGGTGACATACTCGTACATTGACTGCAAACTTTTTATAAATGTCACGCTTAGCATAGCAAAGAGACAAATTTTCTTTTCACCATTATAGCTCCTCGAAGAGGAAATATAGTATGGATTGACAATGACAACTGACATTAAAATTGGACTAAATGGAATTTTCCCTATGCCATGCTACATATTACAATGACGTTTAATACTGGGCCGTCATTTTGTCTGACATTATAAATCACTACATAGTATAAAACAAAGTCGCTGCCGCTGTCTGTCCGTCCCTATGTATGCTTAAATCTTCAAACCTACGCAACGGATTTTAAAGCGCTTTTTTTTAATAGGTATAATGATTCAAGAGGAAGGTTTATATGTATAATACATGCATAAGATTGTAAAAAAACACTGATAAATTTACAGGTTTCTAATGTGATGTCGTAAATAAACACATTTTTTTGCGCTTACATTGCAAACGCTGACTGAATCCCACGAGATAAATCAAAATAATGTACTACGGTATTGTACACCTTAAAAAGGTCAACAAAAAATTTCGCGATTATATGTGTCTACCTCTTAAGGATAACCCACAATAACCATTTTTTATTCTTTACATTTTACGGGAAAAAATGGCTTATATAGGAAGTTATTTTAAGCAATACATAATTAATCCTTATCCAATTAAGTACCTTAAATACATTATGCATTCAATATAGATCAATATGGCTCTTACAACATGTAATTTAAATGAATATTTCCGAAGATATTACAGATTTAAAATGCAGGGACATAGCGGTGCGGCGGCAGTACCGGTCCGGCCGGCGCGGCGGCGGCGCGAGCTCTCTAGCGAGGAAAATAACCCTGTCGCGCTTTCACGCCAAAACTATTAAAACGATTTCATTGAATTTGGTACACACAGATAGTCTAGAGCCTGAGAAAGGACATAGGCTACTTTTTATCCCTAAAAATATTCGTGGTTCCCGCAGGATAGGAGAAAATCTGTTTCTCACCTACCTACGGAGTAACGGATTGACTTGTTTTTTGCCACGGACATGGTTCCTGTAGGATAGGACAAAAACTGTTCTCAGCAACGGATCAACGGATTGACTTGATTTTTGGTATATACATAGTTTTAGAGACGAATAGTAACATAGCCTACTTTTTATCCCGAAATAATCGTGGTTCCTGTAGGATAGGACAAAAACTGTTTATCAGCAACGGAGCAACGGATTGACTTGATTTTTGGCATTGACATAGATTTAGAGACAAATAGTAACATAGCTTACTTTTTATCCCGAAAAAATTATGGTTCTTGTAGGATAGGACAAAAACTGTTTCTCAGCAACGGAGCAACGGATTGACTTGATTTTTGGCATTGACATAGTTTTAGAGACGAATAGTAACATAGCCTACTTTTTATGCCGAAAAAATCGTGGTTCTTCTATGATAGGACAAAAACTGTTTCTCAACAATGGAACAACGGATTGACTTGATTAAATGCACGAATATAAGTACACGAATATAGTTTGAAAGACGAAAAGTGACATCAACTCCTTTTTATCTCGAAAAATGTCATAGTTTCCGTAGGATAGGACAAAAACTTTTTATCAGCAACAAAGCAACATGTTGATTTGGTTTCTGCTGTAAATGACAAAACAAGCCCGATTACAGAGGCGCAGCAACAAAGCAACGGATTGATTTGGTTTATGCTGTAAATGGCAAAACAAGCCTGATTACAGACTCTGTAATTTACGCTGCTATTAAATTTAACTGCTATTAAATTTACGCTGGCGCCTCAGAGGCGCCAGCGTAAATTTAATAGCAACGTAAGAACCCTTCTTTCTATATCGAATGCCTAAAGTGAAAATGAACAGAACTATGATACTTAGCTAATATAATTGCGATGGCGCCTCTTTAATCGGGCTTAATGTGACGTTGACAATTCTGCGGAAGGTAGGGAAGGTTCTTAAAATAAAGTACTGTTCAATCAGTCAGAAGTTTTCATTAATATTTTTAAACGGAAGAGCTTGGCGCCACATGGCCTGGCCCGATAAGTCAGGGTATAATGCATTAGGTACAACTACAGGAGAGGTACTGTGAAATCTTCATTCGCCTTAACTTTTTGCCAATAGGTGTGACGTCATTGCGGGATTTTAGCAGGCTATCACTACATAATATATTGTGAAGCAAAGTCGATATTTCTGTGTATCTGTCTGCCTGTCTGTCTATTCAATTATGATGTGTAATCTTCCAAACTACACAACTGAATCGAACGCGGTTTTCACCGTCTCTTAGTGTTTCAACGAGAAGGTAAGGTATGACAATCGTACCTGGGCGAAGCCAGGACGGGCAGCTAGTATAATATACAAAAGAAAGTCGTTCGAAAGTAGACTTTCTTTTTTTATATATAAAAGAAAGTCGTGTTAGTTAGACTATTTATAGCTCAAGAATGGCTGAACCGACTCGGCTGTAAATTGGTGGGGAAGTAGCTTAGAACCAGGAGAATTGGAGGATTGACAATGACAACTGACATTAAAATTGGACTAAATGGAATTTTCCCTATGCCATGCTACATATTACAATGACGTTTAATACTGGGCCGTCATTTTGTCTGACATTAAAAATATTTTTAAATATGCCACCGTTAGAGGTTAAACATGTTTCTTTATTCTACCTTTATGGTACAGAATCCATACTTATATACAACGAAACGGATCGACTTGATTTTTAGGAGTAGTATGGCATGAGGATAACTATCTTGACTCTAAGGTTATTAACCTTGACTGTGAACTGTGACCTTGACACGAACATACATTTCTGTTGGTTTGGTTAGGATTGAACAGTGATAAAAGTGCAGCCCGCCTCAGTTGCGGCACTCCTCGTGAGGTACGCAACTTACCGGCCAGCCTCTCAGCTGCTTTTGCGAGTGCAAACTTCTAAGCTGCCAAGGGAGAAAAGACCCAAAAAATCGGGAGACCTCGAGCACCGCCTTCTCGGCTGTCTCAGAAGAAACTCAGAGAAGCGGCTCTATCTAGGATTCCCGCGCCGCCTATAAGCCTCGGCTACTAAGTTCCCCCGCCACGTCAAGGCGGGAACCCGTACACTCTAACCTTATCTTAATCAACAGAAGCATTTATAAGTAAAAGGTATTATGATGTCTTGGACTGCTATGTGCGGCGCGGCAGCAAGATGGGTCCACTATCTCGACGATATCATCAATACCGCCGGTTGAGCCTGGTCACGACCGGCAATAAGCCGAGGTAGATGTCACAGAAAGAGAGAGGCCTATACCCAGCAGTGGGACAAAGAAAGCTGCGGATGATAACCATGACGAAACAAATTAGTTGAGATTGACTGTTTCTTGCGTTTGAAATGATTGTTTGCTACAATATTTGTGTACCGTTTCACATTGAATTGGGGCTAATATTTTGTGGCGCACTTAGTATTACTTACTTCGTATCTACCGATTTTAGACCATTACTGTCTTTACAAAAGTGAGGTAGCTCAACCAGATCTAGATTTTGTATGACAGCTGTCGAACTTAAAAGTAGTTTATCTCCGTAACTGTCAACTTTTGATCAATGCTATCTTCACGAAAGTGAGATAGCTGAACCATATCTACATTTTGGATGACAGCTTTTGAACTTAAAAGTGGTTTATCTTCACATCTGCCGATTTTAGATCATTACTGTCTTTACAAAAGTGAGGTAGCTCAACCAGATCTACATTTTGTATGACAGCTGTCGAACTTAAAAGTAGTTTATCTCCGTAACTGTCAACTTTTGATCAATAATATCTTCACGAAAGTGAGATAACTGAACCAGATCTACGTTTCGGATGACAGCTGTTGAACTTAAAAGTGGTTTATCAACATATCTGCCGATTTTAGATCATTACTGTCTTTACAAAAGTGAGATAGCTAAACCAGATCTACATTTTGGATGAAAACTGTCGAACTTAAAAGTTGTTTATCTCCGCAAATGTCAACTTTTGATCAATGCTATCTTCACAAAAGTGAGATAGAGACTAGAGACTAGTAGATCTCAATGAGATCTATATTTTGGATGACAGCCATTAAACTTAAAATATCTTAATGTAGGTATCTCCGTAAGGTTAGGTTAACATTCATTAACTTTCGCGGTACGAAGTTCGCCGGGTCCGCTAGTATTTATATTTATATATATATATATACTAGCGGACCCGTCGAACTTAAAAATATATATACTAGCTGACCCGGCCACGCGTTGCTGTGGCTAAATAAATTAAAATTGCGACTATGATTTGAGATTTAAACTATCCTATCTCTCAAGTTGGATCGAACTGCACATGGTGTGCGAATTTTATTATTATCGGTTAAGTGGTTTAGGAGTCCATTGAGGACAAACATTGTGACACGAGATTTATATATATTAAGATATATAAAATGTTTAATGTAAAATAACGAATGCTATTTGTTACTTGTGTGTCTTAATTGCGTGAGCAGAACGAAATTATGTGTATAATTTTATACACATAATTTCATTTCATTATCACTTATGCTCAATATTTTTTTTTCTCCTTTCATAAACTTATGTACCTTTTTTTAGCCAGGGGAAACCTTTTAAATTTACCACCGCACCTCGGGGCAGGCGGGTGGTTATGTGGGAGTCCCCGCCCATTGCTGGACGGTATACCCAACAAAACCCCTGGATGTTCCGCCACTGCGCTTGGTGTCGGGGCTACGGGTACGCTTTCGCACTCTTCCGCGGCACCCGATAGCGCCGCCCCAACCAGGCCCCACCTCGGAGCGTAGGCTCCTTCCAGAATGACGATGTGCCGAACACAAGACACATCGTCATCCACCACCTGGGACCAACCAGCACTGGGCGTCGGACAGCACCCGTGTCCGACAGCACTGGTCCCAATGCAACGGGTCGGTTGAAGTGGCCCCGCGCCTGCCACTACTGCTGCAGAGGATAGGGAGAGCGGCCGACGACATACCGACACTCCTCTTCCCCTGCAGTCCCACCGCGTCCGCCATCAAAACGGTAGCGACCCCGTCTAGGCCGCGGAAGTTAGGGTAGGCAGTACACACCGCCAGATCTATCTCGCCGCGGCCCCCGCCCCAAAAGGGGCACGGCCGCAGTTTCATGTGTAATGTGAGCAATGCAGCTTAGATGTTTATCAAGCATGATACCTCAATATCTAATCACTGACAAAATGTCACGGGAGGGTGTTCCCCTGAGTAGTACTTGCTCTGCATACTAATTGTTATATTAATTCAACAATGGCACAAAAACTATTGGAAAGTTCTCTGCGTGAATTACAAAAGTCCATAGAAGGGATGGTGAAGAAGATATTCAGCATGTAAACCACCATAAATGAACACAATGCGACGATCACAAAACAAGGTGAGATCATTTGCACCCAAACCGACATGATAAAACAGTTAAAAACCCTTGTGGAGGGTAATTTCAAAACTACTGCATCTGTAGTAAATCCGACTAGTGCTACACCCCCGGCAGCGCTGCAGCGGCCCGCCCGTCAAGCGAAATTAATCGCAGCGGCCAAAATTAGTTCCACTGGACGACATGTAGTGGCTACGAAAAATTTCAGCGCAAAAGCCGCTGGCGCACCACAACGTTTGGACACCACTGAATCCAATCCGAAAGCGCCCGAAGTAAGCCGAAGTGAACCGATCATGGAGACCCCTACTACTCCCAATGTAATGGGCACTACACACGAGCGAGATTTCGTGCGGTTCACGCAATCGCAGCAGCAAGTAGGAGATGATGATAGCTGGCAACCAGTTATACGAAAAAGTATGTTAAAAAAACAACGGCGGATTCTTACTGGTTCAGGTAAAATTGACGATGCGCTGCAAGCAATTGAAAAACGTAAGCATATCCAGGCGTGGTCGTTCCGACCCGACACTACGGTGGAATGCATTATAAACCATATTAACAAAATCGCAGAATGTAATGACTACACTGTAATTAAAAGAGAGATCAAAACGGACCTTCACGCAGCTTTCGTGATCAGCTTTCCGGAAAGCCTGTATGACAAATTATGTGATCCTGCGGTATGGCCGCCGCTTGGAAGCTGGCAGATTGGTGGTTTCCGAGAAAGCCGCGCTCCGCGCGGGGCGATCTCGCGGCTGTCGAGCGAACAAGTCGTACCGAGCCGCCACAGCGCCCGCACGTCTGACACAGCGATGAATGACTTATGTTCACTACAGCGTGATAACAACTCTCGGAGCATAGTAATCTGTCACCAGAACATCGCGTCGCTGGGAGGAAAAAAATCGCAACGACTGGAAGTGCTACTACAAAGTGAACTGAATTGCACGGCCTTAGCTCTGACGGAGCACTGGTTATCAGCGGATAAGCTAAAATGTGTTTATCTTAGTGGATACAAACTAGCATCTTATTTTTGTAGGACTGAAACGCAACATGGCGGTTCATGTATTTTTATAAAAGACGACGTACGATGTGCGGAAAATTGTGATTTGACTGCGCTCAGTGTCGAAAGATATTGTGAGGTAGCTGCGATAGATTTAATAGATTTTCAGTTGACCATTGTTTGTATTTACAGAACTAATTTAGTAAATACTAGGGAGTTCTTAAAATACTTTGAACGTCTGCTCGATAAGGTTTGCGATTTGAATTTAAGCTGCCTTTTGGTCGGTGACACGAACGTAAATCGTCTATGTGTTGATAACTCAGAATTAAAAATGTTAGGTGATATACTGTCGGCACATGATATGGTGAGTGAAGTCGAGTTTCCCACGAGAGTGACCAGCACAACGGCGACGTACCTTGATCACGCCTACAGCAACTTCCCCGCTGGTTCAGTTCGGACAGCTCCGGTCTCCACAGACTTGAGTGATCATTTAGGTGTTAAGGTTGAATTGAGCTGCGAAAAAGTGTCATGCGCGCCATCATTTTCTCACGCAAGATCATTTTCTAGGGAGAACAATCTCAATTTTGTGGCATCATTCGACAGCGTAGATTGGGTTCAGCTGTTCCAACGTCGTAAGACAGCCGCGGAACAAGCTACCTCAATAATCCATTTGATACGAAATCATTTTCAAAACTGTTTTCCTGAACGAAAAATTAGCAATTGTAAAAAAAATCGGACGTGGGTAAACCAAGAGATTAGAATGTATAAATCCCTCTTATTTGACATAATCGCATTTAATGAATCAAATTCCAATGACATCTTTAGTCAAGTAATATGTGACATGAGAAAAAAATACGATAACCTATTAACTAACGCCAAATCTGTCTACTATTCCAAATTAATTAGCAAAGGTCGAAACTCAAGTAAAGCCATGTGGAAAGTAGTGAACTTAGAAAGAGGGAAACACAACTCCAATAATCTAGACTTTACTAAGGTCGTGAAAAATAGTGATGGCAGTACGTTTTCGTGCGCAAAAGCTGCAGTAGATGCAGTTAATGAAATTTTTCTGGGAGCAGCAAAACTGTGCCAGGCGCCCCGAGCCCACGTCACCGGCGCCGTAGCCGTGCTGCGCGCGGCGCGCCCGCCTTCAGACCGCTCCCATAGAGTTCGATTCTTCAGCGCTGACGAAGTGTATAAACTAATTACTATACGGATCCCTGCAAAAACTTCGAAAGACGTGTACGGTTTCAATATGAAGCTATTTAGGGTTGCAGCAGTTCCACTGGCGCCAGTGCTAGCCGAGCTGTTTAATAGTTGTATACGTGAGGGATCCTATCCTGAAACTCTAAAATCTGCTAAAGTAACTCCCATATTCAAAGGAAAAGGGAAAAAAGAGGATATAGACGGCTATAGGCCCGTATCGGTGATACCAGTAGTGGCGAAGATTTTTGAAAACGGGCTCAGCACTCGACTAACCAACTTCCTGTCCGACTCAGACCAACTGTCAGACCACCAACACGCGTATAGAGCGGGCCGGTCTACAACCTCGTTAACTCGGGAACTGGTCCGGCGCATCGTCGGCGCCCGCGAGATAAAGCAGCAGGTCGCTGTGATCTGCTGCGACTTATCAAGGGCGTTCGACGTCGCCGACCACGAACTGATTGCAGCTAAATTGCAGCACTACGGATTAGATGGGCCTGCGCTGGGGGTGTGCACTGGCATACTTCAGGATAGATCTCAGGTTGTTGTTGGGGATGGAGGTAGGGTGACATCGGAACCCCTGTGCTCCTCAATAGGAGTGGCGCAGGGATCCTCTGTCTCCAACGTTGTCTTTTCTCTGCTGCTTAACGACCTGCCAGATGCAATAACATCAGCTGATGTCCTGATGTATGCCGATGACGTCGCCGCCTTAGTGACAGCCCCGACCGTAGACGATTTAGAGAAAAAATTGAATGATGCAACCTAAGAGCTGTCATATTGGTTTACAACGAATGGACTCGCGTTGAATCTGAAAAAGACTCACTACACACATTTTAATCTCTCGGGTAGGAAGTATAGGACTATGAAAGTGTTAGTGAATGACGTAGAAATTAAACACATGCAAGTGACGTGTTTTCTCGGTTTTGAGGTCGACTCTGGATTGAGCTGGGAAAGTCATATACAAAAAGTATGCGGGAAAGTTGCAAGCGCTTCTTTTGCGCTGCGTCGGGTTGCCCGAGTAGTGTCGGAGGACGTCGCTCGGACGTGCTATTTCGCCACGGTGCACTCGGTGCTCCAATACGGCGCTGAGCTTTACGGCCAGGCAGCTGAATGGGAACGTGCATTTCGCATGCAAAAAAGAGCCGTACGCGCTATAGCAGGCATAAGCAGCGACGAGTCGGCAAAACCGTACTTCAAAAAATTCAAATTCCTTACGCTGCCCTGCATTGTCATACTACAAATAGCGTTGTTTGTAAGGAGCAATTTACATACTTACAGTGAATTCACAGGGCACAATGACTTACAAACGCTCTCAAGTAGACGTGCAGGGAAGCTAAAACAGATACCTAGGCGGCTAGCGAAATCAGACAAACTCACTCACGTCATGGGGCCGGCTGTATACAACAAGTTGCCTGACAGTGTCACCACTGCTACGAGTCTCGTATGCTTTAAACGTCGTCTCAAAAGATGGCTTGTCGAGTAGACGTTTTACAGCCATAAAGAATTTCTTAACAATAAAGTTGAGAATCAGTACACAGTTTGTACATAAGTTATGTTTTTTTATTAAGTTAATCAAATTTTTTATGACATTTTTTAATTAATGACTTAATTTAATTTTTAGTAATATTGACACTTCCGATTGATTATTTAATAATAATGCAGGTTTTTGTTGATTTGATTTTTTTTTTAAATTTACTTTGATAATGTATCACGGTTAACACTTATGACATGTAATGAATATTATGAAATAAATGATTATGATTATGACACTTGATTTAGGTTATCGCAACTGCATCCGTTGTTTATGTCACATGTTTGTGTATTTTGTAAATCATTTTGTATGTTGTTTATGTTACTTAATTTCAGATGTGACATTATTGTTTTGACATTTTATTAATTAATTTTAATTTAATTATTTATTATTGAAGTGAATATATAAACTAAATATTCTGTGAATATTTCAAGCATCTCTCTGTAACCATTATTAATATCGAGCGAGAAACCGGACAAGTGCGAGTCAGGCTCGCACACCGAGGGTTCCGTACAAATCCAGAATATTTCACAAAATTAAGAAGTAAGTTGTTAAAATCTCTGTACTATTATAATCGTCGACAATTTTTTTTTTCGTTTCGTTTGTCCTACCTACATTGAAAATTATACATTGTTAAATAATTAAAAACCTCTTTTAGCATCTGCTAATGAAGCTCTTTTATATGATACCTTACATGGTACGATTTACTCACTTTGAATTTTCAACCCAAATTTTGTGAATCTAGGCCCTACTTTTTGTGTTTTAAATAAAAACGTACAATTTTCAGATTTATTCCTATATGTGTTCTCTGAGACAATGCTTTTCGCCAAATTTTATAGTTCATGTCAACGGGAAGTACCTTGTAAGTTTTGGTTTTTGTGAGTGTCGAAATATGCGGTTTTTTACGACATAAACGGCTCTTACTTTATTATACGATAACTGAGAAGTTTTTCTTTTACAAAACTGCAAATATAAGTAAGTACCTAATTAAGTTCGTATAAGCCGGGCTAAACGGTTAATACAACTGGTACCTACAATATGCTTGTTAACTTAAAAAAATATAATTAGTCCGTCAAATAAATTGTTAAAAAATATTAGACTTAAATTTTTTTCTTATGTAAATTTAACAAAAATTGATGAAGATATAGCCCGTTAAAGTTCCTCGTGACGTCACTAACCGCTATCAAATGTACCGGCTAGTGCCGTGAGGAGTACCCACTCTCAAACTTTGACAAGGTTTACCTTTGTCACTGATTGTTTTATTGACAAAAGAAAAAATATGTGTCTAATATGTTTTAATAATCTAACAGACGGACTAATGATTATAATAATGATTTTCATACCTAGTAAACATCCCTATTTAACGTGACATTCGAGCCACGGTAGCGCTCAATTGTGAGTGCCACCCGCGGTCACCCATCTGAAGACTGACCGTGCTGAACGTTGCTTAACTTCGATGATCGCTAACGAATACCTAGTTTAATTACTCTATGACCGCTACAAATAAGTTTCGGGCCTTACAGAATCTTCATTCTTACTGTACAAGTTCGCTACTTGTTAGAAGGTGTCCTCAGGGAAGTAGTAATAAAAGTCTCAACCCAGTGGTACAAGCTTAATTTATTCGACCGTTAACAAAAACCCTTCCATTTGCCGAACACAAACGTTTGCGCGTTTTAATTTGTATAGTGGCGCCATCTCTTATCGTTCGTTAAAACTAAAATTGGTTCGCTGTACAAATCGCTTGAACATAACCGCCCACCAAGGACGACTGTCCTTAAAGTACACAACAAATGAAGTATACCACAATATTGTAAGAATGCTAACATTAAACAAGTCTATAAACTCTAAATTACAAAATCTATTCTAAAAAAACTCTTTTATCATACTGTGGTGGGTAAGACACAATGTTTCGATACAGGGCGTTTAAACAACGAATCCTTACATTTATGGATGACGACACGCGTAACCTGATCCAAGCCAGGGTGTTTTTCGACGATTTTTCCCATAAGCCATCTAGCAGGTGGCCAACCGTCTTCCTTCACAAACATGATATCTCCCAACTCTGGCTCTGGTGTATTAAATTTCCACTTGTATCGATGCATAAGTTGCGTTAGGTACACTTCGGACCAACGCCTCCAAAGTCTTGGCACAAATGAGGTAAGTATTGATTTCTTTTTAACTTCTTTTTCCTTCTTTAAACTTTCTATTTCTTGATTAAAGTATTGCTGTTGACATTTTATAATCAAAATATCTAATGCTTTATTTATTTTTTGTATGTATAATCTTTTTATGTTTCAGAATACGTCGACAGAAGACTGCTACCCTCAACAGTTTGGTTAATAATGAAAACTTCGTCCACATCTTATCATCGCTATGATTTGCAGTTGCCACGTGTACTGACGCCGGTTTTTCTTCCAGGTTAGTAAAACATTTCTTTGGATTCACGCAATCTATCTTCTTTCTTTTAGTAATCCGTTCATTTGCTTGTAGAATTCTATTGCTTCTGTATGATTCATTATTAAATATTCTTCAAAGTTTTCTTGTATTCTGATTTCAGGTGTGAGTCTTTCTCCAACCTCCGTTCCAGCGACAAGAATCTCTTCAGTGCAATTTCACTAGAATGTCCGTTAATATAACTTGGATTTTCATCTTTAAAAGGCAGTTTCACTATGTATCGATCACTTTCATCCCGCTTCGTAGTCGATGTAAATATACCCTCATAGTGCTCCTCTTCATCCGATAAAACCTTTTTTGTAGATTTTGGTGGCTCTTCTAGCTCCCAAAATGAGTTCAGACGATCATCTGAGCAGACGTACATGCTAACCATATTTCCTGAGGTAGGTTCTGACTTATTCCGTCCAGACAGAATCCATCCAAATATTGTTTCTTGAGCTAACAAGGAACCCGAAGGACCCTTTATCAACCCTTCTTTTATTATCAACCCGTAAACGTCCGATCCAAGTAACAAGTCAATCTTGTTCGGTACGTTAAATTCTGGATCAGCTAATTTGATATTGTCCAATTTTGGCCATGACTCGATTTCAACTTTACGCGGTGGTAATAGCCCTGTTAGCTTTTCCAGAATGTATGCTTCCACTCGAATTACACATTGGGGATTCTGGGAGGAGTAAAGTATAACCTCCGTCTTAGCTCGCGCTGTCACTGACGGTTCTTCCCCTAATCCCGATAAATGCTCCTTAATGTGTGTTCTTTTTAATCCCAATAACTGAACACTTGCTTCAGTTACAAAAGATAGATGAGAAGCTGGATCAATGAGAGCTCGTAACTGTGATGTTGATCCAACTGTTGATTCTGCATCTACTAATGCTGTTGCCAACAAAGAGTATTGATGTAAGCCCTGTGATAAAAAAGTACTCTTTGGTGGTGTTTCCTCTTCTGATGGTATTGAAACTTGCGCCACATGTGCTATTCCAGCGCCATCTGGTGGCAGTTTTACTACTGATTTCCTGTCGCCTGATGCCTGAGGACCTTGGCTCGAATGTAAAAGTGAATGATGTCGTCTTTGACATAATTGACAAGAGGTTGTGCTTCGACAGTTTCTCGCAGAATGATTGTTTGCCATACAATTAAAACATAATCTGTTCTCTTGAACAAAGTTACGCCTGTCATCACCCGTTAAGTTTGTGAACTCTTTACAGCTGCTTATTCTATGATCACGTTTACAAAAAGCACAAGATATTTGAGATACATGTAATGCATGAAGCCCGCTAACCGATTTATCATTGTTTGATTGAGGTTTTCCTCTAACACTTTGCAACTTAGGATCTAGAAATTCCAATGAATGAAACCTCTTTTCCAAAAATTCCGTGAATTGCTCTAAGTTGGGTAATTGGTCCGAATTGATCATAAGTTCACTAACTTTCGCTTCCCAGAATTTTCTAGACTCATTATCCAACTTAAGGCTTACAATGTATATAACAATTAAATCCCAAGAATTTGTATCAATTCCTAAATTTGAAAGACCATGCAACATGTTTGTGGTATTATCGAGCAATTGTTTGATTGCTGAAGCAGACTCTGATTGAATATTACGTTGACTGAAAAACTGTTTTAAAATACAATTAGCAAGATACTGCTTATTGTTATACCTATTGTTTAACAAAAACCAACATTGCTCATAATTGTCATTAGTAATTGTTATATGTTCTATCAAGTGAGCCGCTTCCCCTGTTAAATGGCTTTTGAGATATTGATGCTTTTGAACATTATCGATTTGGTTATTGTTATGAATAAGCGAAACAAAGAGGTCTCTAAAGGTTATCCACTCTATATACTGTCCAGAAAAGATTGGAATACTAATTTTCGGTAGTTTTACAAATGAACATTGTTGGGTTCTGCTGGCAGTGCTGGCACTAGACCCGAATTTATTTAACATTTCTAATAATTCAGCCTTGAACTCCATGTAAAACTCTTCCGCTTCTCCATAAACATCGTTTTCAATGTAATCGCTTCCTTCTGTATCATTTCCTCGAACAATCGCATAATGATTCTTTGTGAATTCTTCCCATTTACTCTCTATAGTTTGCATTCTTGTTTCTATAGCATACTTAGTTAACCGATCTTTTGGGCTTTTCTTCAGGTTCACTTTGGACCTTTGAATTTGAGCAAGTATATTTTCTTGAATTTTGATGAGATCCATTTTGTATATTATCGGTTGGTAAGTGTTATCTAAACCAATCGACAATCAATTCAAGTTCAATGCAAACTTCTTCAAAATTTTCTAAGTCGATGAAAAGTATTAAAAATTATTCTAAGTGTTTGGGAATTCCTTCACAATTTAGAAATTCGGGCATAGGTTCCCCGTCTGTCACGATTTCTTGAAACTATTCTAAGTCCCTAATCTCACTTCACTAAATTTTACAAGTCCAAATGATAAACACTTCACTGAATTTAGCTAAGTCCCTGATCTACGTAGTTAATAAAGAGTACTCACAGTCTATGTTCACAAACTTTGTATCCTCCTTGAGTCCGTTCCGCGGTGATCCTCTCCTTTTCGGTCTCTGTGGTGCCTGCCGCTCTGGTACCACTCCGATTCCGCGCCGGGCGTCCTCCTTGACTCCAGAATCCCGAAAATCCGCGTCGAACCCAGGTTCAACCTCAAGCCGCTTCCGGCTACGAAGGACCATGTACAAGTTCGCTACTTGTTAGAAGGTGTCCTCAGGGAAGTAGTAATAAAAGTCTCAACCCAGTGGTACAAGCTTAATTTATTCGACCGTTAACAAAAACCCTTCCATTTGCCGAACACAAACGTTTGCGCGTTTTAATTTGTATAGTGGCGCCATCTCTTATCGTTCGTTAAAACTAAAATTGGTTCGCTGTACAAATCGCTTGAACACTTACAGTGCGAATGAATAATGACATTTGTGACCTATATGTCTCAGAGACCGGATAGACCACAGAAAAGAGAAGGAAATAGAAAGGAAATGTGGAGGGGGGTTTGTAGCCACTATCATGAGTTATAACTCAAGATACGTGAAATCGTGACATTTACTGTTTCAGTCGTTCAAGTGATTTCAGAGGTAATTTTTGCCCAAAAAATGCCAGTTCGCGCTATTGTAACGTGTCGAATACAGAGCAAAGACTTTAGTTTACAAAAAGGAGGAATATCCTTCCAATAGCAAGTCTAAATTGTGGGCATTTTTTTAAATATAAACGTTATCTTTTACTGCCTAGAATTTCGTTAATAGTGGTGGCAAAACTTGCAAACATTTTATCGACATCGATAAATTTTGCTAGAAAGTTAATAATATGTCGGAAGAAAAAAATTTCGATGTCAATATAATTATTTTAATTTCAAATGTTTTGTAATTATAGCATATTATAATCAAAAAAAATATCTGCATCTGCATATTTATCTGCATATTTAGTAAAATATTTGTGATTGTGGTGTACTTTTTAGTAATACATAATTGTATTTGCACCACATTCTAACTGTTATACTACTTATGAATAAAAGTTCCCAGCTGGGCTAGGATGCCCACGAAGTAATATTTCTTTCGGCGTGTCAGAACGAGCCAGCGTGATGGCGATGTATATATCTGTCACTTTTTCACACGTTGAAAGATTTCTTTTTGTGGCTTTTCGTGGTCGCATGCTGGACCAGCACTGACAAAGAGTAAATGGATCGAGGCAACAGGACGACATGACTGGATTCCAACATTTTTTTTTGGAAAAGTGATTGCTCAAATAATAAAGATGCCTGAAGCCACCATCAATACCTAAAATAGAAACCGTAATTATACATTCGATGATAAGGTATACACATAATGTATTCTGTAATAGAATTGATGGAAGACGTGTTTAGTGTTTTGTTAAAATATGAGTTATTTTGGGGGTGATTTGCCTTTGAATTAAATTACATTTTATTTTGACGTATGTTTGAAAATATAATCTGATTTTATTAGCATAATCGGCCTTGTGGGAGTCGCGCACGAAGGATGCCGTACTATTATTCAGTAAAGATTTACATTTTCTGAAGTACCTACCTAATACAATTTTATAGTTCATATAAAATAATTTAGTGTGTCTAGGTATAACGGTTCCGTTTTTAAAAGATATCTATAATTATAATTATATTGACTAAGAGACGCTAAAATTGAAAAGATGTAAACGAATCACCCCGAAAAATCTCCCGCTCGCACAAGCACGCGCTCTCACTCGGCCACGTAACCATTTACGTATACATTCAGCTAATCCAATGATTCAATTATAGAGCTCCAAACTAGAACAATTCGATTGTAATAAAATTATTCTGCTTCTTTCAAAGATTGGCGTCGCATGGAATATGTATTTGCCAGTGTCAAGTGTAAGTTCTATTATGTACTGTACTGTACTGTACCAGCCTTTTTAATAATCCACTGCAGGACGTAGGCCTACCCACGAAGGGTGATTGGGCCATATCCACCACGCTGGCCCAGTGCGGGTTGGTGGATTCACATACGCTATCGAATTTCTTCAACGGACGTGTGCAGGTTGCCTCACGATGTTTTCCTTCACCGAAAAGCCAGTGGTGTGAAATTCCGTACATAAATTCCACAGAACTCATTGGTACGGGCCCGGGGATTTGAACCCACGACCTCACGATTGTAAGGCGGGTGTCACTACCTCTTGACCACCACGGCTATATGACGTTCTATTATGATGTTATGATAATTACTACTATTGTTACATGTAATTATGGTGTTGTTTATTAAAATGTTTCTATTATGATATTATCATTTTATAAATAGTCACAGTCGTAGGCAGCACAAAAATCTAGATACAATTGATTATTTTTTGCCAACAATGGCATTTGGCCGACTTCCACCGTTTACAAAATCCAAATAGTTCGCAGGAATTGATGTGGCATCCATGTAGTAATTTTTAACACTATTGTTGATTTTACATTTTTTTTTTGGCTCAGCTGACTTTGATATCATTTAAATGATTTCAGCTAGGGTGTACTTGTATACCATTCCAAAATTAAAATAAAAAATAAAACGGTCCATCATTGGCGAAAATACCGCTGAAAATATACAAAAACATACATACAGACGAACATAGTAGGTAGTAAGTAAGTAAGTTCGTATAGGCCGGGTGGCTAGCCCTGGTAGGTAGTAGGTACCTACCTGCACTTTTTGGAAGTAGGTAAAAAGTCACTGTCACATCTAAGTCATGCCTGAGTAAAGCAGTAGCGAATTTACTAATAGCGCCGCCCTTTATGGAGTTTTTGTAACAACACAAAAAATCACGTTACACATTACATTATTTTGTCTACACTATTGTACGTAATTCAGTTCATAATCTTCGAAATAGCACAAATTTTCACATATTACCACTGATAGAAACACAAGTTTTACAAATTAATACAATACGGCGCGTTGACATGATTTTTCAGTGTTTATTCCAAAACTTCCTAAATACTAATAAAACTGCACAATCATTGCCATCAATTATACACTATATAGATTCAGTTACATAATCCATATATTATGCAAAAAGTATAAAATCACGTTATCGATAAAATTAAACTGCACAATCACATCGCTCATCACTAGCTAAATGCCAAAAAATAACTGTGATACCATATTCAAATTCGAGATTGGCCCATTATTTTTTTTTTGGCTTGGCATGTTGGTGCATTTGCCATTGTGATGTAACATTAATAAAATAAAGTGTATTTAATAACTTAAACTCGGCATTTAAATTATGACCAAATTAATGTTATGGGCTTTAACGTATCTTGGTGATGTGACAGAAAGTATACTACGCTCTATTTTAAAGTAAAAAAAATATTTCCGAAGCTAGTGGAAATTGCACAGTTATTGTGCAGATATTTTACAGTGGTAATACATACTTGGCGACAGCGGTTTTCATTGAAAATTGTCATCGATTTCCTTTCTAATTAAAGTAGTTCGCTGTTCTGTGGGATAGACAGTAAAACTCGAATTACTTTTATACTA